>QLTV01000199.1:49670-67805 GCA_003457575.1 Thermophis baileyi | reverse complement strand
CCGGTCGCTGCTCGCTCGCCCCGCCTAGTCGCCGCTCACTTGCCCCACCCACCCGCTCGATGCTTGCTTACCACACCCACCCACTTGACACTCGCCCCACCCATCCCTACCCTATATATGTTGCCTTTGCCACGTGGCCCAGCTAATAACCTCACCAGTCACCAAAGGTAAGCTTGCCGCCCTCTCGCCCTTCGCCTTGAGTCGGGGACACGCTATTCCGAGGCCCCGGAGCCTTCACCCGCTCACCGCCTGCCTTGGCCAGGTCGAGGAACACGCCATTCCCCAGCTCCGGCCTTCCCAGGGCCTCCTCCTGCATGCCACCCGCTCTCCCTTTGCCACGCGTTGCCCCGTTTCCCCTCCTTCAGAAGCTGGGCTCCCCACTAGCCCACATTTGTTCACCCCCCTTGTTGCAAGAAGCTGAAAAAGAGGCGGTGGCTGCAGGCTTCTTGTGCCGAAAACTACCTGTCTCTGCTTCTCAAACACACCAAAAAAGAGCTTTAGTCCTGTGACCGTCGCCATCGCCGCTGTTCTTTGCACCATAGAACAGGGCGGCGACGGCAGCGATGGTCATGGGACTGAAGCTCTTTTTTGGCATGTTTGAGAAGCGGAGGCCGGTAGTTTTCGGCGCAAGAAGCCTGCAGCCACCACCTCTTTTTCAGCTTTTTGTGAAAAGGGCAAACAAATGCGGGCTGGCAGGGAGCCCAGCGGTGACGGCTCAGTCCTGGCTTGCCTTCCCTGGCAGCCAGCCACGGGAGGAAGGTAAGGTCACGGGACAAAGAAAGTGGCGGTCGTGGAGGAGGAAGCGGGGAGATTGAGTAAGGGACGGGGCCTCTGAAGGAGGGGAAACGGGGCAATGTGTGGTGAAGGGAGAGTGGGCGGCATGCAGGAGGAGGCCTTTGACAGATTCTGAGTTTAGCCACCTCAGACCCTGGGCAGAAAATAATAGGTAGAAAAAGGCTGCAATAGCTGTAAGTTCAAATTTTTTACTACCGGGTTCTGTGGGCGTGGCTTGGTGGGCATGGCTTGGTGGGCATCATGTGACTGAGTGGGCGTGGCCACCTCAATGTCACTCATAGCAAGGTGCCTCCCCACCAAGCCAGTAGTAGAAAAATTTGAATCCCACCACTGATTCGTACCCATTCCCGAGTGACCCCAAGACCCTCCTTTCCCCAGTAATCCAAGTGAGTGGGTGAAGAAGATACCAAGAGTGTGGAGCGCTGTAAAGACGGCGCTGTGGAAGGTGGCTGAGACCCATAAGGGTCAGGCTGACAAAAAAACGGGCTTCCCACAAGCCTTTTCAGGTGGGAGACTGGGTGTACCTCTCAACTAAATATCTCAAATTGAAAGTGCCTTGCAAGAAACTGGGCCTGAAATACCTGGGGCCTTTCCCAATTATACGGGTAATCAATTGCATAACCGTGGAACTGAAACTTCCACCCTTGCTGGGGAAGGTGCACCCTGTGTTACACAGTAGCCTCCTGAAACCTGTGGAAGACTCCAATATCCGGCCCCTTCCCCAGCCGCCGTGTCCTGTAGGGGGGACCGGGATGCAATAGACCAAGTGTTAGACTCGCGCCTTCATAGGGGTAAACTGCAGTACCAGTACAGTGGAAAGGATACCCTGCCACTGATGCCTCATGCGTGGCAGACCAGGATGTGAGGGCCACACGATTGCTTACGAGGTTCCACAGGAACTATCCCCGCAATCTGGGGGGGGGGAGGAATACATGTTAGGGTGCCGTGCCTAACCCCTATGTCTCCTCAATTCGGGGCTCGCCATACCTGGGGGGGGAGGTGGGAAGGCCACGAAGAAACACACAGCGGAGAAGGCGACCGGAGCGACAGGCGAGGCTGCAGCGGCGGGACTACCGGTGCCTGCGCCGACAAGCCGCTCACCAGCTGATTGCTCCCATGGACGATCCCTCTGGGAAGGAAACAGAGCAGCACGCAGTGGGAAGAGCAACTGGAGCGACGGGTGAGGAGGCGGCTGCGGCGGCAGGACTTCCAGTGACAGTGCCGAACAGCCACTCGCCAGCTGATCGCTCCCCTTGTCGGGATGCCCAAGGCCCCAAAGCATGCTGCCGGTTGGGAGGTCGTGCCATTGCTGCCGGATGGGAGAGGCGGCCACCACCGCAGTCTACCGGATGTTAGTTGACCGGCGGGCATGTCCGGTCAGCTGGAGGGTGTGGTCCCTGGACTATAAAGTGCGCTGGGAGACGAGAGCTCCCAGTGCTGACTTTGCAAGGGACTGTGTTTCCTTCTCATTGTGTACCAAGGCTCCGGCCTTTTTTTAAGGATTAAAGTCTGGGTTACTTTCTCGGTTGCTTTGGTCCTAACCCGGTCCGGCCTTGGACCTTTCATATATTGGCTATATCCTTGCATCCGTCAAACTAAGTGCAGTAAGCATAATAGTTGTATCTTGTTTAAATGGATCAGCTGCCCTGGTCCCTCTAAGCTGCCAACATTCTATGTTTATTAGAAGCTAGCAGGACCTGCAATCATTCACACTTTCGTTGAACAAAAATTAAAGTCTCTAAAAATCCAAATAATGGAAATGGCATTTAATCTACCGGTACTAAAACAAGAGAACTGAAGCTAAAATCAGCTGTGGAATGAAACACAACAGAATAAAATATATTAGAAAGGAACATGGTCCAAGTATCAAAAATCTAATATGCTGTAGGAAGAAACAGTACAAGAAAGTCATGCATATGGGGACTTACTGTGGAAAATCCACTTGCCAAATTTCTTTGCCTTTTGGAAAAGCCAGAGGCTATAATGTCATCCATATCCTCTTCTGCTTCATTCAGGTAGTCCTAATTGAAAAGCAAGGCATATATCCACAATTAAGGAATAAAATGATATTTTATTAGGAAGGGGTTGAGTGGAGGACTAAACAGGAAACACATTATCTTCTGTTGCTTTTTAAATAAAACCATTTACCTTAGCTTCAGTATCTCACCGTTTCACTTTTTGTCTTTAATAGCATTTTAGTGTCTGAAATATCTCAAGTTATTGTGAACATCTAGCCCACCATACTTAACGATAGCAGCTGAAACTCTACCTTATAATTACAAATTATACCTAAAAAGGTTTTATTACACAGTTATTCAAACTGTGTCCCATAGTGTGGCTGATCCTTTCATAAACCAAGCTGAGGCTCTGCAAAGATGGAAAAGTGAAGAGAAATGCTACCCTCTGCCTGCCAAGACTGAAAGCCCCATGCAACTGCTCTTGTGGTTGTTAGACATGGAGCAGTTGCCAGTGATTGAGTTCCATTTTGTATTAAAATTCTGTATTAAACTGTGTTCTGTTAAGCAGCTGCCAACTGCAACCCTTCACTTCAAAAGATAAAGCATGTGTTGACAGTTGTGCTTGGTGGAGATCTCTGGCTGGGCCAAGGGCTGAAGTTTGGGAGATTTCAGCAGAATCAGACTGTGTCATCCTGCTTTATCCTGCACCTAAATTAAATGAGGAAATGCAATCTTCTTTGTAATTGGATGCCAGGGCCATTCATGATATTTCAGTCTAACTATTATACAAGGTTCTTGCAAGGGTATATTTGTAGTTATCTTCATTTATACTCACTACATTTTTATTATTTTTTATTATATATGTACTTTTGATATAAACTGTGACATATATATGAATTACTGGAGTTAGTCAAATGAGAAGTTTATTATTACTGGTAAAATAAAAGAGTCAAAATATTCTAATTTGTAAGCTTTGTATCTTTCCAGCTCACCACATCATGGTCCAGTGCTCCAGGTACAGATTTACTTCTTAGGTTTAAAGTATCTTCATTTCCTTCTGAAAAGGATCCACTGAGATCTCTCTCTGATCTACTATGATCTGCAAAATATAAGGAAAAGCTAAGTATAGTGTATTAGCAATCTATATAGAAGATACTATACCAAAGGTGCTTTTTCAAGAGGCAATTGGACTTTCTTGTTTTTCTTTGAAGATGTTTTGCTTCTCATCTAAGAAGGTTCTTCAGCTCTGACTGGATGGTGGGGAACGGAAGGATTTTCCCCATCATCCAGTCAGAGCTGAAGAAGCTTCTTGGATGAAAAGTGAAACATCTTCATAGAAAAACAAGAAAGTCAGGTTGCCTCTTGAAAAAGCCCCTTTGGGACAACATGACTTGGATGACTGAGAATCTCCACAGACAGAAGATATTGTAGTAACTTTTAACTTATTTGAATGTGGTGGACTATTTATCTATTTTTCCACAACTTCTTGTTTTTATCCATCAATTTCCTCTTTGCCTGAAACCTACAGAAAAGATAAAATTAAAAAAAAAAAAGATTACAGGAAGAAATTCAATGGTGATTTCCTTTTTCTCACTCTTTGGAAAATCAAACAGGTAGAGGGAAAATGTATTTCATGCAAGCTGAGTCTCTAATACTTCTATTTATTGTTAGTAAGTGAACCGATTATAAAGGCATATCTTTCATCTAATTGTTAATGCATATAAATGTGCTGAATAAAATTTAGGGAAGAAGTGATCAGCAAAGGCTAAAGTTTACAGATGTTTATACAAAAACCACCTCATCTTTGTTTTAAGAATAATTATGACAGACACATAGAGATTTCTTCATTAAAGGAGAAGAACCACAGTTCTACAATAAAGTGTGCATTTTTAGGCAGAAGGTCCCATTCAGCCCTCTTCATCTTCAGTTATACGTAAAAGAATCAGGCAACAGGTGACCTATGCCTGAAGAGCCACTGGCAATCAAATAAACAATACTGCACTAGGATCCAGATCAGAATTACAAAAAGTGTACCCGATCATTATCCTTTGATGGTTTCTGCAATCACGACAGAGTAGGTAAGCCAAAAATATGGTCCATGTAAACTCCCTCCCTGTCCTCAGCCAAACTGCATCTGTTAATATAACCCTGAATTGATAGAAATTCTGCATCTCTGATCTAGAATGACAAAAGTTATCTGACCTGGTAGAAGGCTAATTCTTAGCAATTCTAAGGGGGGAAAAAAACATTCCCCAAGGGGAAAAACCGTGGGAGGAAAAAACAAGCAAAACAATGAAAAGAGATAGTAATAGCAATTCAAAAGTACATCAAAGTATCCGTAACTGAAAGCTCACCAGATGTTAAAGATGTCCTAGAAATTGTCACAGAAGGTGTTCTAGAATTTTTCCTATGATGCTTTTTTGACAAATCTGCAGGGATACTTTCACTGATAGACATAACAATGTTGTTTTCTAATTCAGAATCCTGCTCACATAAAACAACATATATTTCATGTGTCACACATATAAGAAAACTCTTTAACATATGAAAACACACTAGTTACAGTCTAGGAAGCAAACACCTACCCAAGTTCAAGCCAATAACTCTAACTTTTCATTGTTTGTTCAAATATTTCAGAATTTACTTTAAGCATGATTTGTTGAACATAAGAAATAAGCCAGAATCACTCTTAGGAATATACACAAATATATTAAGACTAGCAATCCAATCTCAATTTGCTTTCTCAACCATGTCTTTGTCCAATACTTAAAAGACAGGAGCAAAACAAGTAAACCTGGATTCTAGATTTGCCACTATGAAGCAATTATTTCTCAAACCAATCCATTTTTGCACCAGTCAACTTACCCTGCTGTAGTCAATAGTCATGCTGCGTGCACTCAGTGCTGGTGACCTTGGATAGAGTGGAGCAGAAGCATTGCTTTGACTTTCAGCATTTTTCATGTTGCCAGTTATGCCTCCAAGAAGATGATTATCTGAGGGAAAGGTGTTCCCCCTGGAGAAATTGCACTAAATTAACCTTCTAATTTATGTTGATACAGCATAAATAAAAAAGGAGAAACTACATATCAGAAATTACGTTCCATCAGTAATTTGAATCTCAGACAAATACTTTAGTAGCATGAGGACATTTTAATATTTCATCACTTGGATAGCAGTCCTAATACCATTTTGCTGATCTACCTATATCTAAAATCAAAGAGAAGAAGCTCATTAAAATTTGCAATCTAGCATCTTACATATGTTTCAAAGTGTAGTATCCATGGTTAGGCAAAAAATAAAAATTAAATTAAAATAAAATAAATAAAAACAAGTTTCTAAAGTCACATAATTGATACTTGTAGAAAATCTTGGGATTAACAAAGCCATGCTGACTGCTAGTTATTACTTTACTCGTTTCTAGATGTTGGCAGATCTGTTTTTTTAATCTTTTCCAGTATCTTCCCGAGTATTGATGTTAGGCTGATTGATCTGTAGTTTCCTGGGTCTGTTTTTTTCCCTTTTTTGAAGTTGGGAACCATATCAGCTCTTTTCCAGTCCTCTGGTAGTTCCCCAGTGTTCCAGGATTTTTGAAAGATGTGGTACAGTGGTTCTGAGATGACATCTGCCAGCTCCTTTAGAACTCTGGGATGTAATCAGTCAGGTCCCAGTGATTTGTATTCATCAAGATCAGACAGGTGTTCTCTTACTATTTTTTTGTGTTTATTTTAACTTTTATTTCTAGTCTGTCTTTTACAGTTATGTTTTTGGTAGGGCTATAATTAGCCCTACAGTTATGTTTTTAGGCTATAATTTCTTTTTGTGTGAAGACCTATGCATAGAATTATTTAAGTATCTCTGCTTTCTCTCTGCTTCTTGTTACTTCCTTGCCGTCTTCTCTCTTTAGTGGACCGACTGTTTCCTTGTTTTTTTTTCTTGTTATTTATAGGTTGGAAGAATTTTTTTTATTATCTTTGACTTTTGTTGCAAGTCTTTGTTCATTCTGAGCCTTTGCTTTCCTGACTTCATCTGTGCAGATTCTGGCTATCTGCTGATATTCTGCCTTAGTTGTGTGTCCCTCTTTCCATTTTTTGTACTTGTCCCTTTTGTCTTTCAATTTGTCTGAGAGATCTTTGTGCAGCAATGCTGGTTTCTTCTTGGATTTGTTTTTGTTTTTCCGTGGTATTGTGCTGGTCTGGGCTTTTATGATCATATTTTGCAGAGTTTCTCAAGATTCTTGAGTTGTTTTCCCCTTTAGGATTTTCGTCCAAGGAATCTTTCTGAAGTTCTCTCTGAGTTTATTAAAATCAGCTCTTTTAAAATCTAAGACTCTGGTATCATTATGTTCTATTCCTTGTGGTTGAATTCTAGTATGACATGGTCACTCTCACCCAAGGTTCCTGCAATTTCAACTCCCTCTATCACTTCTTCTCTGTTTGTAAGAAGTCCAGTATGGTTGTCCCTCTAGTTCCCTCCTCTACCTTTTGGACAACAAAGTTGTCAGCTAGGTTGGTTAGGAACCTATTTGATTTCTCACTTGGTGCGGAATTAGTCTTCCAATTGATGTCAGGATAATTGAAGTCCCCCATTACTATAGCTGTTTTCTACATATATTTGTTAGTTGGTTAGCAAAAAGGATATCTATTTTTTCTGCTTGATTGGGTGGCCTATAGCCGTGATGGCGAACCGATGGCATGCGTGCCAGAGGTGGCACGCAGAGCCCTCTCTGTGGGCATGCACGCCATTGCCAGCTGCTCTTCTGGTTTCCGGAGTGTGCATGCGCGCCGGCCAGCTGGTCTTTGTGTGCACCAGAGCACCAGAAACCCGAAGACTGACTGGCCGGCACGCATGCGCGTGCCGGAAACCCAGAGACCAGGTGTGCGGTCTGGTCTTCGGGTTTCTGGCGCTCCAGTGCGCAGAAACACAACAGAACAAAAGTAGTTTTGTGTTAACAGAACACAAAACTACTTGTGCACCTAAGTCCTTGACTTTCTTGCCTAGCTGCTCGTAATCACTCAATATTGTTTTCAAGTCCTTTTTTGTGTCATTCGTCCCTACATGTAGTAGTAGAAAAGTGTAGTAATCTGTGGGTTTTATTATTTTGGTTAGATTCTCAGCCATATCTTTGATTTTTGCTCCAGAGAGACAACATACCTCTCTGAATTGACTGTCTTGTCTACAGACAGCAGGTTCTGTTCCCTTGAAAATTGAATCTCCTATCACCAACACTTGCCTTTTTTTTCCTAGGGAGGTTTGGGGTATTTTTCTATCTATCACAGACGCATTTGATGGTGCTACTTTTTTAGGGACATTTGATGGTGCTTCTTTTCTATGTGTTTGTAGGTTTTCTTCCAGGGAGAGTCCATGAAATCGATTGCTTAGCACCAGTAGGGCTGCATCAGACTGGGTTGGGTTGGACAGGGGTTTTGTACTAGGTTTGTGTTTTTTTCTATGAGTGACATGTTTCCGTCTGTCTTCTTTTTCCTCTAAGGGGTCAATTCTTTTAGACGTTGTTTGATCATTATTATGTTCAATGTGGGCATATTCTTCTTGCAAGGTTTGGGGTTTCTCATTTTGTAGGTTGAGTTTCAGAGTGGTTAGAGTTTCCTCTAGACCCTTTACTTTTTCTTCTAATAACTTGATTAGTTTACATTTAGTACATATATAGTTTGGGTATTCTATGGGCATAAGTGTATACATGGAACATGTTTTGCAGATCACAATAGTATCAGTTTTTTTTCCCATGAGTGGATTTTAAAAAAAAATTGAAAATGAAAGTGTAGAAGGTTTTATCACAGATTTTTAAAAGGGAAAAATGTCCAATTTAGAATTTTGATAGTCTAAGAGATCATTTCAAATTTCAAATTTGGGGGGAGAAGTCTAGCTAAAAATTTAAAGTTCTAACAGTTAAAAATGTCTAGTTTAAGGATTTAAAGTTGTATAGTTCAAAATTGTCTAGTTTAAAAATTTAAAGTTCTAGCAGATCATTTAAATTGTCCAATTTTAAAATTGTCAGTGTTGAGTGGGCTTAAGTGCAAGGTTCGTTCTTAGCCTGTAATGGAATGTTCTATAATTATTCCTTTCCTCCCTTCCTTCTTATGATCCTTTCCCTCCCTGCCTTCTTGTGGGCTTTATTTATCTCTTTCTTCTCTGCCTTTATATGTTCCATACTTACTCTTGTCTACTCACCTTCAATTTTTTTTGCCTTGTGTCCTGTGTTGTCTTTTTATCCTCTCTTCCTACTTGCTTTTCTCCTGCCACTACCCGGTATTCAGCTCTCCCTGCTTTTATCATTTCCTGGCGTCCCCCCCCCCCCGTCTGTTGGTTTGCCACGCTGTTCTGTTGCCATTCTCAGTCATCAGTTCGCTGGTCCGCTGTGCTGCAATGCTCCACCACCACCGACAGCCTCTGGTTCCACCATTGCTCTACCATCGCTTTCCATGCTGCTCTCTGCATTGCTCTCAGGCTCTGGTTCGCTGTGCTGCCCCTTGCTGCTGGCTCTTTCTGCTGCGCTGCCGCTGCTCTTTGCTCCTCAGCCACGTGGCTCTCGTTTGCTGATCAGTCACGTCGGTGTGCTGCTTCTCCCAGCAAACAGGACCACCTGGATGGCCTACAGTAAGCTCACCTCTTGTCTCCTCTCTACAGCCGGTTCTCCTCCTCCCTGCTCTGCTCTCTCACCAGCTTGCCTTTTTGTTCTCTGCCGGTCGTTGCTTTGCCCTCAGTCGGCTCGCCTCTCTGCCCCATGGATGATTTTCCTCCCTGCTCCACAGCTGGCCCCATTTGCTCACCAGCTCGCCTCCTTGTTCTCTGCTGGTTCGTTTTGCCTCTCTGCTCACCTCACCTCAATGGGCCTCCGAGCTCTTGGGTAGGCCTCCGAGCTCTTGGGTAGGCCTCTTGGGTGCAGCTGGGCTTCTCTCAGCAGGCCAAGTTTGCTGTGGGTCGCTGCCCTTGGTGGCGTTTTCCTCCTATTTCTCCAATCTTTCCTCTCCTTTTCCTTTCTCCACTCTTTTTTCTTTTTCTATGGTTTATCTTTCCCTCTCCACCTCTCCTCCTATCGTTTATCTTAGTATAATAGCAACTTTTCTCCCTGCGATGTAATTATGCTTCCTCCGTGGAAATTTCTAGAATGGCCTTGGACTGCATGTGAGAGGATAAAGGGATTAAATGACTGGAATTCTGCATATATAGCTCACCAGAAATCTAGTGATATGAGCAGAAAATTCTTCTAATTCTCTGCTCTAAAGTCTTAACATAAGAGACTTTGTTACGTAGAACCAAACTAATATTACTTTGTGATTTTTATTCCTTTTATGATGATTGTACTGTGAACCTCTGCATACTTACTTTTGGATTTCCCTACTTTCATTTCCTCTTAATTACTGTATGTTTTTAATTTTTTAACAAAGGTTTACAATAATTTTATTAGTTCTAAATAGCAGATGAAACATTAATATTACTATTTTATCTTACTGATTGGCATTGTGGTCACTTTGGACATCAGAGTCTGTGCTAATGCTTTTACCATCTTCTGCTTTCATATTTACAACTTCTTTAGTAACTGCCTTAAGAACCTTTCTGTTGAATATAAACATAAACAATATGGTAGTAAAACAAAATGCAGTACTACTATTTATATATTTCTTGGCTTGTTCTTAAAGACATTCATCAATAATTATCTGTACACTTTTGTAGCCTTTCCCAGTCTGAAGTCCTCCAAAAGAATTAGATTATAAATCCCACTAAATTTCTGGTCAGTATTAAGTTGGAGATTATATACATTATATTTTTTTATAAACATTTTCTAGATAGTATATATGCTTTACTCAAACTCTTAATACTGAGTGAAAGATCATAAGTGCACAAAATATCCCAAGGTCCATTTTCTTTACATCTTATTAAAGTATCTATATCTCGGCTCTCATAGTTAATTTTTCTTGCTACCTATGATTTCAAGATTTAATTGCAGCTATCTAAGTATAAGTAAGACCATTATTGCCAACATAGAAGAATGAGATTAATATTTTTTTTCCAAAGAGTGAACTTCAAAACTTGTATATCAGCCAATTGGAAGAAACTATGTGTAAACTGAACAGTTTATATGAGAAAAATGAGAAATGCTAGATGAGAAAAAGTGTTTATGTTACTGAAATCCCTTTTTAAGTAAAATTTTACTTTCAATCATGTAAATAAAATGAAGATGACTATAAATTTTTATGGAAAAGGTTTAAATGCTTATAACTGAACTATACTTAAGATTTGTAACAATTTTTCATTCATAATAAAAAAAACACCTTTACTTTGTATTTTGGAATTATAGGAATATTTTACCATTTGATGAAAGGATACTTTACCCTATTTTCCTGGGCCCAGTGAGAACTAATTTTGTCCCATTTGTAAATGAAGCTAACATATCTTGCTTTGATGTATCCTCTAAGGTTTTTGGAGAATGATCTTTGGATCTGCCTTCTAAGAGTTCAGAGGAAGAATCTTAAAATGAAAGAAACAGATTATGTTAACAAAATGCCTACAAGCTGAAGAAAAATATTAAGTCAGTTATTTCACAAATGTTACATATTCACTGAATAAGCTGGGACTACTGAAAGCAAAAGCATTGACAATTTGATAAGTTTCTATTAGGTATAGAGATAGATGTATACCATGCTTCTGTTTTATGTATCTTGTAAAACTTTGACCAACTAACATAAATGAAAAAGAAGGGGGTGAGGGTGGGGAATAATTGCAAGAAAAGAGAGCTATAGAGTTTAGGTATTGACCTACTCCCCATAGAATCCTTTCATCATGTCTATCAATAGAAGGCCAGAAAAAGGCAGAGAGTAGGTAGGAATATATAATAGGATATATATATTTTATAATATTAATCCCAAATCATTTAAGCTTTAAATTCAGTGATGGGATTCAAATAAGTTAACAATCGGTTCACCCAGGGTCAGGTTGGCTGTTGTGGGAGGCGTGGCCCATCCCCATCCTCCAGCTCCACTGCACATGCGGGACGAGCCTGACCCTGGGCAAACCGGTTGTTAAATTTCCACCCTTTGCCAAAAGGCTGTTTCTTAGGGTGCTTGTCTGCACGTTGGTCTCACGGCTGTTTCAGTCTTCTGAACACGGCTCCTTTAAGAGGCAAGGTTTCTGAGGAACGAGGAGGGGGGTTACCATAGAGACAAGGAGTTGATGCTCCTGAGAGCTTGCATGGGAAGGTGAAGAATTTGGGGGAAGTGGAGGGAAGGATTCCCCCCTCCCTATGGAGCTGCGTGCAGGGGATGTTGGTCAGTCTGCAGGCAAAAGTGAGAGGGGCAAAGAATTAAGTTGGCAGCACAATCGAAACTGGGCCAAATGTAGGGGAGACTGCAGGGTTAGTTTGGCCAGGCAAATTATTACCACCACCACCCACTATCAAAGTGGATCCTGGGCACTGCGCTGCACTGCAATGGAGAAATGGACAACGGAGCGGCTGGCACGAGGGAAGGAGGAGGAGCAGGGAGAAGAAAGAGGGAAAGTGGCTTTCTCCTTCCCTCGTGCCGGCCACTCCATTGCCCATTTCTCCATTGCAGCGCTGCACAGCGCCCAGGATCCACTTTGATAGTGGGGTGGGTGCGTGGGTAATTTAACAACCAGTTTGCCTGAACTGGTGCGAACCGACTGAATCCCACCACTGTTTATACATTATTAACAAATATGTTGTGCTGGACTCAAAAGTTTATCAGAAATCAAAGAGAAGTTAAGCATGCTTCATGTAACACAGGAAGAGTATAATCATTGATAAATATCTATTTTTTGGTACCAATAGCTCTGTGTGATTATTCTAATGCAGACTTACTCAATCTGATGCCTTCCACATACATTAGAGCTACACCTTGCAGAATCCCCAGCCAATTCCAGTTGGGAATTATAGTCCCAACACAGCTTGAACACATCAGATTGGGTAAGGATACTGCAATGTATATAAGAAACTATACTGTATGGATAACCTTATAAAGTGTACTGTCTTTGGTGAAATCTTCCTGGGTAAATGACATCAAAGTGTCTTACCATGTAAGATAGAAAGTTAGCTTATTCTATATTAAGTCTGACTATATAATTTGCTTTGAATGGCAACAGTTTTCCAAAATGTCGTGAAATATCTTCCCAAGTCTACATTTGCAATGTTATATAGTACTTGGCTTGAAGAATCTTATTTTTACCAATAAGCTGATGGGATAAGAGACTAGCATTCATTGTAGTGTACTGTACTAATAACATATTTGGAACCCTCTTGATTAACTATGTTGCAAAAATGCAAAGAATAATTCAGAAAGCAGCAATACTTTAAACAGTTTGGGGCAGCTGTGGTCCTCCAAAGTTGCTCAACTATTCTCCCTGTATGCAATTTCCCACTGGCCATACAAGCTGGAGCTGCTGGAGCTGCCATACAAGCGGGAGCCTGTAGTTCAGCAAAGCCCCCATATGTTTATTTGGAAGTACATACTTTGCTTTCCTGTTTTTTACCTGGAGCTTTGCGAAGAATAGACTGCCGAACAATATCAGTTCCAAGGAGCTTGGACTGCTTGAAGCGTTTTGCTCTCTCTTCAAAGAACCATTCACCTGTTACTACCCTAAGCTGCCTGTATTAAAAAAGAAAGCAGTGAAATCACTCTAACCAATAGTTGGCATTAACAGAATAACAGAATTGGAAGGGACCTTGGAAGTCTTCTAGTCCAGCCCCCTGCTCAAGCAGGAGATCCTATACCATTTCAGAGAAGTGACTGTCTAGTATCTTCTTAAAAGCCTCCAGTGATGGAGCACCCACAACTTCGGAAGTCAAGCCATTCCACTGGTTAATTGTTCTCATTGTTAGGATAGCCACTTAGTCCTCTGGCTATCTCACCCATCCAAGATATTTGTGAATATTGCTTTAGAAATTACTAAGACAAAAAAAACCCCATTTTTGGAAACAATACACCAAGAATTTGTGCCATTCATTACACTAAGCTACAATGTTTCATCAAGTCACTTTAATAGCAATAGCAATAGCACTTAGACTTATATACCGCTTTACAGTGCTTTACAGCACTCTCTAAGCGGTTCACAGAGTCAGCATATTGCCCCCAACAATCTGGGTCCTCATTTTACCCACCTCGGAAGGATGGAAGGCTGAGTCAACCTTGAGCCGGTGAGATTTGAACCGCTGAACTGCTGAACAGTCAGCTGAAGTAGCCTGCAGTACTGCACTCTAACCACTGCGCCACCTCGGCTCTTTAAGAGGTCATTAATACCTGTTAATTATATGCAAATTATATGCATATGCAAATATATGCAATTAAAACTTACAGTAAATAAAGGAAAGGATGTAGAAGAGTAGGTGGAGCTGGGGGCCGAGTTAAACATGTTATCATCTTAGAGTCTTTACGCTGTTACCAATGATCAAAGTCAACCCCCCCTTGAATTCCTTTGACCCTTATCTAGTGCCAATTTAGTGCTGACTGTTAGTTGACTAGATTCTTGTTTATTGGCTTCAATAAATCTTCTGTGCTGCAACTTAATGTATGGCCCTCATCCTTTGCGGTGTGGAGCCTTCTTGGAATTGTTGAAATACAGTCCTTTCAACAGTTCAAAGAAGGCTCCACACCAATTTGCACCACTCAGGTGATTCTGAGGACACAGATAAACCTCCAGGTGACCTTAACGACCTGTTAAAAGAATGCAAATGACCAGCTGTCTGCAAGGAGTATAAATCCTTCCATTCCCCACCATCCAGTCAGAGCTGAAGAAGCTTCTTGAATGAGAAGTGAAACGTCTTCAAAGAAAAAAACCAGAAAGTCCAGTTGCCTCTTGAAAAAAGCACTTTGGGGACAAAATTTTGCTGGTATGTTTCAGTCACCAGCATCACCAACTCGCGCAAGTGGGGCTGCCGCTGCTCACACACACATACCAGCCCACCACTCACACAGCCCAGTTGCGAATAGGCCATGGTCCGGTAGTGGGCCATGACCCACAGGTTGGGAACCCCTGGCCTTAGAAGAATCCCCTCAGATGTATATCAGTTCCTCATCTATTGCCTGAATTATGAAGGCCCATTGGCCATAGTACTAGTTCTAAGTTTTAGGGATTCTTGGGAAGAAACACTTTCCTCTATCTTGCATCTATGTCCTTTGCTTATTTTTCTACGCTAAGGAAGTGTACAGGACAAATGTCAGGTGCAAGGACCCAGAACAACACTATAAGCCCGTGATGGCGAACCTATGGCATGCGTGCCACAGGTGGCACGCGGAGCCATATCTGAGGGCACGTGAGGCGCTGCCCTATGTCAGCTCCAGCATGCATGTGTGTGCTGGCCAGCTGATTTTTGGCATTCCGGAGGGCGGGGGGAGGCCGTTTTCACCCTCCCCAGGCTTCAGGAAGACCTCTGGAGCCTGTGGATGGCAAAAAACGGACCCAACGGGCCTACCGGAAGTTCGGAAACGAACTTCCGGTTGGGCCATTGGGCCATTTTTCGCCCTCCCCAGGCTTCAGGCAGCTTTCCTGAAGCCTGTGGAAGGCGAAAAACGGCCCAACGGGCCTACCGGAAGTTCAGAAACAAACTTCTGGTTGGGCTGTTGGGCCATTTTTCGCCCTCCTTTTGGCACCTGAGCAAAAAAAGGTTCGCCGTCACTGCTATAAGCTGATCAGAGTTGCTTCTTTATTGTTGCCTACCTATTTACAAGAATCTCACCAGACTATCTACATTCTCTTGGGAACAATCAGATAAAGGCTTCAGAAATTCTTGGAGGTCTCTGTCACTTCCTTTCCTGCAAGGTCTCTAAGTCTTTTCCTTTCTTCCCCCACTCTAGCTGGAGATTCCATTACATCAAGTTAGGAATATTCCCTCATCTTCTCTCTTGAATCCCAGCATGCATTTTCAGAAAAATGAGGCAGCAGAATAAATAGCAAGGAGCAGTAGCAACAGAGCCAAGAGGCTGTGCCCACTAATGCCAAACTTTGGGCTGAGCCCCACTAGGCAGCAATTGCTTTCTATGGATTTTATTTATCAAAACAAATATCTTACTGTGAAAGGACCTTAGCGTCTCTCTTCTATCAGAGAGCTAAAAGAAACCAGAGGTCCATAATACCAATACCAATATCATGTCAAGCAATAAAGCCTTGAGGTCACGAATATAAACAAACTAAGGTTTCAAATTGGTTATTTAAGCTAAATTAAGATGAAGTGGTTAATCAAATTTGTGATTGCAAGGGGTCCTGTCAGTCTCAACAAGTAGCCAAATAAACCCATTAAAATTAAACTGTTGCCTTCAGTGTTCTTGTAAAGCTCATCATACACTGTTATTAAAAGATTCTTATGAAGCTGGAAATTAGTCTCTGAGTAGAAGCGGGCAATATTTTTTTTCCTGTTGATTGCTGCAAATCAGCTAATGAATGGGTGGCATTTTTTTTTCTTTTAAAACCTTCCCTCCCTCCCATGCACCAGGCTGTAAAAGAAGGGAGATCTTTCCAGAGATCTGATTCCTTGCAGTGAATTTTTGGAATTAGACCAAGAACCACAAGTGACTCAAGAAAATAAAAAGCAGTGGGTTGTGGTCAGAGCCATCATGTTGACTTTATCAGCCTCTGGTAGATGACTACTCTGAAATCATCAACTGGCCACTCTTGATTTAAGAAGAATCCCTTCAAGAAAACACTATAGCAGGGAGATTAATATTTGTGACTATGGTTACTATAAAGCATGTAATATATACTGTATCCTGAATAATGACTAATCCATCCAAGCTGCTGACTACTCAAATATATCTCATGTATTTTTATGGAATAAGGAAAACCTCTAGTATAATTAGGTTTATTTAGTAAATAGGGAGAGACATGTGAAAAGCCAGTGTTTTAATTTGTTTGCATACAAAGTAAAAATGAAACCTTAAGCTGTTTATTTGTAGCAATAAACAAAGCACACTTAATAAAGATCTTAATCTAGAAACCTTTTATAGCTGTAGGATAAAAATAACCAGAATCACTGTGATGCTGAAACTTTGGTATTACCTTCACTTAACCTGCTATTGCTTATACTAAATGAAGGGAGTTTTATTTGACTAAGCTAGCATTTTAGGACTGTGCAAAGCCTCTGAAAGGGACACTTCACCTTCTTGTAGTTCCTGAAATGTTTCTTCCTCAAAACATTGAAGCAGCTGCTTTGGAAAATATCCCTAATTCTCTGCATGTGCATGAAGAGACATTTCTTTGGAACTGCCCTGTACGTGTATGGATGTACATCTGCAAGGGCAACAATCTTAGAAGAAGTCACAAGAGCCTTTCCAAGGATACAGATCCTTTCCCACTTCAAAGACAGATGCCTCGTTTGCATTGAGAGTTATTGCTTCGCATAACTGAACTGGGTCAGCCCCAACTGCACACAAAACAGGGAGCAGGGGGTGAATGCAGTTTAAATGTAGTCCTCCACATATGACATTTGAGCCTGAAATCTTGGTCACTGAATGAGGAGCCACATGAATGCTTCATTTAATGTCCACAATCCCAGCTCTCCAGTTGCAGTTATTAAGGGACTGCGCACAGGGGTGGGTTCCAAATTTTTTACTACCACTCTGTGGGCGTGGCTTAATTTTGTGGGAGTGGCTTAATTTTGTGGGAGTGGCTTATTTTGTGGGAGTGGCTTGCCGGTCATGTGACTGGGTGGGAGTGGTTTGGCAGTCATGTGACTGGGTGGGGTGGCTTGGTGATCATGTGACTGGGTGGTCATGTGACTGAGTGGGCGTGGCCAACTTGACGTCACTCACATCAAGGCCCACTCACATGACCCCCACCAAGCCATGCCCACAGGAAAAGGTAGGAAAATGCGGTAGTAAAAAAATGTGAATCCCACCACTGACTGAGATGCATGGAATGCTGTTACCTTCCCATCAAAGTGGTACCTATTTAACTACTCACATTTGCTTTCAAATTGCTAGGTGGGCAGGAACTGGAAGGTCATAAATTAAAGGAATTCTTGAACTGTATAAAAATTTCTTTGGTTAGGATTAGTTGCAATTATTAAGATGAATGCATTACTCAAGATAAATTATTTGTTTCAAATGGCACCAATTCTGACTTCTGGGGGGAAAAATTACAATGATGGCAAAAATCATCATATATGGAATGGGAAAAAACCTTGAATTAAATTCCAAATGTACAAGACTCAAAAGATAAAGGGTATCTCACTGTTCCAAACTTCAAGTTATATTACAAAGCAAACTCTTTGTTATGGCTAATAGAATAGATAAAATGCCCAAACAATGGAATATCAATATTGGAAGGATTCAACATAGTAATGACTTCATAGGTAATTATGGTACAGAGAAACCAAAGAAGAAAAATTTAAAGGACATATTATAAGACAAAGTTTGAAAAA
>QLTV01000199.1:5460-20537 GCA_003457575.1 Thermophis baileyi | reverse complement strand
ATCATTTATTTATTTATTTATTTATTTATTTATTTATTTATTTATTTATTTATTTATTTAATGCCTCCTATAAAGTGACTCTAAAAAGATAAATGCAAAAGTAATTAGAATATTAAAACTATGCAGATTAACATTTTAAACTATACAAAAAAACCCTAAGAGACAGATAGCAGAGGGTCTCATTACCCTGTTAACCACCTCCAGCAATAAGAGCTCCCCTCACGCTACATACACTGCTACATTCTGCACCAGCTGTAGCTTCCAAATAGTCCTCAAGCGTAGCCTCACACAGACTGTGTTGCAGTAATCCAACTAAGAGATGACTTAGGGCTTCACAATCAAGGTAAGGGCGCAAGTGGCGCACAACACAAAATTGCACCAAGGCCTTATATACATATTTGGCAACAAGCTAAATCTCCTAAATCCAATTGACATTTATTGTGCTTGTCACAATTTATTATTAACCCTT
This sequence comes from Thermophis baileyi, assembly GCA_003457575.1. Lineage (NCBI taxonomy): Eukaryota > Metazoa > Chordata > Lepidosauria > Squamata > Dipsadidae > Thermophis > Thermophis baileyi. The sequence goes on along the minus strand of QLTV01000199.1, from coordinate 20,068 downwards.
AACATTAAGGGTTAATAATTTAATAATTTAACATTAACCCTTCAATGCAGGGGTGAAATGCTCCCGGTTCGGGCGTGCCTGCCGGTCGTCAGAGAGCCAGTAGCGACGGCAGCGCTAGGCTTCGCCCACCTGCCCGGACGCCGCCATTTGGGTTCTTTTACCCTCTGCGCATGTGCAGAACGCTTTGCGCATGTGCAGAGGGTAAAAGAACCCAAATGGCGGTGTCCAGGCAGGTGGGCGAAGCCTAGCGCTGCCATCGCTATTGGCTCTCCGACGACCGGCAGGCACGCCCGAACCGGGAGCATTTCACCCATGCTTCAATGCATATTACTCTGTAGCCTATTACATTTGATAGATAGGACAGAAGCAAAATAATGATTTAGTCCTTATCTACAATTCTACTCAGGATGAAATCCCACTTTTCATTTCAGCACTCCATTCCTCGGCAGTAACTATAGCAAGTTCAGTAACTGTGGCCTGGTTCATTCACAATATTAAGGCATCATGTAGTTTGCTTAGCATTGTGTGTGAACCAGGCAATAGTCTGGGTGGATCGTCAAACAAATCAACCCAGAATTCTCACTCAAGGCACAAATGACCAGGCTCAAATTATCCTACTTCGACACATTATGAAAAGACCTAGCTTTTTGGACAAGGCTCTAATGCCAGGAAAGGTAGAAGGAACAAGATGATGATGATGATGACTAGCAGCTAAATGGATGGATTTGGTTATAGTGGTGATAGTTGCACCATTAAAACACCTGAAAGGCCAGATTAGGATCAGGTCATCATGGAGAAATCTATGTGGTCGCTAAGAGTTGGCACTAACTGTATGGCACATAATCAATAATTATATTTCAATATATAGTTGGACACCTAGTGCACACCCAGGTAGGGTAAAATATTTGTGATACCTGTCCGTTCTCCCTATTCTCCGAGCATAGCTTCATATGAAGTATGTTTTTTTTTAAAGGTAAATAATGTATGTGTGTATGGCAACAGAAGAATTACTCAGAGAAATATTTTAGAGTAGGCAGTTTATTGTTTCTCAGGAAAGTAGTTCTGAAGGTATTAAAAAATGTTGAAGTGAAAGACAAAAAAATTAATTTAACTATGCAACATTCCTCAGTGATCAGGTCTTTTTTTTTTTTTTACACTGCAAGTTATAGCAGGTTGTTAACACTTCTTGTTGTCTTTTTATTTTCCTAATAAGGACATAAAGGTATATAAAATCTACTTCCAGTTACTTTTTGAAGACACTGACTTGTTATTCAATAACCTTAAACTCTGAGGATAAAAACAATAGTCAGCAAAACGTTACTTCATAGAGTTGCTTGACTAAAATGCATAGAGTTGCATTTTAGTTGCTTAAGGAAATAAGGAAAAATGTGACTTCATTACATGCCATATAGAGTATATAAAGAGCAATAAAAGTTTTAATTTTAATATGGATAGTTGTAAACCTTTCAATAAATTAGCTTGCATCCAAGATAAAAATAATTTTTATCTTCCAAAGATGTTTTTCTGGACTCTATAGAATGATTCTGTTTTCTAGAACTCTTCAGTTCTAGTTATGAAGCTAGGATACAGACTGCCAATCTCTTCCTAATCTTTTAGAGAAGGAATTTTTTTGAGTGCAGTACTTTTAAAGGCACACATCATGGATGAAAATAAATGCATTCTCTGTCAGATACAAAGTCTGCCAGATACAAAGTCACTGATATAATGAGGCAAGAGAGAAGTTACTTTGCTAAAATTATTGATGTTTAAGCATGTCAGATTAATATTAATGAAGCATGTCACTGCACAGTATTGGTTAAATTTAAATTATTGTGGCATGATTTATACCATCCTCAACATGACCCCTTTAAGTTGTTTCCATTTTGACATTAAAGTTAAAAATTATTCTTATTATACAACAGATTTCCATAGCATTGTAGAAAGTTAGCACCCACTCCTCTCCTAGAAGAATGAAATATTTTAGGAAATATTAAAAAGACAGAATATTATATTTCCTTAAAGGAGAAATGGAGAAACATGCTCTTGGAGACAGAAAGCAGCCTCCAAGTCTTTCTTAATAGCCCAGCAGATACTGAGGCCAGCTTTTAGAAATGCTTTTCTAATTTTTCTTTCCTCATTTACTTTGATGTAATTAATCAGTTGAATGAATTCATGGAGGGATGGCATTTGGGAGTGGTTGGCACAGCAAGTCCTGAACACCTTGGACTTCTGTCTGGTGGGAGGGAAATTTGTCCAGCATGTTTGTATTGTCTGTCTTGTAGAAGTACCACCCGCACACACACACACACACACACACACACACACACACACACACACACACACACACTTCAGAATTAGACTGAGGCTATACCCTTCACCCACCTCCACACAAAGCTTCTCCTAGGCTGGTTTTTGCTCTGTGGCACTAAGGCCCAAGCAATCATATCTTCCTGCCAATTCCATGGGGGAGGGGGCATGCCCCTCAGGCAATTCCGTCACTGAAGAGGTAGCAGAATAGAGATCTCCAAACCCCAAGCCCTGATTGTGACTTACAAATGTCCAGTTGCCCAGTAAAGCAGGATATGTTGCACTGGTGGTCTCATTAGTAGGAGTCTCAGAGCTCATTGTGTGTAATTTCAAAATATTAATAGCCTGGATTGCACACTGTCTAACCTCAATTTGGCCTCACAAACCCTGGATGCACTAAACTAAGAGCTAAGACAGGTTCAGGAAGCAACCTTTGGAAATGGACAGTCTGTAGTTATTTAAAGGAAAACCATGGCTGTGAAAAATTTGGGGGCTTGTGCTTGCTTCAAATCTGACTGGAAGCTCACAGAAAGTGACATCAAACATCTGAAAATTAGATACTGTAAATTTATTTCCAGAACTTTTGTCCTGGCTGCTAGACCTTCATGGTTTGAAAGCTCTCCTTTTGGGAGCCACTGAAGGGATACTTTTCTGCTGCTTCTATCAATGCCTTTCCCTTTGCATCAGAAAAAATTAAAAGCACCCATCAATTCTCCCTGATCTGATCAATTTTAATCTTTTGCCAGAAAAATGTGTGTGTCACCCACACATTTTGGCAAAAGGGGGATTGTAGGAAGTTAGCACCCACCCCTCTCCTAGAAGAATGAAATATTTTGAGAAATATTTTAAAAGGCAGGATAAAATATTTCCCCTAAAAGAGAAATAAAAATCTTAAGGGAGACAGAAACTCAGAGCCCCAGCTCCCTGCCCCCAGCAGATATTTTGTGCCCATTGAGAAAGATTGGGCCAGCCTATCTACAAAACAAAAGATCTTCAGCTCCAGGATGATGGGATTAAGACATGACCCTTCAGGACATAATAGGATTAACCCACTACCATCTAGTAGCAGAGCTTACTACATTGCACAATCTCCTAAGGACATTGCATCACCCTCCAAACTTCAACCAAACTTAGCTCAGACAACCTATAGAGCCAGCTATGACCCCTACAACAGCCAATAGAATACATGCTCTTGTGCAGGAACAGGAAGCTCGAATGCAAGGCTCAAGAGAAGGTATAAAAGCCACCCACTCTCAATTCTATGTAGTCAGGGGCCCAGGACCATCCATGTGGTTCTGCTTCATCATTAAACCATCTTTCCAATCAGCCTCCAGCCTCCATTTTGTCTCCAGTGCCTTTCTCCCGGCTTGGAACTGGACCTGGATATTTCTTCCAACATGAGATAATGAAGCTTGCAATGAGTTCTCATCAGATCTCTCTGAATTATTGAAAGATGAACATGTATCTTTTGAAACTTCATATTTTTTGTGATACAAATGCAGACTTATTGTAATATAAATGTTGAGTATTTAGAACAAATACTTTTGAATTTGTTTTGCCAAGTGATGGAAATTAATTACCATGAGTAAGTGTTGCACAAACACGTGACCCTAAGCAGAAAAATGGCAACTGGAAAGACTGCTCGTCTATACCTTCCTTAAACACATGCAGACACACACAAATACATGCCATATGAAAGAAAATCTATTCTCAAGAAGCAAATTTTAGAAGTATGCTTTCATTGTATCAGCTTTGAATTTGTCCAGGAAAAAATATTTTCTTAATCAAATGCCGTGACTCATACTCTCTGCTTGAATCATTTTCTAAAATGCAATTCTCCAACCTTGAATTGAAAAAATAGAACCACTTCAGTGAGGAATAAAATATCATGGTACATTAATAATAGATACTGAGTACAATATACAGTAAATATTATACATTATAGTTGAATGACAATGAAGGGGCATACCCACCATGTTATTCCATTCTGGGGTAAGTAGCTTCAACAACTGGTGGGCTTTGAGGTTTAGCAATTGTGGTCTCTAGACAACAGGTTTCCTGATGTTTTGCCAGCAACTATCACTGGCATCCTCTAAGGCAAGGTGATCTGTGTAGCCAGCCATTTAATTAGATATCACTAATACAGTGTTACAGGACTAAACATTGCTACAAGTTTATTTGCTTGTCAATACCTTTAATTTCACCATTGTTGTTCCATACCTACCATTTAGAATAAAGAAACCATGCTGGAAGCCACTTAGAATGGATAAATGATTATAGGTGGTACAATCATTATCTTCTAAAAGAATTAAAATAATCTATGACACTCCCATTTAGCTGGATTACCCTATTATACACTAATTACAATTTATTTTTATTTATTTTTATTTTATTTTATTTTATAAAATTTATATGCCGCCCAACTCCCGAAGGACTCTGGGCGGACTCTGACATTTAGTTTTTGTTATTCTCCAAGTAGAGAGAACACTTCTCCTTCAGGAGAAACTGAGTAACATGAACATGGATAGGTGCCTCTCATTCCTAATTCAGCAACTTTATAACATCTCCTTTAAAATTAGATGCAACTCTCAAGGCATCATTCTAATCCAATCTGTTTGAACAAGTGTCAGACAAGGCTGCATATTCTACCTTATTTAATCTCTATTTAAACCCTCTAACAAGTAGATTAACCAGCCCAAGTTTCCATCTTTTCAAGATTACTTGAATTGATATTCCACCATTTATATATGCCGATAATGATGCTTGCTACTCTTTAACAAGCAATGGGATTTAGATGAGCACTCACAGCTTTCACTCATTTGTGCTGAAAGCACAATGAGCATAAATCCAAAGCGGTTTTTGTCAAAACCACCACAAGATTTAAATGGACCACTGAAGGAAAAGAACTTGAGCAGGTTAAAAGCTTTATATATATAATTTTTTAATATAGTAATTCTATCTTCAATTAAACAGTGTGTCGTCCGGGTACAAATATCTTTGTAAAATAGTAATCAAAATTTACAGCAATATTCATTACATTAACATTAATTCTATAATATCAAAATAATAATATTAAACATAATAATCATAATATTTGCTTCTCTCTCTTAACATATCTTCTTTATTTCACTAATCTTTTTCTTTTGTTTCCCTGTTTCTAACTTCCATTTTTATTATCTAACCATTGATAAAATAAGTCCCATGTCATGTAATATTCAGTTTGTTCTTTTTCCTTAACTAGCTGATAACCTGGCGTTGCCCGGGTATTTATTTATCCCAATCCTGTATTAGACAACAGGGAACAGCCTTTGAGGTGATTATCTGCATTAGCAGGCACCTCCCCCGACAATTTGCCCTCTTTGCTTGAAGCTAAGGGCCTAGGGAGTGGGAGCTGGAAACTACCGGCAGGCTGCGCGTGCTGCGGACGGGCGTTGAGCATGAGCTGCAGGCACCTCCCCTGACAACTTGTCCCCTTTGCTTGAAGCTGAGGGCCTAGGGGTTGGGAGCTGGAAACTGCTGTTCCCAGCAGGCTGCGCGTGCCGCGGACGGGGACCGGGCAGGCGTATTGAGCCCGAGCGGCTGTTACTATGGAGACGCATCCGAGTCAGGCCTAAACACACACACACACACCTTCCCTAGGGGTGCTAGGGGTGTTTTACCCCCCCCCCAGTATTTGTTTCCAGATAGTAAGTCATTTGTGTACCAAGTTTGGTTGAAATTGCTCGAGGTGTTCCACAGTTATGCTGGAACACACACACACACACACACACACACACAGCCATTTATATATATATCTATTATAAAAATCATTAAAAAAATGATAAAGCAGCACATTGACTTAAAGCCAGAAATATTCTTGTTGGGGATTTTACCCAAAAAATATAGTAAGGGGAATGCATATCTAATTATTCATATATTAACTGCAGCTAGAATTGTATGTGCACAAAATTTGAAAAGTGAAGAGATCTCCACAGATGAGAATGTGATCAGAAATCATATCAATATCTTGTCTAATTCTGTTGGTTCTTTATAAAATCCGTATAGTTTAACATCTTTCTCATATCTAGAATGTATCTGCACTTGTGAATACCATGCCATATCAATCCCTTGATCGCTTAATTCTTGTTTAGTTTTGAGTTCCCCCTTTTCATTCAAGATATCTTTGTATCTAACGATATTTTCCATGTTAATAACATTTGGGTGAATCAGTGCTTCCATTGTTGAAAGCCAAACTGGTATCCTGGTTGTTCTCTCATTTTTCCCCACACTAACAATAATGCATTCCTAATGTAATGTCTTTGGAAGTAACCATGTATTTTATTTTTCCCATACCACAAGAAGGCATGCAAGTCCAATTGCAAATCATGCCCCTCCAAAGTCAATAGTCTTGTATTCCTCAATACAATCCATTCTTTCACCCATATAAGTACAGCAGCCTGGTAATACAATTCCCAATTCGGTAGCCCAAAGCCTCCTCTATTCCTTGAATCCTGCAACATTTTCAAACTTATTCTTTTTTCCCTTGCCAGATATATCTTAATATTACTTTATTGAATTCCTCAAAGTATTTTTTTCCAATTTTATCGGAATTGGTTTTTTTTTTAATTTTTAATTTTTTACAAACATATCAATGCGTGAAAATTGTGGCACCTGAGTGTCATACATTTTAATACAAATAAAATAATATTAATCATATTTGTTTCATTTAACAAGCTTATATAATCTTTGTAATAATACACATATTTTTATTAAATTATTTTTCATTATTTAATCATTCAATATTTCAATGTGTCATTTCTATGCCAATCACCCTATTCTAAGTGTCATACTTTTTAATACAAATAGAATATTATTAATCATATTTATTACTTTTAACAAGCTTATATAACTCTAATAATAGTGCAAACATTTATGCTAAATTGAAATCTTCCATTATTTGCTTGTTCAACTTATAATCCTTCATTATTTAGTTATTCAATATTTCAATATGTTAGGGTTAGGGCAGGGGTCGACAACCTGCGGCTCTGGAGCTGCATGCGGCTCTTTGGGCCCTCTGCCGCAGCTCCCTGCCTCTTAACGGGTTGCCCCTCTTATTTCTTTTTTGGATTCCAGCCCGAAGCGGCAGGAAGCGAAGGCTGCCTTACGCGCAAATGTGGCACGAAGGCAAGTATAGGGCCACTTCACTCCTGCACTCTCCCCCCTCCTCCTCTCATGACCCTCTGGCCTGCTGTGGCTGAGCTGGGAGCGTGCACACGCATGTGGAGACCCTCCTCAAGCGAGCGCCAAAACTCAGGAAAGGCGCGCAAGGGGCGGGCAGTGGCTCGCTTAAGGAGGGTCTCCCCGTGCGTGCGCACGCTCCCGGCTCAGCCACAGCCAGCCAGGGCGTCAAGAGAGGGGGAGGAGGAGGGCCACTGGAGAGTGCAGGAGCGAAGCGCCCCTGTACCTGCCTTCGTGGCACGTAAGGCAGCCTTCGCTTCCTGCCGCTTCGGGCTGGAGTTCGCGCCCTCTGTGCTCGGCCGAAGAGCTGCTGAGGGTGGGGGATGATACGGCAAGGCGATGGCCAGAGCATTAGTGCAGGAGAGAAGCTGCGTCCTGTTAAGTGCAGCGCCTTGAGCACCTTTCCCCGTAAGGGGATCTCCTCAGCCCTGGCTTAACAGACATCGGGAGAGCAGGATGAGGAGCGGGAGGGAAGCTGGATTCCCAGTCCCCTTTCCTGCCTCCTCTCTAGGCGCAAAAGCTCTCTGCGTTTAACCCCTTCACTAAAGCGCTGCACTTCGCTGTGCTTTGGCGCTCGTTTGAGGAGGGTCTCCCTGCACGTGCCCATGCTCCCAGCTCAGCTACAGCCAACCAGGAGGTCACGAGAGGAGGGGGAAGGAGGAGGAGGATGGTCGCCCGAAGGGAGGGGGGAGAGACACACACACACATACAGAGGGGGGGGAGAGAGAGAGAGACATAGACACACACACACAGAGTGATACATAGGGGGTGAGAGAGGGGAAGAGAGGGAGAGAGAGAGGGTCAATCACCATATTCTGCATGTCATACATTTTAATACAAATAAAGTATTTTTAATCATATTTGTTACATTTAGCAAACATACACCTATTCATATTGAATTATAATCTTTCATTATTTATTTAATAAATAGTTTGATATATTATTTTTATGCCAGTCACATTATTTAAGTATACTTAGTAATACCATCATTCAAATTCTAATTTCTCCTCTTAATATTACTTCTCCTTATTATATAAAAATGTGTATTTTATTAATCCCCCTCTCTCTAGTTTCCATCCCTATTCTAACTTTGATAATGCCACTACTATATTTAAACATATTCCCTTTTTAACCATCATCCCTTATCCGCTTTAAAGCTTTAATGGTTCGTTTCTTAGCTTGCCTCCCATATTCCTCTTTGGATCTTTATTTCTGTCTGCTTCCACATCTTGGCTATTCATTTTAAACATTTCTCCCTTCTCTGCCCTTCTCCGTTGTCTAGTTTCCAAAGTATCTACTCTTGCCCCTATCTCTCTCCCATAAGAATCTTCCTGGTTCTCCGGTTCCTTTTTTAATTCCCTTAGAATACTCTCCCCTTGGCTTGTGTCATCAATCCTTATTATTTTTGTTATTATCTCATCATCTTATTTCATTTGTTTTGTCTGTTCCATTTTTTCATCTACTCTTTCAGTTAGCTCCTCCTCTTCATGAGTGTCTTGATCACTCATTGTCCTTTGTGTTATATTTCCCAGAATTCCATCCATGCTCTCTATTCAATTCATTATTTCCTTAAAATGCCTTGTCAGTGTCTTCCTTATACTTTGGATTGCCGACGCCATCTCTTCCCAAGTTCCACTTCTTTCTCCTTGATGAAGCATCTCGTTAAATTTTATTGCGTCCCTCTTTTGTCCAATAATTCATAGACCATATATTCAAACCTATAGTCACTTCTCAAAAAAATTCAATATTCTTAGTTCTTTGGATCCCAAAATTGATCAACCTGTTCCTCTAGATCAAGGGTCAGCAACCTTAAACACTCAAAGAGCCATTTGGACCCGTTTCCCAGAGAAAACAAAACACCGGGAGCCACAAAACCTGGGTGGGTGTGGCCAACTCAATGTCACTCCCTCCCACCCAGTCACATTACCCCCTAGCCACGCCTACCCAGCTAGTCATTAGGGCAGAGAACCGGTTGTTAAAAAACACCGGGAACCACAAAACTCTTTTGACATATTCTCTCTCTCTCCCTCTCTCCCTCTCTCTCTCTCTCTCTCTCTCTCAGAGAGATCCCCATCTCTATCTCTCTCCATTCCTCCCCCCTCTCATCTCTCTCTCTCTCCCTCTCCCATCTCTCTCTTTCTCCCTCCCTCTCTCATTGCTCTCTTTCTCTCTCCCCCCCTCATCTCTCTCTTTCTCCCATCTCTCTTTCTCCCATCTCTCTCTTTCTCCCTCTCTCCCCCCTTCTCTCTCTCTCTCTGCTGAGGAACAATCACCACTCCTGGCGGAGGCTTCCCTTCGGGCGACCCTCCTCCCCCTCTCACAACTCCCTGCCTGGCTGTGGCAGGGCCAGGAGGGTGCATGCGTGTGGGGAGACCCTCCTCAAGCACGCGCCAAAGCGCAGCAAAGGCGCGCACGGAGGGCAGCCGGCCGCTCGCTTAAGGAAGGTCTTTGGACACGACTTCTCTCCTGCCCTAAGGCTCCATCATCGCCTTGCCATGCCCCCCCCCCACATGAGAGGAGAAGGAGTGGGAGGAGGGTCACCGGAGCCTTAGTGCAGGAGCGAAGTGGCCCTGTACCTGCTTTCACGCCACATTTGCGCGTAAGGCAGCCTTCGCTTCCTGCTGCTTTGGGCTGGAGCTTACGCTCTCCCCACTTGGCTGAAGAGCTGCAAGGGGGGTGAACATGGCAAGGCGATCGCCAGATCCTTAGGGCAGGAGAAGCCGCATCCAAAGACCTTCCTTCAGCGAGTGGCCCCCCCGCCCTCCGTGCACACCTTTGCTGCGCTTTGCTGTGCTTTGGCACTTGCTTGAGGGTCTCCCCACGCGTGTGCACCCTCCTGGCCCCACCAAGCCAGCCAGGGAGTCGCGAGAGGGGGAGGAGGGTCACCCAAAGGGAAGCCTCCGCCGGGGGGTGGCGATCGTTCCTCAACCAGCGCCGGAGAATCAGTCCCGGCCGCTTCTCCATTCCTGCAGTCATCCTTACCTTCTCAGGCCAGGTGAGGGAGGGGAGGGTGAGGGGCGGGGCCATCCAGGGAGACAGGGAGCCACAGCAGAGGGCCCAAAGAGCCGCTTGTGGCTCCAGAGCCACGGGTTGCCGACCCCTGCTCTAGATTGTCCCATAAGTTTTCCAGAACCTCCTTAGGTCCCTCGATAAATTCAGTCTTGTATTGTAATTTTCACTTTATTGGGGGTCACTTTAATGATAATGTCTAATTTCCACATTTAAATCCCAAATAATCAAATAATTCCAGGATTTTGGGAGTATGTTGTTCTTCCTTTCATCAGCAAGTGGTGCTCTTAGATTGGATTTCAATATTAACCAGTTTTTCATTTTCCCACAATGTAAAAATAACATTGATTTTTAAGTAAATAATTCCAGCATTTCAAAATGCCTATCTCTGCCTTTTTCCCTTTAATTCTTTCCTTCAATTTTAAAGATTTTGCAGACTGCTAGATCACTGCTACTTCAAAAATAGTTGTGAATTTCTCTTTTCCTGGATATTCTTTTGGGGTTAAAATTTGAATAAAAAGAATTTTTCTCACCCAGTTCACACACTGTTCACCAAAATTCGCACCTGCACTGTGCTTAGATGGTCATCTGCTTCCCCAGCTTGGCAGCCATGTTAGACTGCTTCTTCTCCTTGTTGTGGCATAGAGGGAAAAAAGCCCCGGGGTTCTGCAGGAGAGTTGCTATCTCTCCTGCAACCTCTCAGAGTGCCCCTCCTTAGCTTCACTGCCCCTACAAGGCGGCTTTGGCTCCTTTCAGAGCCCACAAACAGGGAGAAGCCAGCACAGGAACGGAGAGCTCCATTCCCGGTGACTGATAACGCTGTGAAGCTCCACCCCTTCTTTTATCGGAATTGTTTCAAATAGATATAGTAATCTTGGTAATATATTCATTTTTATTGTAGCTATTCTTCCTATTAATGATAATTGCAGATTTTTAAATTTCTCCAAGACTGCTTTAATTTGTTGCATCAGTTTATAGTAATTATCTTCCTTAATAGTTATACATCTTGCTGTCAGGTGAATCCCTAAATATTTCACTTTCTTAGTAATCTGAATATCTATTCTCTTCATTAACTCTTTTTTCTGCATGTCTGTAGGATTTTTAATTAATATCTTAGTTTTCTCTTTATTTTCAATCCTGCCACTTCGCCATATTCCTCTATTTTTTTTTATTAATTTAGGCCCTGTTTCTTGTGGATCCTCCAAAATGAAAACTAAATTGTCTGTAAATGTCTGTAATTTATATTTTTCCTTTTTTATTTCCATACCTTTTATCTCTGTGTCTTGTCTAATATTTCTGTTTAATACTTCCAGTGTCAATATAAATAATAGAGGAGACAAGGGGTATCCTTGTCTTGTACCTTTTTTAATGTTAACCTTCTCTGTCATATCTCCATTTACCATCACCTTTGCTGTTTGTTTTTAATATATTGCCTTGACCAAGTTAATAAATCTCTCCCCAAAATCCATATCTTTTAATTGTGCTAGCATAAACTGCCAGTTCACATTGTCAAATGCTTTCTGTGCGTCTAGAAAAATTAACGCCATTTGCTTCCCTGGATGTGCTTCGTAGTACTCCAGTGTATTTAAAATTATTCCCATATTGTCTTTGTCTCTTAGGTAGAAATCCATTTTGATCTGGATGTATGAATTGATTTAAAAACCTTTTTAGTCTTTCTGCAATTATTGAGGCATATATTTTATAGTCAGCATTCAACAAATATATCGGTCTGTAATTTTTTATCTGTTGCGGGTCTGAATCTTTTTTCGGTATGAGAGTAATATATGCTTCCATCCATGAATTTGGTACTTTCGCTTCTAGCAGTACTTCATTGAACACTTCCAACATTGGTATACTTAAAATGTTTTTTAAATCTTTATAGAGTTCTGCTGGTAAACCATCTGGGCCCGGTGTTTTGCCATTCTTTTGTCTCTTAATTGCTTCTGTTAATTCCATCATTGTTATATGTTCATCTAACATAGCTTTCACTGTTTCAGGTATTTTAGGTAGTTCCGCTTTTTCTAAATATTGTTTTATTTTATCTTCTGAAACTGTCTCTTGATCATATAATTTTTCATAGTAGTTTTGGATCACTTTCTTTTTATTATCATTTTGGTGATGAAGGTTTCCTTCCTCGTCCATTAATTGGTGTATCAGTTTTTTTTCTGTCTCCTTTTTCAATTTATATGCCAGCCATCTGCCTGGTTTATTTGCATTTTCAAAAAAAAATTGTTTAGCACTTTTAATTTTTTGTGCTAATTCTTCTTTATCTATTAAGTTCAACTTATGTTTTATTAATTCCATTTGGTTTTTTAGATTCTTTTTTTGTGGTTCTTTTTGTAGTTCCATCTCTAGCCTCTTATATTCTTCTTCTAATATCTTTTGGTTTTGTTTCTTCTTCTTATTTTTCTTTCCCATGTAAGTTATAGCTAAACCTCTAATGTATGCCTTTGCTGTGTCCCATACATTATGTAATGAGGTCTCCTTTTTTATTCTCTTTAAAGAAAAAGTCCAATTCTTTTTCCATGAATTGAATAAATTCCTTGTCTTTTAGTATTGATTGATTCAACATCCATCTTAATTTCCTTTTTTGTCCTTTCCATTTAACTTTTATTGGATTGTGGTCTGCCCAATTACTTGTTTATATCTCTATTTCTTGTACATTAAATCTTAATTCAGCTGACATCCATATCATATCTATTCTTGACCAAGACATATGCCTATTTGAATAAAATGAATATTGCTTTTCCTTAGGATGTATCTCGTGCCATACATCTTGGATACCTAATTCTTCCACCATTTTGAAAAAAGCCTTTGGAAGTGTCTTCCTGGCTTTTTTATTTACTTTCCTAGTTTTTTTTTAAAAAAATACTCTTTATTGATTTTTCACATTAAAAAGACAACACATAATTCACTAATACAGCTTGTCGCTATCGGAAGTTTCTTCTTCGTTTTACATTTTCCGTATTTCAGGCTCTTATTCTTAACTTAAACATTCTTATTTCTATTTACAATTTTATACACATTGTATATTACTTTACATCTATTTACATTTTACATTTACATTTATTTTGTTACATCATTTTATATTACTTTACATATTAATTTTACTTTCCCTTTCAAGCCAATTATACCATCCATTCCAAATTTTGTAATACATTGTTTTCTCTTTCTCTCTTAACTCCATTGTTAATTTGCTCATCTCTGTGCATTCTAGCACCTTTTTTATAATCATTGTGTTCGAGGGTGTTTTTTCTTTTTTCCAGTTTTGGGCGAAAGTGATTCTCGCTGCGGTGATTATATGTTGAATAATATAATAAGTTTCCTTTCTCACGTTTTCTTTTATTATTCCTAGAAGAAACAATTCTGGCCTCATCTCCAATTTCTGTTCCGTTATCTCCTCGATCCATTTTTTAATTTTCCCCCAGTACTTCTTTGCATGTGGACATGTCCACCACATGTAGTAGAATGTCCCTTGTGTATGGTTACATTTCCAACAATTGGGTGACATGGATGGATACATTTTGGCCAATCTCGCTGGTGATAGATGCCACCTATAAAACATTTTATATGTGTTTTCTTTATATGCGGCCGACATAGTCAATTTATAATTTTTTCCCCAAATTTGTTCCCAATACTCTAATTCAATGTTGTACCCAAAGTTTTTGGCCCATGCTATCATTGATTCTTTTACAACTTCCTCCTCCATTTTACGTTTTAGTAGACAGTTATATACCTTAGTTATCATTTTTTCTTCTGTGCCTGTTAATGCCTTGTTGATTTCTTGTTGTTCATTTTGAAAACCCTGTTGTTTCAAATCCTTTTTATATTTTGTATGTATCTGTAAGTAGGCCAGTCTATCTTAATTCCCTGTGTTTGCAATTCCTGGTTTGATTTTAAATTTCCTTGTTTATCTAGCAATTCCTTATAGGTTACTATCTTATTTAAGTCTGTGACAGTTGGGTAGCTCAGTGCTTCCATAGTTGAGACCCATCTCGGAATTTTTATATAAAATTTTTGTTTAATTTTCCTCCAAACTTCAAATAATGCATCTCTCACCTGGTGTCTATGAAAA
>QLTV01000198.1:469276-488429 GCA_003457575.1 Thermophis baileyi | reverse complement strand
GGAAAATAGGAAAATAGCAATAGCACTTAGACTTATATACCGCTTCACAGTGCTTTACTGCCCTCTCTAAGCGGTTCACAGAGTCAGCATATTGCCCCCAACAATCTGGGTCCTCATTTTACCCACCTCAGAAGGATGGAAGCCTGAGTCAACCTTGAGCCGTGTGAGATTTGAACTGCCAAATTGCAGGCAGCCAGCAGTCAGCAGAAGTAGCCTGCAGTACTGCACTCTAACCACTGAGCCACTGCGGCTTTTATACCCACGTACAGACACACATATGACGTAGAGAAACTTCACAGTCTTGTTCGGATGTAGACATATACATGGCGAAAAGAAAAAGAATCCTGCGAGTTTACAAGACGGATGGCATCAGGTCACGTGATCATATGACCATGGGACCCTGCAACCGTCCTATATATATATATATGCCAGTTGCCAAGCATCTGAACTTTGATCCTGTGCAGTGTAGTACAGAAAACAATCATAAGTCACTTTTTCAGTGCTAATGCAACTTTGAACCGTCACTAAATGAATGGTTGTAAGTCGAGTACTACCTGTACAACTCCCTGCCATGAAGGGCTTTTGAAGTTTGTCACTGCTCTGGTGTGACATTCACAGGTGAACAGAGTAACTCATCCTTTTCATTTGTCTCCCTCTACAGCAGCTTGTTCTTCGGTCATGGATACGAACACCCCTGCTGAAACATTCCTAACCAATGTGGAAGGTAAATAGTCTAGCCTGCTAAGAGACCAGCCACCGTGCTGTCCCATTCTTTGCTTAATGTTGAGGCCTGTTTGAAATATTTCCTGGTGGAAAGAGATCTCAAAAAAAAAAAAAAAAAAAAAAAAAAAAAAAAAAAAATCAGCTTCTTTGAGCAATTGGTTTCTCCCTTGAAAACCTCCCCCTGAGTTTTACGATCTTCAAGGGAGAGCCACTTTGGGATTGTTAGGCATCGTTAAATATCTTTTGGAAAAAGTAGGAACTCGGTTGAATTTATAATCGTTCTGGGAGCATCCGTTAAGACTCTTCTGTTTCATTTAACCCACCCATCAAGCCTCCATGAGTAAATATTGAGTAAATATTCTGACTGCCATTTGTCAGAAATGGTGTAGGGTCTCCTGCTTGAGCAGGGGGTTGGACTAGATGACCTACAAGGTCCCTCCCAACTCTGTTAATCTAAGTAAATCTAAATATAGCATCGTTTGAAATAATGTGGTAGGTGGTGCAATCAGTGGCCCCCCTATTTTCTTTGTCTTCTCCAACTGTTTCCCACCTTTAATTCTTTCTCTGGAAGATGTGTCACAGTTTGTCACTCTAGCAGCAGAATAACGCAACATCGGTCTCGTTTCTGAGTCATCCTATTTGTGCCTACACCTTTGAGAATTTTCCCCATTTGGGTAATCCCTGCCCACTCCTGTGAGTAATAAATCTGCTTGCCTTGATTCTCGGTTTTCTGAAATAACTTACTGAGGGGGCTTCTTTTAAAGGTCGCACCAGCCACCAGCTGAAGACATTCCCAACCTTCAAAACCATCGAAGTGACTCATGAACGGGACTCCACCGAGTTTGATGGTACGCCGGGTTTAAAATTGGGTGTGCCTTTTCCTGTATTGTCTTTAAAGAAAGAGAGGAGGAGGGAGACGATAATTTTATGTGGTGTTTTAATTTGGGTTTACAAGAAACAAAGAATGTCAGAAGATTGAGGAAAGGGGGAAGGAGGAATTTAGGAAGAAAAGGTCTGAAAAAGATGAGGGAATGTTGTCCCAAAGGTGCTTTTTTTTTTTCAAGAGGCAACTGGACTTTCTGGTTTTTCTTTGAAGACGTTTCGCTTCTCATCCAAGAAGCTTCTTCAGCTCTGACTGGATGGAGGGGAATGGAAGGATTTATACTCCTGGAGTATAAAGAAGTATAAAGCCTTCCATTCCCCACCATCCAGTCAGAGCTGAAGAAGCTTCTTGGATGAGAAGCAAAACGTCTTCAAAGAAAAACCAGAAAGTCCAGTTGCCTTTTGAAAAAAGCACCTTTGGGACAACCATGACCTGGATGACTGAGAATCTCCATAGACATGAGGGAATGTTGAAGAGCAGATCCAGATCTGGAGACACATGAGTTGTCCAACATACCAAATTTGAAAAAAATAAATAAAAATTTAAAAAAAATTTAAAAAGCTGTGGTGTTTTTGTTTGTAAAAATTTTTTTTTTTTTTTTTTTTTTTTTTTTTTTTTTTTTTTTTTGGCCAAAGATTTGAATTATTAACTCGTAGACAGCTTTGAAAATTGGGTTCCAGGGCTGGAAGTCGCCCACCCGGTCTGAGTAAATGTTAAATGCTTCTGATGCTCAATTGAGCACCTGGCAGTTTTGAGAAATCTCCATTTCCCCTATTCAACAGGAAAAGAAATCATGGCCATCCTGAGGCAGAGAGCTATAGACGAGAAGACCAATGTGAGGAAATCGGCCCTCCAGGTAGGTATCTCAGCTCTTCTGCTCCTGTCCAGGCCGATCGGGGTTCTTTAAAAGTAACGTCGTATAACAGAACACAAAAAACTGCAAGAGGGTAGAGTTTTTCCATGGTTCCTTTTAACAGCAGGCCCGCCACTGAGGCTTAGAGGCAAAATTAGTCCTTCAGAAAACACAAGGGTGGGGTTGGTTTGCTCAAATACCCCCCACCCCCACCTCCCCCAGGATTGGCAGAAATAAAAACACCGGACCACCAACCCGTTTGGTGCAATCCTATTTTTAATCAGCACTTTCATGCAGCACTCTAGGTCTGAAAAACCCAGGGAGGGCATGTCTCTGGAGACTCTCAGTCCTCCGGGTCACGGCTGTCCCAAAGGTGCTTTTTCCAAGAAGCAACTGGACTTTCTTGTTTTTTTCTTCGAAGAGTTTCTCTTCTCAACAAAAGGAACAATCAATTCAGTTCAAAGCCTTTATTGTCATTGTACATCGTGTATACAACGAAATTGGTTTAGCCTCTACTGGTGCAGTCCATGCAAGAATACAAGACAACATGAATAATATAAAGAATAATCCTTATACAAGTAGTTGGGGGGGGGAAACTAGTCATACATTTCCATATGTACGTCATATTCTGTGCAACTTGTATATTACTCTGGTGTATGATCTTATATCATGGTATATACCAGGGGTGAAATGCTCCCGGTTCGCTCGTGCCTGTCGGTCGCCGTAGAGCCGGTCGCCAAGGTAGCGCAAGGCTCAGCCCGGACGCCGGCGTTTGGGTTCTTTTACCCTCTGCGCATGCACAGAATTCTTTGTGCATGCGCAGAGGGTAAAAGAACCCAAATGGCGGCATCCGGGCAGGTGGGCGGAGCCTCGCGTTACCTTGGCGACTGGCTCTACGGCGACCGACAGGCACGAGCGAACCGGGAGCATTTCACCCCTGGTATATACATATTACACACTACACTGGCACCAGTGAAATTCGTCATATTAATCAGTTTGTGGTCCCTAGGTTTTTCAGACCTAGAGTGCTGAAATTTATTTATTTATTAATATCCCGCCTTCACAAGTAGTCCTCAACTTGCAACAGTTCATTTAGTGACCGCTCAAAGTTACACTGGCACTGAAAAAAAAGTGACTTAGGGCCATTTTACACACGTATGACCATTGCCACATCCCTGCGGTCACGTGAGCAAAATTCGGATGCTTGGCAACCAACTCCTATTTATGACGGTTGCAGTGTCCCGGGGTCATGTGATCCCCTTTTGTGACCTCCTGACAAAGTCAGTGGGGAAGCCAGATTCGCTTAGCAACCGGGTTACTAACTTACCAGCTGCAGTAGTTCACTTAACAACTGTGGCTAGAAAGGTCGTAAAATGGGGCGAAACTCACTTAACAAATGTCTCGGTTAGCAGCAGAAATTTTGGGCTCATGAGTTTTTATTTTATTTTTATTTTTTTGGTAAATAATTTATCCATCTTATCCCGATGCTGCCAGTGCTAAGGGTCAGCCTTCTGCAGCCCCCAGACTGTTGTCTGATTATTAAATTTTTATCTCGCCTGTATTACTTTCAAAATAACTCAAGGCCGTGAACATAGATAATACTTCTTCTTCCTCCTCTTTTCCCCTCCCTAACAACAACCCTGTGAGGTGGGTTGGGCTGAGAGAGAGAGAAAGAAAGAGAGACTGGCCCAAAGTCACCCACCTTGGTTTCATGCCTAAGGGTGGGACTAGAATTCACAGTCTCCTGGTTTCTAGGCCAGCATCTTCACCACTGCCCCATTATAGCTACAATTTTCCATTGATTCGTGCCTAAAGGCGGGACTAGAATTCACAGTCTCCTGGTTTCTAGGCCAGCACCTTCACCACTGCCCCATTATAGCTACAATTTTCTATTGATTCGTGCCTAAGGGTGGGACTAGAATTCACAGTCTCCTGGTTTCTAGGCCAGCATCTTCACCACTGTGCCATTATAGCTACAATTTTTCATTGATTTGTGCCTAAGGGCGAGACTAGAACTCCCAGTCTCCTGGTTTCTAGGCCAGCATCTTCACCACTGCGACATTATAGCTACAATTTTTCATTGATTCGTGCCTAAGCGTGGGACTAGAACTCCCAGGCTCCTGGTTTCTAGGCCAGCATCTTCACCACTGCGACACTATAGCTTCAATTTTTCATTGATTTTACTAGCCATATATCTCTTTGCGCTCCCTTGGTCCACCAGTTGGAGGCAAGTATCTCAGTTCAGTGGTTGTGGCTCCACTCCATTTTATTTTATTACCCCTGCAGTATTCTGGCTTCGGCTGCCGTTGAGCAGAGTTAATGGTTCACGTTTGAAGCCTGCTGTTCCATCACCTGCTAGAGAATAAATCTGGAATCTCTGCGAAATGCAGATGTTCATTACTGCCATCCTTCTTCTCTCTTCCTCCTCTTCATTTACTCCTTAATTTTCAACTAAAGGTGTATAAATTCATAACCGGAGTTCCTCGTGGGCCATATGTCTAAATCAGCCCAAATGTTCTCTATCAATATCGAGAATTCCCCTCCCTGAAAGTGACAGTGAGTGAAAAACGATGGGAGGGGGGGGGGGGAAACGTGACCTTAACTTAGGCAAGTACTTGCTCTCCTGCCGAGAGATTTATTACTAGGTAATGAAATATGTAAGCTTGAATAAATCACTTTTAAACATTTAAACCCTCCCGTGTTTAGAATATTTATAGGGGTATAATGAATTTGGATGGCGAGGTAATGAATCAGCACCCACCTGAATGCAAAGTGGCACAAAATCCTGATTTCCCTGAATATTGTAGATTTCAGTAGTTTATTTACAGTTTTGATGCAGCCCTCCCCATAATTGGCAAGAAAGAGAGGTGGCCATTATAACGGCTATGGAATTATATATCAGCAAGAGTTTTGTTCCCCTTTCGATCATCAAGCTTTACAATTCATGCCAATTCATGCAGTGCTTCTCTCTTTGTCTATGGAGATTCTCAGCCATCCAGGTCATGGTTGTCCCAAAGGTGGGTTTTTTTTCAAGAGGCAACTGGACTTTCTGGTTTTTCTTTGAAGAGGTTTCGCTTCTCATCCAAGGAGCTTCTTCAGGCGGCCTCAAGGACCCTCAAAAAGAATGCAAATGACCAGCTGTCTGCCAGGAGTATAAATCCTTCCATTCCGCTCCATCCAGTCAGAGCTGAAGAAGCTTCTTGGATGAGAAGTGAAACGTCTTCAAAGAAAAACCAGAGTCCATTTGCCTTTTGGAAAAAAAAAAACACCTTTGGGACTGCTTCTCTCTATTCTTTTTTTTGGGGGGGGGGTGTCAATTTTGTCTCTAAAACTGATGCATTGTGTTAAGTCTCGGGGGTAAAAATAAAAAGATACAGATTCCCATATAAAGCAGAATTGAAAATGTGAGCTCTACCCAATCCAGAGGTATCATCACATTGCCATCATGCTCCCCTGTCATGCTTGGAGTCCCAAGGTGATGGGAATGGTGAAGAATGGTCTCCACGATGTAAAAAAGATGTAGAGATTCTAGAAAGAGTGCAGAGAAGAGCAACAAAGATGATTAGGGGGCTGGAGGCTAAAACATATAAAGAACGGTTGCTGGAACTGGATATGTCTAGTCTGATGAAAAGAAGAACTGGGGATGACATGATAGCAGTGTTCCGATATCTCAGGGGCTGCCACAAAGTAGAGGGAGTCAAGCTATTCTCCAAAGCACATGAGGGTAGAACAAGAAACAATGGGTGGAAACTAATCAAGGAGAGAAGCAACCTAGAACTAAGGAGAAATTTCCTGACAGTTAGAACAATTAATCAGTGGAACAACTTGCCTCCAGAAATTGTGAATTCTCCAACACTGGAAGTTTTTAAGAAGAGATTGGATAACCATTTGTCTGAAATGGTATAGGGTTTCTTGAGCAGTGGGACAGCAGGTTTCCTGAGCAGGGGGTTTCCTGAGTGGGGAGTTGGACTAGAAGACCTCAAAGGTCCCTTCCAACTTCTTCTGTTATTCATAAAATATATGTGAAGATATGGAAGTTCAGTTTCTCTGGCTCAGATTTCCTATAGTCCATATTCCTCACACTCCATAAAAAATGAGAGCCAGATTTGAAAGAGCTTCCTATAGTTTGGTCTTTTTTATATATATATCTATATATATTATATATCAATACATGAACAGTGGGACATCTGGGTATCATTCATTTACATACAAGTAGTAATGATACCGTAGTATTAATATTATTTGTTATTTAAATCACACTTATGTAATTATAATATTCTTATACATATTTGTATTAAAATATAAGCCTTCATTATTTAATTGTTCAACATTTTAGTCCCCCATTTTAATAACAATGACAGTATCATTAGAACGTACATAGGATCACCATCTTTCAACCTCTAATCTTTATATCTAGTTACTACTTTTAATATATAAAAATATGCATAATAATATTCCCCCTATTTCTTGTGTCTACCTCTATTCTAGCTCCTCATAAAGCCAATCTTGTGTTACACAACATTTCCTCTATCCGTCATCTCTTGTCCGTTTTAATATTTCGATTCTTATTCGTTTTTTGACTTGCCTCCCAAATTCCTCCCTTGGGTCGTCTTCTCCATCTACATCTTTCCTGTTTAATTTAAGTATTTCTTCCATCTCTACTATCTTTTGTTGCCAAACCTCCAGAGGATCTGCCCAACTCTCCATTTTCTTTTCAAAGATATTTTTCTGTTTATCTAGTATCATTTTTGGGGGGTCTTTTTAACATGTATTTTCCCTGAATTGCTTCATAAGTTTTTTTATTACCTTCTCCCTCTTATCTTCTTGTTTTGTTTGGTCTTTTGTATCTCCTGCTCTGAGTTGAATTCCAAGGTCAGCTTTTTTTCAACTCTTTGGATTTTTATCGAAAATGGGTGCTTCTGGGAAGAACTTACCCTATTTATCGCTTTCCTATCTCCACCTCTTTCCCTCTGTTGTTCGATCTCCAGGTGATGACCAGCATTTTGAAGCACACTGTGGTCCCGTGTACCTCAGAAGACCTGTCCACCCTCCAGGACCGTTGTCGTGATCCGGCTATCTCCGTGAGGAAGTTAGCGCTGCAGTCTGTTACGGAGCTCTTACAGGTAAAGTGCAGAGGTGGGGTTCAGCAGGTTCTGACCAGTTCTGGAGAACCGGTAGTGGAAATTTTGAGTAGTTCGGAAAACCAGTAGCGGAAATTTTGAGCAGTTCGGAGAACCGGTAGCGGAAATTTTGAGTAATTCGGAGAACCGGTAGAAATGGGGATTTTGCAGTAATCTTCCCCTGGAGTGGGGAGGGAATGGAGATTTTGCAGTATCCTTCCCCTGCCATGCCCACCAAGCCACGCCCACCAAGCCACGCCCACAGAACCGGTAGTAAAAAAAATTGAATCCCACCACTGGTAAAGTGGTACCTTTTGACCCATTCTTAGCCTTCCCTTCCCCCAAATCCTAGGAAATTATACTAAATCCTTGGAATTTGGGGCACAGGGTGTTTGACGAATAGCAATAGCAATAGCAGTTAGACTTATATACCGCTTCATAGTGCTTTACTGCCCTCTCTAAGCGGTTTACAGAGTTAGCATATTGCCCCCAACAATCTGGGTCCTCATTTTACCCACCTCGGAAGGATGGAAGGCTGAGTCAACCTTGAGCCGGTGAGATTTGAACCGCCGAACTGCAGCTAACAGTCAGCTGAAGTAGCTGCAGTGTTGCACTCTAACCACTGCGCCACCTCGGCTCTTCAAAGCCCCTTTCCTAGCTCCGTTGAAGGCCTCTTAAGTCTCTTCAGCTACTGTGCATTGTTTTTTGTTGTTGTTGTTGTTTTTATGTCTTTTATTTTTAAACTTTATTTTGAAGGTGCACCCCTGCCCAAGGTCAGAGATTCGAGGTGGGCAGCCCTATAGAACGTAGAATCAGGGTTGGAAAGGACATCAGAGGTCTTCTAGTCCAACCCTCTGCTCAAGGCAGGGGACCTTATACCATCCCGGTCAAATATAAATTGAAAGAATGAATCGATCACTTAATCAATACTATTGATGACCTCAGCTTCTAATGGTTCTGGCTCCCAGAGATGTATGACTCAACACTGGTCTAAGAAGATACATTTCCTGCTGTAGTTTTTTTCTATAGGCTTCTGGTTTGTCGACTAGAGGAGCCCTTGGTCTGGTCCATCGTGACGGTCAAGAAGACTCTAGAAAGAGTGTAGAGAAGAGCAACCAGGATGATGAGGGGACCGGAGGCTAAAACATACGATGAACGGTTGCAGGAACTGGGCATGGCTAGTCTAGTGAAGAGAAGGACCAGGGGAGACAGGATAGCAGTCTTCCAATATTTGAGGGGCTGCCACAGAGAGGAGGCGGTTAAGCTATTTTCCAAAGCACCCGAAGGCCAGACAAGGAATAATGGATGGAAACTGAACAAGGAGAGATTCAGCCTGGAAATAAGGAGAAATTTTCTGACAGTGAGAGCAATCAACCTTCGGAAGCAATCAACCTTCGGAAGTTGTGAGAGCTTCATCACTGGAAGCTTTGAAGAAGAGACTGGACTGCCATTTGTCAGAAATGGTGTAGGGTCTCCTGCTTGGGTGGTGGTGGGGGTTGGACTAGATGACCTACAAGGTTCCTTCCAACTCTGTTAAATCTGTTAAATCTCAGCATGAGTCGCCATGTGCGAATAGGCGGGTAATATAAATTTCCTAAAATGAAAATAAAACAAACCCGATTGGCCAGCTGAGCTTTCTAACCAATGTCTCTTCCAGAGGTGGGTTCGCACCGGTTCTATAGAACCGGTAGCAAACCGCTGATGACGTCACGGAGCCGGGGGGCTCCTGGGGTGGGGGCCGGTCCGTGGACGCCGCCATCTGTTTTTTTTTGTTTTTGTTTTTTTTTTTTTTTGGAATATTTTTTTGGGGGGGGTTAAAATTTAAATTTTCCTTCTGCGCATGCGCAGAAGCCGAGTCCTGGCACTGCGCATGCACCGCCATCTTGTTTTTGGCTTTTTGGGGGGGGGTGATTTTTTTGCGAATTTTCGGCACTGCGCATGCGCGCAAAGCGTGCGCCCGCGCGGTACGGCCACGCCGCGTGCAATGCACGCGCAGCCACGCGGCGCGGGAGGAAGCGAACCGGCGGCGAGGTAAGTTTAGAACCCACCCCTGGTCTCTTCCTCTTACAGTCCCAGCCGAAGAACCTTCTGATGCAGAAGGCCTGGCTCCTGGGAGTCATCCCCGTCATGATGGACTGCGAGACCTCCGTGCAGGAGAAGGTCCTGGAGTGCGTGGATCACCTCTTGCTGCAGCAAATGAAGCCCTGCCATAAATTCACGCGTCAAGACAAGGACCAAGTGCTCGCCTGGGATCTCCTTACATTGCTCACAAAAGAGAGTCAAGAGCTGAGGTAGGGCTTCTTACGTCTGGCTGCGCCGAGAACCCTCCCCTCCAATCAGGGTGGATAAAAAACAATAATGGATATTAAAAAAAAAAAAAAAATTGGATTTTTTAAAAAATTTAAATCGTATTTTTTTTTATTATTTTTATCAAATCTATTTTAATCAAATGCTTTTGGAGTAAAAATCTATCTTAAAGATAGTTTTCTATTTAAGACCACGTTCATCATTGAGTTTATTCCGCATGAAATGTGGCACGAGGCTGTATATTCTGCAATATTTACATTTTTTTGGTAAACTCATTCAATGAATCCAAGCTCTGCAAGCTGAGATAACATGCAACTGCATTGATGCATCCACACAATTTCACAGTAACCATGAGATAAGTCATAAAACAAAGTTCAGGAATATTCCTTTATCCCACGGTTTTGCAAATCTGTGTACACTCCAAACTGTATGATTGTTTGAAGAGAAATGCACTTGTACCGCCAGGCTCTAAGTGTGAGGAGGAAGGGCAAGCAGTAAAAATGAAAGTGAAACCTTTTAAGCAGCTTATAAATATAATATTAAAGGGCACCTGTCATTTCAGATCCATCACGGCAGCGCCTGTTAGCGGGCATCCACTCACCTGCAGCCCGCCACGTCCCTCACCTTGTTGTGTCCCTGCCGCATCACCAGCCGTCCCATTAAAGTGAATGGGACGGTCGGTGAGTCAACAGCGGGTCAGAGGAGGAGCCGCTGCGGGACAGAGATGACAGTTGCTCTTTAAAAATTATGATTTGGTAATGGACTGTGCGGAGATGGTTAAATTGACTTTAGAACTGCAGGATAGAGAAGATAAGGAATATTATACAGTATGGGAAAAATGGCATTATTGGTTAGAAAGCAGAAATAATAAGTAAGCTTATATCATCTATATGTAATATTAGTTTACAGGAAATGTAAATGTCACTATGAATACTACATGTAATGTAAATTGAATGAAAAACATGTATGAGGATAACCAAAACGAAGGTCGATGTCTCAGGATTGGGAAGATTGGATGTGAGGTGTTTTTAATGTAAAAAAAAAAAAAGAAAAGCTCAATAAAAATATTTTTTTTAAAAAAATTATGATTTCAATCGAGTTGATTTAAATCAAGCCTTTTTACTAGTGATTTAAATCGTGATTTAAATCGACTTGATTGAAATCAAATCCACCCTGCCTCTAATCTTAGGCACAATGTCCCAAAGCTGCTTTTCCAAGAAGCAGCTGGACTTCCTTTGTTTTTCTTCCGCTGTGCCTCATTCTAAGGAATCTCCTCCCAATTCATGAGTGTGATGGAGAGGAAGGAGGACTGGGATTGTTTTGGAGGCGTTCCAGTGTCTGAAAGAGACAACTCCAAAGACCCAAGAGAGGAAGGAGGAGAAATCTGACCTAGAGTTTAACATCCATTTCTGAACTCAAGAGAGGGAGAATTGCCACACTGTTTGGCGGACGGGGGCTGCTGTCCTTCGGACAATATTGATCTTTCTTGACTAAAAAACTAGGGTCAGACAGTGGTCTATATACATGTGTGGTGGGGCCTGGAAAAAAAAAACCTGAAGCCCACATGCCAATCTTATTTTCTATAATACATAGAAAGTGAATTTTGCAAGGTATAGGCATGCAAGTTGCAGGATTCGCACAAGTACAGGACTTTAGATTCATTTCGAAGAGTGCAAAATGCCCCGTGGTCTGAGAACAATTAACCAGTGGAACGGCTTACTTTCAAAAGTTGTGGGATGCTCCATCACAGGAGGTTTTTAAGAAGAGTCTGGGCAGCCATTTGTCCGGAATGGCATAGAGTCTCCTGCTTGAGCAGGGGGTTGGACTAGAAGACCTCCAAGATCCCTTCCAGCTCTTATTGTCTATTCTATTCTGTATTCCTGTAGTATCTTCCTATCTAATGACAAAAGTGAAAGCAAAAAAACGCTACACTTTGATAGAGAGTAGAAAGTTTATTGAGCCGAGGTGGCGCAGTGGTTAGAGTGCAGCACTGCAGGCTACTTCAGCTGACTGCTAGCTGCAGTTCAGCGGTTCAAATCTCACCGGCTCAAGGTTGACTCAGCCTTCCATCCTTCTGAGGTGGGTAAAATGAGGACCCAGATTGTTGGGGGCAATAGGCTGACTTCTGTAAACCGCTTAGAGAGGGCTGTAAAAGCACTATGAAGCGGTATAGAAGTCTAACTGCTATTGCTATTGCTATTGCTATAAAGTTTCAGCATCGGAAGCTGAAGGTTGGGAGAGGGCCAGAGCTAAGTCCTCAAGACTGCTATTTGCCTGTCCTTAAGTGCAGACCCTGGTTTTTTTTTTATTAAGTTATAAAAGGTAAAGGTTCCCCTCGCACATACGTGCTAGTCGTTCCCGACTCTAGGGGGCGGTGCTCATCTCCGTTTCAAAGCCGAAGAGCCAGCGCTGTCCGAAGACGTCTCCGTGGTCATGTGGCCGGCATGACTAAACGCTGAAGGCGCACGGAACACTGTTACCTTCCCACCAAAGGTGGTCCCTATTTTTCTACTTGCATTTTTACATGCTTTCGAACTGCTAAGTTGGCAGAAGCTGGGGCAAGTAACAGGAGCTCACCCCATTACGCGGCACTAGGGATTCGAACAGCTGAACTGCTGACCTTTCGATCAACAAGCTCAGCGTCTTAGCCACTGAACCACCACGTCCCCTATTAAGTTATAGAGTATTATAAAATACAAAATAGAAAAGTAAATAGAAGAGCAGGAAGGGGGAAGAGGAAAGATAGGGGAAAAGAAAAAGAAGCATTGACTTCCGACTCTCTCTGTTAGGGTAAAATAAGGCATTAACATCAAATCACAGCTTTTTGCTTTTCCATAATAGTATGAACAAGCCGTTTCTATAAAGATCCATCAATCTAATCTGTAAAACCCAAAATCAGAGTTTCCTTCTTTTCCACATCAAGCACGAAGTTCAGAAGCGGTTTCCATGTGGAAACAAAAGTACTTCTGTTCTTTTCTTTAATCAAAGTAGTCCGTTTTGCCCTTTCCGCCAACTCCATCAACTTCTGCAACCATTCTTCCATGCTCGGAATCGAAGTGTCCTTCCATTTTTGCACAGACCCCTGTTTTTTAATCAACAAAAATGGCTGAATACTAATTGGAAATTTCCCTCTCTCCTTCGGAGAATATTCATTATTACTGAGCTCAGCTTGTTTCCCTGCCTGCAACTCTGAGCATTTATTCCATGGTGTGTGTCTCTCTCTCTCTCTCTCTCTCTCTCTTTTTTTTTTCTTCTTCTTCAGATTTTACAGGAAGCAAAATAAGGGGCGAGGTGCCGCTTCTGGAATGACAGGAACATATGCTGAATTAAAAACAGCATCTGTTTATTAGTCAATAGCGTGTAACAGCTTCTGAAATAGAACATGTTGTGTTAGGATGGATGATACCACCACAAATCCTAATTTTGGCCCGTGGATGAGACACTTGGAATTTTTACATTGCCTGGGAGGTTTCTGAATCATTTCATATTTTTCGTCCTATTTTGAGACAAGTGGAAATGTATACGGGAGGAAGACAGGTTTTGGCACGGAGGAATAACATTTTTGAAGTTTAAAGAGTGACACATGAGAAAGATGAAGGAACTAAATTGAGATATTGCTTAGTCATTAAAAAAAAGCGTAGAAAACTTCTGATGTGCCAAAATTAATTTCAGAGCCTCGGGTTTCATAATCTGCTTTTGTGAATCTTTCGGTTAATCTGATAAACAGATTGTATAAATGTAGCATGTTACTTTGAAGAAGGCTGTGGTAATCTGTGTGTATGGAATGGACCCTTCCGTGGTTCTTTGCACGTTGGCCCAGAGAGATTAAAAACCACTCCTGCCTTTATTGTAAGTTAAGATAGGCTCCTGTAGTTTGTGAATCCTAAACTTTGGATAGTGTGCATTAGCAATAGCACTTAGACTTATATATTGCTTTACAGCCCTCTCTAAGTGGTTTACAGAGTCAGCATCTTGCCCCCCAACAATCTGGGTCCTCATTTTAGCGACCTCGGAAGGATGGAAGGCTGAGTCAACCTTGAGCCCGTCGGATTCGAACGAAGTTTGAGTTGCAATACTACATTCTAACCACTGTGCCACCAGGGTTCCTAATTACATTAATTACATCCATCCTACATTAGGATTTATTAAAATAAGCTAGCTTCATTAATCAACCTCTTTTCATGCATCTTAGTTAAAAGAAAAGGTTGCAGTTTCTCTGGACAAAATGAATAGCAAGCTAATGGAGTTTGGCTTTCTGGCAACAGTGAAATTCAGTGACTGTGCCATCCACCAAATCAAAAAAGGCCCCCCTTATGATTGATTGTTCTCTCTCTCTCTCTCTCTCTCTCTCTCTCTCTCTCTCTCTCTCTCTCTCTCTCAGCCGCTATTTAAGCAAAGCTTTCCACATTTTGGCTCAGAAGAACAAATTCTCCTCTTCGTTCATTAACGGCATCATCTCCCATACCGAAACCGAGCGTGCCGCGGCTGCTTGGATGTTATTGGCAAAAGTGGCTGGTTCCTCACCCAAGTTGGACTATTCCAAAATCATTGATGCCTGGGACAGCATCAGCAGGTGAGTGAAATCTCGCACAAAAGTGGGAGTGAGCATATGGCTGGAGTTAAACATGACAATCAGTGCTTCCTCTGGTTTTGCCCTAGCACTGGGGTCTGTTGGAAGAAGTATCCATCTGGGTTCAATTCCAAGCGGGGAGAAAGACACTGGAAACTTGGATGCTGATTGGAAAGATGGTTTATAGATGAGCAGTACCACATGGGTTTGAGGTCCTGGTGCAGCTGACCACATGGAGTGGAGAATGAGGGTAATTTATACCCTCTCTTGGGCCTTGCCCTTGAGCTTCCTGTTCCTGTGGCAAGGGCATGTATTTCTATTGGTTGCTGTCAGACTCCCATGGGGCTATGCAGGGGTCATAGCTGATTTTGTAGGTTATCTGAGTCAAGCTTGGTTGAAGCTTGGGCTGATGCAATGCAGTTCCTATTGTGGCTGAATGGCTTTGCCCTGAAGGATAATCCAATCACCCTGGAGCTGAAGGTCTTTTGTTTTGTAGATAGGTTGGCCCAGTCCTTCTCAATGGGTACCAAATATCTGCTGGGGGCAGGGAGTTGAAGCTCTGAGTTTCTGTCTTTAGAAACATGTTTCTCCTTTAGGAAAAATATAATATTCTGCCTTTTTAATATTTCCTAAAATATTTCATTCTTCGAAGAGGGGTGGTTGCTAACTTTCTACAGGTCTTTAAGACTTGTGGACCAACTCCCAGAATTCCTAAGCCTGGCTGAAGAATTCTGGGAGTTGAAGTCCACAAGTCCTAAAGTTGCCAAGTTTGGGGACCCCTGGCCCAGCATGTTGACCCCAGCCATTGGTTTACGGCCCAGAGTTAAATGAGACATGGCACAACATGTGAATCCAGTTGCTTTCATTCATGGGTGAGAAGTGGGGTCATTCATCACTTCATTCTTCTCCATTTTCCAGACAGCCCGAAGCCAACCTGGAGACCATGGTGCACATCCTCAGCGTGATTGGAAGTGTTGCCAGACACCTGCCCAGCAGCACCCAGAGCAGGCTAATGGGTGAGTGAGGGCTCACTGTGTTGTGGCCCGCCAGCGGCCTGTGCAGCTGGTAGCTGATTCCGACAGCGAGGAGGCTGGTGTGATTCGCCAGCGGCCTGTGCAGCTGGCACCAGAGTCGGACAGCAAGGAGGCTGGAGAGGACTCGGTGCCAGAGGCAGGGATTCAGCCAGGGCCTTCAGAAGCTCCCATAAGTGAAGAGGAAGAAGAGGAGGAGCCTCTTCTCAATGCACGGGCGCGCAGAGCTGCCAAACGGCAGGAACTTCTCAATACTCAGGAGTAAGGATTGGGACTAATTGGCAACTCCCTTAGCCTATTTAAGGGATGACGACGACTGAGCCAATTTGCAGGAAACAACTTGGTTCATATTCCTTCCTGTCTTGATTCCGGAAAAGTCTGTTCGGCTCTTATTCTCTCTCTCGTCATTTTTCCTGCTAATTGCTTCTGGGCGTTTTGCCCAACCACAGTAAGATTACTGTTATCTGAAAGACTGTTTCCTCAGAATTGAGTTGTTATTCCTTGGACTCTTGCTGGCTGTTAATGAAGTTGAATTAACAGCCGGTGTTCAGAAAAGACTGATTTAAACTGTATTTGTGTTTGAACGACTACTAAGAAAGCTTATTAGTAGTCCTTAATTAGTATACTAAGGTTTGTACAGACTTTGTGTGTGCTGCGTTCTTTGTGGTCTGTAGCTGGGGCAGAACACACTGAACAGTCTTGGGAGGGTACTTTTTTTGGAAGCAACGATCTCTCTTATAGATTCTTCTTTGTGGCGAGAGGGAAGGACTGTCTATGCCCCCAACACCCATTTACTCTGGGGGTTTGGCCTTCTTTTGCAGATGATCTCAAATGTTGGCTGCAGGACTTCCAGTGTCCTTTGGAGGCGATCAGCTCAGCTATCGAAACTCTGCAGAAGATTAGCCAGGCCGTCACAGATGCCCCAAAGGAGATGCAGGTGAGACTCGGCGAGTCTTCTTCAAAACCGTGGATTTTATGTCCCAAAGGTGCTTTTTTCAGGAGGAAACTGGACTTCCTTGTTTTTTCTTTTGAAGACGTTTCGCTTCTCATCCATCGCTTCAGCTCTGACAGGATAGTGGGGAATGGAAGGATTTATTCTGTCCGCAAGGAATATCAATCCTTCCATTCCCCACCATCCTGTCAGAGCTGAAAAAGCTTCTTGGATGAGAAGCGAAAGGTCTTTAAAGAAAAAACAAGGAAGTCCAGTTTCCTCCTGAAAAAAGCACCTTTGGGACAACCATGACATGGATGATTGAGAATCTCTACCGACTTTTTGTGGATTTTTTGCTTTTCCAGCTTGCATTAATTTAGGGAGAGGATTGGTTTTTATTCACTACTCTTCAGCCGTTGCCGAAATCCGATTTGCAGCATTTTTTCACTAGGTGCCAGGCTGCTGGGAATTGTAGTTCAGCAGCATCTCATGGCCCTCTGGTTTGATCCCCTGCATTACACAAGGGAGCATTTAATGGAAGATGACCTGTGTTCATATCTACAGGTAGTTCTCAACGACCACGATTGGAACCAGAATTTTCCCTTGCTAAGCGAGGCAGTTTTTAAGTGAGCCGTGCCTGATTTTATGACATTTTTGCCACGGATGTTAAGCAAATCATTGCAGTTCTTTAGTGAATCATGTGGTTTTTAAGCAAATTCCCCCCCCCCCCCCCGGTTGACCTCACTTGTGGGGAAACTGGCTGGGAAGGTCTCAAATGGCGATCATGTGATCCTAGGATGCTGCATCCATCCTAAATTCATGCCGATTGCACTTCACCATGGAAATGCTGCAGTAGTCATAAGTGCAAGGACCAATCAGGTCTTTTTTTTAGTAATTTTGAATGGTCACTAAATGAATGATTGTAAGTTGAGAACTATCTGTATGTCCCAAGGATGCTTTTTCAAGAGGCAGCTGAACTTAATTGTTTTTCTTCTCATCCAAGAAGCTTCTTCAGCTCTGACTGGATGGAGGGGAATGGAAGGATTTATATTCCTTGCAGACAGCTGGTCATTTGCATCCTTTTAGAGGGTCGTTGAGGCCACCTGGAGGTTTGTCTGTGTCCTCAGGGTCACCTGAATGGTGCAAATGGCTGTGGAGCCTTCTTGGAACTGCTGAAAGGACTGTGTTGTAAACTGGAGATAGATGATGTCTATCCCTTCCCCTCTGTTGAGAGAGGGCTGTTCAATTTGGACATAGATGGCCTCTTCGATAAACCTCCAGGTGGCCTCAATGACTCTAAAAAGAATGCAAATGACCAGCTGTCTGCAAGGAGCGTAAATCCTTCCGTTCCCCACTATCCAGTCAGAGCTGAAGAAGCTTCTTGGATGAGAAGCGAAACGTCTTCAAAGAAAAACAAAGAAAGTCCAGTTGCCTCTTGGAAAAAAAGCACCTTTGGGACAACCATGACCTGGAGGACTGAGAATCTCCATAGACAACTAACTTACCTGTATGCTGATCAGGTGGAGGTAGATCACCCCAGACTCAGGCTGGATAACTTAATCTGCCATAGACACAGCCATCCTCCTAGCCACAAAGAAGTGGGATCCTGGGGGAGGTTGCTGTGTTAACTCGGCAAACATTTACTCAAATTCCACCCATGTCATGTTTTGACAGGAGCTGCTGAACAACCTGTGTGGAGATCTTTTAGCGACCTGTGAGCAATATATCTCAAAAATAGTCCTCAAAGAATTTGGCACGGAACAGCTGCAAGAGGATGTCTTGGTAAATAAAACCAGAGGGGTTGTGAGTGGTTAAACTCTGAATAACAAATTTTGGGGTTCAGCCAACCCATCGGAGGAGGCCTTAATCAATGATTTGTCAAGGCAACCCCTTCTCTCCATTAGCTAGACTTTCACCGAATCATCATCATAATTTAACGACCCCATAATCCCTTGTGGGGTGGAGTCTAGGCAACTGAATGGAGCTAGCAGAGCGTTTTAATGGCCGGATGCCCTTCCCGTCGCCAGTACGGAGTTTTGTTCAGCAGATATATTCTCATTGTGCCCAGAGAGAGAAATATCTGCCTCTACCTAGGATCGAACTCACAGCCTCCTGATTGTGAGGCGAGAGCTCCACCTCTAGGCCACCGCACCCACTCTTAGACTTTCACCGAATAGTATTTTAATACCAATTTATGGCATTGTTTCATTTGGCAGGTGAGGCACCTCTTCACCTTGGGTGAGATTGCACAGCTCTGCCCAGCCAAAGTGGACAAGCGCATCTTCTTGTTGATCCAATCCCTCCTGGCTAGTCCTGACAACATGGAACAGTGTAAGCTCTTCCTCCTCCTTCGGATGTCCACCTTGCAGAGGGAACTGTCTCCTACTTGAAAGTCCTTTTTTTATTGTGTGTGTGTGTTGTTTTTTAGTGTCCAGCCCTGCGGAGAGTGAGGACCTCCCAGCATCTCAACCGTTGTCACAATTCCGAGGGTCCATGATGCCTTCTACTGTCAGAGCACATGCATTCATTACTCTGGGTAGGACACGTAGGCATTGGGGGTGGGGGAAATGGGGAGAGGGGAGAAGGCTTGCCATATTCCCTCCTTTTCTCTAACACCCACTGACAAAGCGTGATTGCCTATCTTAAAATTTTGTCCTCTGTTTCCATTTCATCTGAGTCCATGATGAAATGAAGACAATAGAAGCAAGACAATAGGAATAGACATTCCGGATTAG
>QLTV01000198.1:442325-460271 GCA_003457575.1 Thermophis baileyi | reverse complement strand
TTTAATTGATTCTTATCCCGCCTTTGTTATTGTTTAGAAACTCAAGGTAGCGAACATACCTAATACTCCTTCCTCTTCCTGTTTTTCACCAGAACAACAACCCTTTGAGAGGTGGGTTGTGCTGAGAGAGGGAGGGCTGGCCCAAAGTCACCCAGCCAGCTTTCATGCCTAAGGCCGGACTAGAACTCACAGCCTCCCACTTTCTAACCCGGTGTCTTAATCACTTAGACCAACCTGGCTTGAATCCCACTTAGTTGCTAGGAAGAGAAGAGGGAAATCAGTCTGGGCCATGCGTGAGAAGAAAAGGGCTGAAGCTGGAGACAGATGAGAAGCCTGGGAAGGAGACATATCCTGCTACTAGAGAAGAGGACTTTTGAGGTAGCTCAGGGATCACAGTCCTTTTTAGCTGAGAATCCGGGTTGGGTCTTTGAATGGGGAGCCCCAGGCCACGCTCTTAAGGACTGGTGGGGCCAGCATGGAACCTTCAGCTGAATTGAAATGGAATGTAATACACTGAATACATTCCCTCCCCGTGCATTTAATTATTCTCTCCTGCCGTCCTGTGAACAATTACAAGGGCTGGTTGTTTAAAAAAAAAAATTGTACCGGGGAGAGGCTCAGGTGCAGTTGTCGAGCTGTCAGGTGCGTTTTCCCCACAACTCCACCTTAACAATCCTCAGGGGCCTCTCTCCGACCATGAGTGAATGTAGGGAGTGTCTCTTTGCGTGTCTTGGTCAACTCCTGGATTTTGTTCTCTTGCAACAGGGAGAAGAGCCTCTTTTCCCTGAAGGGCAGAGCCAACAAAGAGCCCCGGATGCAGATCTACAAGTTCCTCCTGGAGCATTTTACCGACGAACAGCGGTTCAACATCACCTCCAAAATTAGCCAGAACGTCCTGGGTACGGCTGAAGTTTTAGACCCCCGAGTCATGGCCTATTTGCAACTGGGCCACGGGCTGGCGCATACGCACTTGCAGTCGAGCTGTGTGTGCATACACGTACGTGCCGGTTCGTGCTGCCCGGTTTCCCCTCTCCCCTCCAGCCAGGCTGCCAACCTGCAAAAGATGGCGACTGCTGCTTTAAGAGGGTTTAAACCCAAAGATACCTGTAAAAAAAATAAGAGGGCCTTTTCAAAGCTGCCCGGCTTTGCAGATAGGAACCGTGCCTAGCTGCGGGTTTCCTGTCTTTGCTCAAAGGAAGAGCTGGGAGGTCCCTCCTCGGCTACTCATAACTCTCCTAACATGATTTCATAGCTGATATAGCACTTAAGACTTATCTACCGCTTCACAGTGCTTTACAGCATTCTCGGAGTGGTTTACAAAGTCAGCGTATTTGCCCCCAACAACCTGGCTCCTCGTTTTACCGACTTCGGAAGGGCGGAAGGCTGAGTCAGATCTGAGCCGGTCAGGATCGAACTGCTGGCGGTGGGCACAGTCCGCCTGCAATGCTGCTTTCTCACCACTGCGCCACCACGGCTCTTAATATGCAAGAGCAAGGCCGCCCAAGGCGTTTCGTTCCTTGAAACGGAGTTGTAAATGGTAAATTTCCGTCAAAATAACAAGTAGACCTCGACTTAAGTCTAGGTCTTAAGAGCCGCGGTGGCGCAGTGGTTAGAATGCAGTACTGCAGGCTACTTCTGCTGCCTGCCTGCAGTTTGGCAGTTCAAATCTCACCAGGCTCAAGGTTAACTCAGCTTTCCATTTTCAGTAAAATGAGGACCCAGATTGTTGGGGGGGCCATATGCTGACTCTGTAAACTGAGTGGGCTGGAAAGCACTGTAAAGCGGTATATAAGTCTAAGTGCTATTGTTATTACGGCCATTTATTTGGGGAGCATTCGAAGTGACAATGCGCTTCCCACCATCACCCAAAGGTACTTACAACCTAATTCCAAAGTTCTGACTACGGTTATCACAGCCACACGATTGCCTTTCGGGCCCTCGGCAATCAGCCTGAATGTAGGGCCATTTGTAGCGCTCCGTAGTCACACAATTGTAATTTATGACATCTTTGTCAAAACCGGCGTTTACTTCCGATTTTTGGCAAAAAGGCCCCATGGTGAACAATGGTTTCGCTTCACGACTGCTGCGCTTGTTTAATGACCACTGCAAAAAAGACTGTTCAATTGGGCCGATCCCGTGGGTGGCCATATGGGCAGGGTTCCTTACAGGTAATCGAGAACTACATGGACACACAACGTAATTGATTTGGGCACCACGCATCCAAGTCTCAGGGCCGCTATGCTAAATTAAATAACTAGCCATTTGTTTTGAAAACCCCGAAGGTCAGTCACTTGTGGTGATTGCCTCATTCTGCTGCCTGGATGCCCAGTTCTCTGTAAGAACATCCAAAGAGAGAGACAGAGTAGCTTCCTCCTGCAACATTTGATGTTCTTTAAAAGCACCTTTGGGAGCACCATGACCTGGATGACGGAGAATCTCCATCATCTAGGTCAGGGGTGTCAAACTCGATTTCATTGAGGGCTATATCAGGGTTGTGTTTGGCCTTGGGGGGGGGGGCGGGGGGGGGCATGGCCAGGGTGCGCGTGGCCAACTCAACGTCACTCGTGTCTGTGATGGCCCGAATGCTTTGCCAGCGAAAACGGGGTCCTGAGCTGCGTTTTCGGCTGCGACGGCCTCCTGCAACCCTCTGCCAGCGAAAACGGAGCTCGGGAGGGCCGCACACGACCCTCCTGAGCTCCATTTTTGCTGGCAGAGGCACCGCAGGCCGGTCCTTTGCTGTTTCCAGGGCAGTTCCGTGGGCCAAATCTAAGCACCCCACGGGCCGAATCCGGCCCCCGGGCCTTGAGTTTGACACCTCCGATCTAGGTCATGGTCGTCCCAAAGGTGCTTTTTCAAGAGGCAACTGGGCTTTCTGGTTATTATTATTTCTTCTCGTCCAAGAAGCTTCTCAGCATTTCATATTCTCCCTTTCCTTTCTCCGAAATTTGATTGCAGCCTGCTTTGTGGACGGCGTCCTCCCTCTCAATATGGAAGCCAGCCAGCTGCTCTCGGATACCTTTGAGATCTTGAGCTGCAAGGAGATCAAACTCTCGGCCATGAGATCCAGACCAGAAGAAGACATCCAGCCGGAAGAAGATGAATTGGCCATGGCCAATGCCGTCATGCAGGTGGCCCAGAAGAAGCTGATTTCACAAGTGAGTCTTACAAATCGTGCCACCTGGAGTAGGTTGTTCCTTTTTTACTTGCCCCAGAACAAAATAATTGACAGTTTCAGTGGGAAGAGACGCCTCACTTCCCATCTTGCTCGTCATGCTAGAAGTCACCATTCCTGGAAACGTTCTCATTTTTCATTAGTTTATAATATAGCATACAACGAAAATGCAAAAGTAAATGGTGGGGAAGTTTGGGAAGGGGAAAGTGGGGGAAAGCAAGGGGAAAAAAGAAAAAAAAAAGGCATTGACTTCCGACTCCCTTTGGTGGAGTAGAATAAGGTATTAACATCTAACCTCAACTTGACATAATTGTATAAACTAGCCATTTCTCTAAGAACAAATCTCTCTAATCGGTAAAACCCAAAATCAGTTTCATTTTTTTCCACCTCAAGCACAAAGTCCAGAAGCGGTTTCCAAGTCATTCCTGGAAACGTTCTCAAATACCCAAAGTTGATCCCATCTCTACGAAGGCTTTCTTCACTGTGTTCTCTGCCCATTGTTTGGGGTAGACAGCCCTCTTTGCCTAAACGTATCTCTCCCGTGTTCCATCCGAATTCTAGGTCCAAAAGAAGAATTTCATCGAAAACGTCATTCCCATCATCACTTCGCTGAAGACCTTGTTGGAGCAAAGCAAACTCACAGCGTTGAAGGACCTCATGAACTACCTCCGGGTAATCTTTCTCAACCGGGGATACGCCATTAAAATTTGAGTCGGGGGGGCAGCACGTTCCTGAAGGTAGTGGGATGTTTCACGTTCCACCATGGAAGCCAAGTGTAGAGATAGTCTATCTGATTTAGCTAAGACAATACTTTATTTATTGGCGCAGTGCTTAGAATGCAGGCTAATTCTGCCAACTGCCAGTAGTTCGATTCTTACCGGCTCAAGGTTGACTCAGCCTTCCATCCAGGGGTAAAATCCAGCAGGTTCTGGAGAACCGGTAGTGGAAATTTTGAGTAGTTCGGAGAACCGGCAGCGGAAATTTTGAGTAGTTCAGAGAACCGGCAAATACCACCTCTGGCTGGCCCCAGAGTGGGGAGGGAATGGGGATTTTGCAGTATCCTTCCCCCAGGAGTGGGGTGGGAATGGGGATTTTGTAGTATCCTTCCCCTGGAGTGGGGTGGGAATGGAGATTTTACAGTATCCTTCCCCTGCCACGCCCACTAAGCCACGCCACGCCCACCAAGCCACGCCCACAGAACCCGTAGTAAAAAAATTTCACCACTGCTTCCATTCTTCCGAGGTCGGTAAAATGAGGACCCAGATTGTTGGGGGCCAATATGCTGACTCTGTAAACTGCTTAGAGAGGGCTGTAAAGCACTGTGAAGCGGTATATAAGTCTAAGTGCTATTGCTATAGAAGTGTTTTCAACTTTGGCAACTTCATGTGTGAACTTCAACTCCCAGAATTCCCTAGTCACCTCACACGGTTGTTGTGAGGGAAGATAGGAGGAAGAAGGAGTCTTAGATATGTTCGCCACCTTGAATTGTTCATAAAAATAATAAAGGCAGGATATATAAACTAAATCAATCAATCAATCAACTCAAATCCATCCAGAAAACCCAACCAGTGAAACCTTTTGCTTTTATTTTTGCTTTCCTCCAGGAGGTGATGCAAGACTATCGCAACGAAATCAAGGAGTTCTTCGCCCTGGACAAGCAGCTGGCGGCTGAGCTGGAGTACGATATGAAGAAGTACGAGGAGCAGCTGAAGAGGGAGGCTGAGCAAGACCAGGAGCCGAGCGTGGATCACGAAGGCCACAACACACTGATGGTCAGGCCGGTATGGATCTCCTGTTCGGCTGTGGTTCAAGTCCCATCGAGCTCACTCTGAAGCCGTTCGAACTAGGCTGCTTAAAAGCACTTTTTAAAAAGTTTTTTTTTTCCATGGAGTGGGCCATTATACAGTCAACTTATGGTCACAATTGAGCCCATAATTTATGTTGCTACTAAGCAAGTCAGCTGTGAGGGGAGTTTTGCCCCATTTTACGACCTTCCTTGCCACGGTTGTTAAGGGAATCCCTGCAGCTGTTAAGTTAGTAAGCCGGTTGGTTGTTAAGTGAATCTGGTTTCCCCATTGACTTTGCTTTTCGGAAGGTCGCAAAAGGGGATCACGTGGCCAGGGACACTACGACTGTCATAAATATGAACCAGTTGCCAATATCCTAATTTTGATCATGTGACCATGGGGATGTTGCGAGGTCCCTAGGTGTGAACAACGGTCGTCAGTCATTTTTGTCAGTGCCGTTGTAACTTCGAATGGTCACTAAATGAATGGCTATAAGTCGAGGATTGCCTGTAGGGCATTGCAGCCGTGACTTCTGAAGGATTTCTTCCCTGAAGCCAGAGCAGGTCATCGGGGGGGGGGGGCAGAAAGCAGCTGTGCAGAGGCCATGGATCCATCTGGATTTGGCACATCTGGTTATAGCAGCTTTAGATTTCTTTCCCTTCTCCCCAATGTGTTGGATTTTTTTAAAAAAATTGTAATTTCCAGCCAGCATGTTTGGGGAATGATGGGAATTGTGCTCCAACATACCATACCTTGTTTCCGAAAATAAGACCCAACCGGAAAATTATCAGAGTTTGTTGCAGAAAATTAAATCCAGAAAGCACACACAGGCAGACTGATGCAGCAGGATTGATTTAAATAAGAAACTTCTTTATATACAAGAATAACAGATGAGTATTTACAATACCATTATAGATTCTTCTTCAACGTAATAGCAGTTACAAGTAAAACACAAGTAGCTTCTAGTACAGAGTGGGCAGAGAGTACAGAGTGGGCTGAGCCACGCCCAGCCTTCTAGCTTCAGTTTCGATTCTCTGCACAGACTCAGATGTGTTTAGCTCCCATTGGCTGACTTAGTTGCTATGCCTATTCATTGGCTGACATTCTTAGCATTCGCTCTCCCAGTTCATGAATAATCTGACAAAAATAAGCCCTAGCGTGATTTTTCAGGATGCTCGTAATATAAGCCCCACCCCAAAAATAAGCCCCAGTTAAGATTGTTGGACACATCTAGTACCGTATTTCCTCGAAAATAAGACCTTACCAGAAATATTGGACGAAAATTTAAAAAAAATGGTTAGAAGAAATTACGGGACAAAAAAATCGAAATGAAACCAAAGTTGTTTTTATTGGGTATTATAAAGGAAAATCTAAGCAAAAAGATTCAATATATCATACTTCATATAATAACTGCAGCCAGAATCACATTTGCTCAGAACTGGAAACAAGAAAACACTCCTTCAAACGCAATGATAATGAAAAAGGTGCTCGACTGTGCAGAAATGGATAAATTAACCATGGAATTAAAAGATAGAGAGGAAACAGAGTACTATAAGATCTGGAATATGTGGTATGATTGGCTAGAAACTAGATGTAAAATTAATGCATAAAGAGTACACAGGAATTATATTAAAATGAAAAACTGCATATACCTAAGAACATAACAAATAATGTTAAAAGTTAAAGGATTATGTATTTATATATATGTATATAGCAATAGCAATAGCACTTAGACTTATATACCGCTTCATAGTGCTTTACAGCCCTCTCTAAGCGGTTTACAGAGTCAGCATATTGCCCCCGACAATCTGGGTCCTCATTTTACCCACCTCAGAAGGATGGAAGGCTGAGTCAACCTTGAACCTGGTGAGATTCGATCTGCCAAACTGCTGGCAGCCGGTGATCAGCAGAAGTAGCCTGCAGTACTGCACTCTAACCACTGCGATAAATAGTCACATAATGTATAAAATAATAAGGCCACAAATTGAAAAAATTGTAAACAGGATTGATATCGGACTGCTGTAAAATTGGAATTGAGGTTTTAAAGTTAACAAAGTTGAATAAAAATTATTAACAAAGAAAAAAAAGACCTTACCAGAAAATAAGCCCCTAATGTGTCTTTTGGAGCAAAAATTAATATAAGACACGGTCTTATTTTCTGGGAAACACGGATAGTTGCTGACTGCCAGCTTTGGAAAGCAAAGGTATCTTAAGTGTTTTTACTTTAGCCTGGTAGCTTTGATGCTACTTTCCTCATTAAACCTTCCTGTAAGGATTGTGGACCTCATTCTCAGGCAAAGATGGGAAGGGGGTTCAAAATTCTCCATTTAGTACAGTGCCCTTGTAGTCCTGTGACGGTTAGGAAGTCCTCGACTTACGATCATCATTGAGCAGAATTAACAGTTGTAAGCGGTGCTAGTCGTTAAACAGATCATCTTGTGATTGCGCTGAATTTTTTTAATTTTTTTTTTACCTTTTTGGTAGTGGTTGTTAAGCAAGCGCTGCAGTTGTAAAGCGAACACCACAGTTGTTAAACCACCGCCAGAGTCGTTAAGTGAATTCAGGTTTGCAACGGGCATTTTTTTGCCAGAAACCCAAACTAAGCGCCAGTTTCTAACAAAACAAAACAAAAAAAATAGCAAGTCGCAAACATGTGTCCATGGGATGCTGCAGTCATAAATGCAAGTTGATTGCCAAGCACCTAAAATGCGACTGTGTGATTGTCAGAACTTTGAATCTAGGCATAAAATGAGGATTACCTCCCAGGATTTCTAGGAAGAGCTCCTCAGGGTTGAGAGGGGAATGACGACAATAAACATGGCTTCCTCTGCAGAGATGCGATTGAGGTTGCTACCGCAATGGTCCTTTAGCCCCTTTCTGTTTTCTCCTTTAAATAACAGCCTTCTACCTTGGAGAGGACTTCACATCCTCGGAATCAGATGGATGAGGCCTCCCCGCTTACCCAAAGCAATTCTCCACCCCTGCGATCTCCTCTCTCGGCCCTTGCAATGTTCACCGTTCCCGGGCCGGGAGCCACGAAGCCCAGACCCAGGTACACTTCTGGACCTCTCCCCTTCCTTTTCAGCACGTGTTGCACGAAAAGGGGCTTAATCTGTTTCCAGCGGAGCGTTTAATACCGTCTCCGTCACTCGGCAAGGGATGCTTGAAGCTCCTAGGGTTGGGACGAAAGGGCCAGCCATGCGCTGTTTGTTCTCCTCGTAGGAATTTGTCCCTGAGTACTTTTGCCATCCTCAACTCTGCTAAGCGAGCCGCCGAGGCCGTGAAGACGAAGCGTGGCAGGAGCATGGGCACCAGGCTGGAATCTCTGGGGAGCGGACAAAGCGATAAAGGTAGGCTGTTCCCCAACCAGTTTGGTCTAGTGGTTAAGGCACCGGGCTAGAAAATGGGAGACGGGGGGTTCTAGTCCCGCCTTAGCCATGAAAGTCATCTGGGTGACTTTGAGCTAATCACCAGGAGGCAGGGAATTCTCATCCCGCCTTCGGCATGAAATCCAATTGGGTGACTTTGAGCTAATCACCAGGTGCCAGTGAATTCTAGTCCCGCCTTCGGCATGAAAGCCAGCTGGGTGACTTTGAGCTAATCACCAGGTGCCAGTGAATTCTAGTCCCGCCTTCGGCATGAAAGCCACTTGGGTGTCTTTGAGCTAATCACCAGGAGGCAGTGAATTCTAGTCCTGCCTTAGGCATGAAAGCCAGCTGGGTGACTTTGAGCTAATCACCAGGTGCCAGTGAATTCTAGTCCTGCCTTAGGCATGAAAGCCAGTTGGGTGACTTTGAGCTAATCACCAGGTGCCAGTGAATTCTAGTCCCGCCTTCGGCATGAAAGCCACTTGGGTGTCTTTGAGCTAATAACCAGGAGGCAGTGAATTCTAGTCCTGCCTTAGGCATGAAAGCCAGCTGGGTGACTTTGAGCTAATCACCAGGTGCCAGTGAATTCTAGTCCTGCCTTAGGCATGAAAGCCAGTTGGGTGACTTTGAGCTAATCACCAGGTGCCAGTGAATTCTAGTCCCGCCTTAGGCATGAAAGCCAGTTGGGTGTCTTTGAGCCAATCACTAGGAGACAGTGAATACTAGTTCCGCCTTTGGCATGAAAGCCAGTTGGGTAACTTTCAGCCAATCACCAGGAGCCAGTGAATTCTAGTCCCGCCTTAGGCGTGAAAGTCAGCCGGGGGCCTTTGAGCTAATCACCAGGAGCCAGTGAATTCTAGTCCTTCCTTAGGCACAAAAACCAGCTGGGTGACTTTGGGCCAATCACTCTCCCTCAGCTGAACTCACTTCTCAGGGTTGTTTTTGTTGGGGAAATAGCGGGTGGAAGAAGTGTTACATATGTTTCCCGCCTTGAGTGATTTGTAGAAATAATAAAGGCAGGATAGAAATCAATAAACATCAAGTAAATAGAGTGTAGAAAGCTAGGGGAGTGGGCTAACATACTGCAGATATTTTCTCTGGCTAACATTGCCCTTTTCTTTTTTTTTTTTGCCTCCTTAGCAGCTTCCTTTTGCAGTCTGAACCGACCATCTTCCGTTACCAACAGACCCTTGGAAGGCCGCGCGATCAGTACTCCTGAACGTAAGTGTCTTTTAAAAAAAAACACCCTATTTTTGTTTGAAAGTCTCCTCGCTTGGAGGAAGGGCAGCTGGATTGCTCCGAAGAGAC
The DNA here is from genome assembly GCA_003457575.1 of Thermophis baileyi. Lineage (NCBI taxonomy): Eukaryota > Metazoa > Chordata > Lepidosauria > Squamata > Dipsadidae > Thermophis > Thermophis baileyi. Next base: position 450,636 of record QLTV01000198.1, on the reverse strand, counting down.
TCTTAATTCGAGCATTGCCTTCCCAAACATACATCTCAATGCCATTGGCAGCCAGTTCGAAAAGGACAAGCGAGGTAGATATTGGCGGCTCCACGCAAGGATGCTCTACTGGGTGCCTTTTCAATTAGCGTTGTTTAACGTCACACTTTGGAGTCGCACGATTCGCGACATTTTCAGGAATACATTTTAAAATGCTTACTTTGCACCCGAGTCGACATCTCCGCGGCTATCCCAAAGCACTTCACGTTGTAATTGTAGTAACTAAAAGTGCAACTGAAACTTGCAGAAAACAAGCATCTATAAATTGCAGCGGTGAGGCCACCGTGTCCTTCAGATTCTGAAGGCACCAAAGAGGAGTTTGCATTTTTGGATGTTCAGTGGACCTCATAACCATGTGCAAATGGACCTAGCAAACAACTCAAGGTGGCGAACGTATCTAGCATACCTTCCTTCTCCCACTTTCCCCGTAACAACAACCCTGTGAGGTGGGTTGGGCTGATAGAGACTGACTGGTCCAAATTCACCCAGCTGACTTTCAAGGCTAAGGCAGGATTAGAACCCACCATCTCCTGCTTCCTAGCTTGGTGCCTTCGCCACTAGACCAAATTGGCTCTCTTAGGTCATAATCTTTCTTAAATATGTGTTTAACTCCTCCTTCCCCCCTTTATTATTGTTAGCAATAGCACTTAGACTTATATACCGCTTTACACTGCCGTACAGCCCTCTCTAAGCGGTTTACAGAGTCACCATGTTGCCCCCAACAATCTGGGTCCCCATTTTACCCACCTCGGAAAGATGGAAGGCTGAGTCAACCTTGAACTGGTCAGGATCGAACTGCTGGCAGTGGGCAGAGTTAGCAATAGCAATAGCACTTAGACTTATATACCTCTTTATAGTACTTTACAGCCCTCTCTAAGCAGTTTACAGGGTCAGCATGTTGCCCCCAACAATCTGGGTCCCCATTTTACCCACCTCGGAAAGATGGAAGGCTGAGTCAACCTTGAACTGGTCAGGATCAAACTGCTGGCAGTGGGCAGAGTTAGCAATAGCAATAGCACTTAGACTTACAGTATATACCTCTTTATAGTACTTTACAGCCTTCTCTAAGCGGTTTACAGGGGCAGCCTCTTGCCCCCAACAATCTGGGTCCTCATTTTACCGACCTCGGAAGGATGAAAGGCTGGGTCAACCTTGAGCCGGTCAGGATCGAACTGCCAAACTGTGGGCAGAGTTACCCCTACAGCACTTCATTCTAACCACTGCACCACCATAGCTGGTTAAGTGACATTCCTTGGTGAAAAGGGCGAGGTATAAATGTAATAAACATTGAGTTTTCCCCGTCAGCGTGCACTCAAGGTTGTGCATTTTTGTTTTTCCAGAGTCCATTAACAACGTGACCTTCGGAGCCGGAGTCAGCCAAATTAGCTTGAACCTCACAACTCCTTCTTGTAAAGGCAGGTGCAATCCCAATTTCGTTGTTGTCTTTTTTTGAAAAACTTAAGCGTGGAAAAAAGAGGCAACCTCGCTGTAATACCTCTTCTGTTCCTTCTGCAGTCAAAGAGGAACCAGAAACTTCAGAGGAACAGATCATTTGCTTGACCTCCCCAGATAAGTTGTGAGTATAAATGAAACTGTACATGTCTTTTTGCGCTGCCCTTCTTCCCCACGATCGGTGTGTGTGTGTATGTCTAACAGTGGCTTCCACTTTAAAAAGTAAAACTAAGAAGCCTTCCCCCATCTCATAATTCTTATTAACCCCAATTTTATATTTCTTTTAGCTATGCGGTCATCTTATGCTCCTAGTTTTAGGGTATAATAGCAATAGCACTTAAGATTTATATACCGCTTCACAGTACTTTTACAGCCCTCTCTAAGTGGTTTAAAGAGTCAGCATCTTGCCCCCAACAATCTGGGTCCTCATTTTACTGACCTTGGAAGGCTGAGTCAACCTTGAACCGGTCAGGATTGAACTCCTGGCTCTGGGCAGAGTTATCCTGCAATATTGTATTCTAACCACAAGGAAGGAAGGAAGGAAGGAAGGAAGGAAGGAAGGAAGGAAGGAAGGAAGGAAAAAAAAATAGCAATAGCACTTAGACATATACTACTTCATAGTGCTTTATAGCACTTGCTGAGCGGTTTACAAAGTCAGCATATTGTCCGCAACAATCTGGGTCCTCATTTTACCCACCTCGGAAGGATGGAAGGCTGAGTCAATCTTGAGCCGGGTGAGATTTGAACTGCCAAATTGCAGGCAGCCGGCAGGCAGCAGAAGTAGCCTGCAGTACTGCACTCTAACCACCGCGGCTCATGATGGGTCTCCGCTGGTTCTCCTGGATCCCATGGGCGTTCTTTTTTTCTTTTTTTTTTTTTACTTCTTTTCTGCATTCTCTTGTAGGTTGCCCCAGCCTCCACCATGGAGGGTGAATTCTCCAAGAAGAAGCAGTCCATCCAGGTTAAGGCTGCGGAGATCCAGCCGTAGAACGTCCCGACAGCCAACGAAATGACTGTTTTTCTCCCCGGCAAGAATGCGTCTTGCCTATAAGCAGAATCATGTTTCTAGAGCACTCTCTGCACATTTTGGAAGATCATCGATCGATGCCTCCTAACTCTTCTTTTTATTCTCCCCATGTCAAGCTTGCTTGCTTTTATAATCGGTGTGCTATAAATAATCTGTTTAGTAGTACTGCAACTGGCAATAACCAATTGCCGCGTGGCTAGACAAAGGCCCCCCTATATTTTGTTTGATACGTGGATGTCCTCTGGAGTAATTGTGTTGATTGGGGTCCATGAAGCACTTATAGGTCTGGGACCAGCTTTGGCGATTGACCCGTAGCCCAATGTTCTAAGTCTTTCCCGCAGCCAACATCTAGCACTAAGCTTCATTTTACATCCTCGTTTTGCATCGGTTGAGGGATGGTGAATCTAAGGTCGTATGGAAGAGAGACATAGTTCCATACGGCAGTGTCTCTGGTCTAGGCCAGACCATGCAAACATGGGGAGAAGCTTGGGGAGGGGGGGGGATGAGTCTCCTGGAAGAATTGCGTGTTGAAATTTCACACTGTAATTCCTCCCCCATGAAAATGATTGCACAGTCCAGAGAGAGAGAGAGAGAGACAAGACAGAGGAAGAGAGAAAATCAGAGAGAGGGAGAGAGAGAGATCTGTTGCAACCTCATAAATCTCCCTGGAACTGAATCCACATTTTCTCCTGCAGAGAAAAGAATGGCTGGGTCTCCCTAGAGACTAACTGTCCCCTGACAAAGCCTTGAGGAGTTGAATCAAACAGATTTCCAGGGGGGGGAAACCACCTATTCTTGTAAAGACCACTTAGCCTAAACCAGGAATCTCCAAACTTGGCAATTTTAAGACTTGTGGACTTCCAACTCCCAGAAATCCTGAGGAATTCTGGGAGTTGAAGTGCCACAAGTCTTAAAGTTGCCAAGTTTGGAGACCCCTGGCTAAACCATCATCACATGTGAGGGACTATATGACTAGCTAACCCCGGTGTAAGGATTATTTATTACATTCCTACCATGTTCTTAATTTTACTATATACAGAATAAATACTTTTACGAACTCCAAATGCCACCGCTTGCTTTGAGTCAAAACCTCATGTCTCCTTTCATTCTTTCGTCAATCTCATTGGGAAAGAGCTTAAGGTCCAACAGGAAATGCTTGTCAAAGGGGCCCAATGAATTTGTGAGAATTTGAAAAGAAAAAAAAATCATATACAGGAGGTTTATTTGAAGGAGGGGATCCCAGACGTTGACTTGTATGGTGGTCCAAAGTAATGTTTTGGGATGGAGCTCAAAGCACTCTATGTAAATGTCGGATATTTTTTTTTCTTCCTATCATTGTCCCACAAGTGGGGTCTATTTTTTTTTTAACTCAACTGAGTTGATTGATTGGTTGAGGCAGGAATTGACTGGCCGGCTTGTCCCCTGAGCTTCACATCATGAGCTGAGAGTGACAGGCCTATCACCCAGCTGACTTTCATGCCTAAGGTGGGACTAGAACTCACTGTCTCCTGGTGATTGGCCCAAAGCGACCCAGCTGACTTTCATGCCTAAGGTGGGACTAGAACTCACGGTCTCCTGGTGATTGGCCCAAGGTCACCCAGTCAGCTTTCATGCCTAAGGTGGGACTAGAACTCACCGTCTCCTGGTGATTGGCCCAAAGTCACCCAGCCTGAGGTGGGACTAGAACTCACTGTCTCCTAGCGATTGGCCCAAAGTCACCCAGTCAGCTTCCACACCTAAGGGAAGACTAGAACTCGCCATCTCCTGGTGCCTTCACCATTAAACCAAACTGGCTCTCTATGTAAACGTTGAATAAAACCTCATCTCCAGTTAGAAGAATTATAGAGAAAATGATAGTATAGAAGGCTAGAAGAGTTCCCTAATCCAGCATTACGAAGACTGCACCCAGCCTTTCATCCTCCGCAGTTTGTTGGTCCTTCAGAGTTCCTCTCGGAAATCTTTTAAGTTCCAAACATTTTATAGGCTCTTTAGGATTAATCCTTTCAAGAGCATCTTGTCAAGTTCCCTAGTGTCTCCAGTTCTATTCTATTTCCATGTGGTCAAATTGGAATTTAGGCCAGCGTTTCATTTCTGACAGCAGGGATACAAATCTCAAAAGCCAGGCCTTTTTTCTTTTTTTTCCCCTCTTGATATATCATGTACATTTAAAGCAGGAAAATTCTGAAGCCGTCTTTTGGAGACCAACCACAGGTGGGTTCCTCCCGGTTCGGACCGGTTCTCCCAAACCGGTAGCGACCCGCTGGTGGTGTCACCGATCCGGTTTGGTCGGTGCCGGTCCATGGGCGCCACCATCTTTTTTATTTTTTGGAATTTTTTTAATTGATTTTTTTTTCTTCTGCGCATGCGCAGAAGCCGAGTTTCCGGCACTGCGCATGCGTCGCCATCTTGTTTTCGGTGTTTTGTTTTTTAAAAAAATTGGACTGCGCATGCACGTGCAAAGCGTGTGCGCGCCCACGAGGCGCGCGCGTACCCACGAGGTGTGGCCACGCGGTGCGGGAAGAAGCGAACCGGCAGCAAGGTAAGTTAGAACCCACCCCTGAGACCACCTTTTCCAATTCTTTGTGGAACATCTGGGTACGTGAAATATATTTTGGGGGAAAAAGAATTGCTTTACAAGGACTGTTTTCTTGCAATTAAGAGATGCATTGACTCGGTTGACAAATATGTGGAAGGGAAAGCATCTTTTATCAAGAATCTAATTACTATTTATTTTTATTAACATACAGGTTGAAACCCTTTCTGGTGATTGCCTTCTGTCTTCCTCCTACTTCGCGTTACAAAAGAAGAGTTTTAAGAGAATTGAAGTGTTTTTTTTTCACACCGTCTTGTAAGAACCACCGAAGATTTGGTGGAGATCTCTTTGAGTTTGAGAGATTTACTGTTTGTTGAGGCTTCCCTGGTGAAAGATGACCATACTGAGGTTGGAGAAATGATCATGAATGAGTCCATTGGCTGGAATTTATTGCTTAAAGGAAAGGAGCAAACTACTGTCATCACCTACCCATGCTTTTAACTCGATCCAATGTCTCAATTTTTCAGTTGTTTATAGAGTTCTTTCGTGAAGATTTAGCAGTCTGGAGACAGTTCTTAAATCTTTGCTTTTCTCCCTTTTAAAAACAATTCAGCCAGACACAAAAAAATAGACTCTTGTCAACCATAGTTCTTACTTATAAGGGAACATAATGCTCTTCGAAGAGCAATGTACACATTTCACCCCAAAGCCTTAACAATGTCTCCCTTGCACTGTAGCTTGATCAGTTGGTACCTTGCAAACGAGAGACAGTTCTTTCATCCATCCATCCACCCACATCAACCCGTAACTGTACTCTGTCCATCATATATTGTTCATTGTATCATTAGAGGGCAGGACAAGGCGTGTGAAGATACACCAGACCAACATCCACCTAGATCCCATTTGCTGATGGAAGCATTTTTTTTAAATTTTAACAACCCTGTAAATCCCTTGCATTGGAGGGGAGTCAGGGCAATTGAATGGAGCTGAGCGTTTGCTAGCCGGATGCCCTTCCTGACACCTATGCGGGGTTCACAGCAGATATTTTCACTTTGCGCTCAGAGAGAGAAATATCTGCCGCTACCTAGGATCGAACACACAGCCTCCTGATTGTGGGGTAAGAGCTCTAGGCCACCACATCGCTCCAGCTGATGGAAGCAATGGCCAAGGTAAAACAGATCCAGGTTTGTGATGCGATGTTCACCTGGAGGCACACCTCTCCTATCAGAGGTTGGTGCCCTTCAGCTTTAGCATCCTCCTGTAGCACACAATCAAAACCGATGTGCCAGGACAGAGATGAAAATAAACTGAACTTGTGTGTGCTTTTTCCTTAGGTGTGTGTACCAATATGGCTTCAAAGTCCTAGTGAGAATTAGTTCTCACCCTGTAAGAATTGGGAATAAATACTTGATTGTTCTTAACTACTGTTCAGGAGCTTGTGCTAAAGATAAGGAGAAGAATGTAACCACAGGTACTCCTCGTCTTACAACCGTTCACCTACCCTGTTTCCCCCAAAATAAGACATCCCCTGATAATAAGCCCAATCGGGCTTTTGAGTGCATGGCAATAAGGCCAAACGCTTATTTCAGGGTTCAAAAAAATAAAAGACAGGGTCTTATTTTCGGGGAAACACGGTAGTGACCGTTGGATGTTACAACAGCACGGAAAAAGTGGTGTATGACCAGTCCTCGCACATACAAAATGAAATTCAGTGGTGAAAAAAGTAAGGTTCTACATTTAGGCAAGAAAAACAAAATGCACAGGTACAGTATATGTGGTACCTTGCTCAACAGTAGTAACTGTGAGAGGGATCTTGGAGTCCTAGTGGACAACCATTTAAATATGAGCCAGCAGTGTGCAGCAGCTGCCAAAAAAGCCAACACAGTTCTAGGCTGCATTAACAGAGGGATAGAATCAAGATCACGTGAAGTGTTAATACCACTTTATAAGGCCTTGGTAAGGCCACACTTGGAATACTGCATCCAGTTTTGGTCGCCACGATGTAAAAAGGATGTTGAGACTCTAGAAAGAGTGCAGAGAAGAGCAACGAAGATGATTAGGGGACTGGAGGCTAAAACATACGATGAACGGTTGCAGGAACTGGGCATGGCTAGTCTAGTGAAGAGAAGGACCAGGGGAGACATGAGAGCAGTGTTCCGATATCTCAGGGGTTGCCACAAAGAAGAGGGAGTCAAGCTATTCTCCAAAGCACCTGACGGTAGAACAAGAAGCAACGGGTGGAAACTAATCAAGGAGAGAACTAACCTAGAACTAAGGAGAAATTTCCTGACAGTTAGAACAATTAATCAGTGGAACAACTTGCCTCCAGAGGTTGTGAATGCTCCAACACTGGAAGTTTTTAAGAAGAGGTTGGACAACCATTTGTCTGAAGTGGTGTAGGGTTTCCTGCCTAAGCAGGGGGTTGGACTAGAAGACCTCCAAGGTCCCTTCCAACTCTGTTATTCTAAGATGAGTTCTAAGATACGACTCTCACCGCCTGCCCAAAGTCATATGATCGAAATTCAGGTGCTTGGCAACTGGCATGTAGTCCTCAACTTACGACCTCAATTGAGACCAAAATATAAGAGAAATTTGTTCAGCGAGTTTGGCCCCCTTTTTACGACTCTTCTCGCCACGTTTGTTAAGTGAATCGCTGCCGTTCTTCAATTAGTAACCCGGTTGTCAGGGCAATTGAATGGAGCTGAGCCTTTGCTAGCAGGATACCTTTCCTGACACCAAGCGAATGAATCACTTGTTAAATTAGTCAAACCGTTATTAAGCGAATCTGGCTTCCCCATTGACTTTGCTTGTCAGAAGATCGCAAAAGGGGATCACCTGACCCCGGGATACTGCAACCGTCATAAATGTGAGTCAGTTGTCAAGTGTCCAAACGTACATCACGTGGCCATGGGGAAGTTGCAACAGTTGTAAATGTGAAAAATGCATAAGTCGCCTTTTTCGGTGCCGTTTGAACGGTCACTAAATGAACTGTTGTAAGTCGAGGACTATCTGTATTTCCAACAATTGCATTTCCCGGGGTCACGGGATCACCATTTATAACCTTCCCAGCCGGCTTCTGATGAGCAAAGTCGGGGTGGGGGTGGGGGTGGGGGAGAACTGGATTCACTTAACAACTGTGGTGATTTGCTTAACAACCATGGCAAGAAAGGGTCATAAAATCAGGTGTGACTCACTTAAACCGCTTCGCTTAAGAACCCAAAATTCTGTTTGTGCTCATAAGTTGAGGATTAACCATACCG
>QLTV01000198.1:421951-432987 GCA_003457575.1 Thermophis baileyi | reverse complement strand
GGCCACCAAAAGGGCAGAGGCAGGGGGGAAGGAAGGAAAGGAGGGAGGGAGGGAGGGAGGGAAGGAAGGAAGGAAGGAAGGAAGGGAAGAAAGGAAGGAAGGAAGGAAGGAAAGAAAGAAAGAAAGAAAGAAAGAAAGAAAGAAAGAAAGAAAGAAAGAAAGAAAGAAAGAAAGAAAGAAAGAAAGAAAGAAAGAAAGAAAGAAAGAAAGAAAGAAGAAAGAAAGAAGGGATGTTTACTATTGTTTTGTTCAGCAATTCCTTGATTGGGGTATTATTTACTTGATTGTTGGTCTGATATTAAACTTGGACTCAGTGTATGCTCACCTGGGTGCTGACTGTTGGTGGGGAAGCGTTTTGGTCTTTGTGTTTCCCTTTTTGGCTTGTTGATTGTCCCTTTTGCATAATATGTAGGTATTGGTTATGTTCATGTGCTTATTGATGGCTAATCTGTCAGAGTGCCAGGCCTCTAGAAATCCCCTAGCATTTTTTGGACTTGGCTTGGTCTACGATGGTCAGTTTCCCAATTGTAACTACAGTTAAGTTTGTCCATACATTGTGAAATTAAAAGAGTTTCCATCATGACTTCTGAGTGCGAATTGGTGTTTGTGGATGCGTTCTGCCAGTTGGTCTCCTATAGCGGAGTTTTCTCTTACATAGAGATGAGGCTGAGATAGGAAGGAGGAGGAGTTGAAATGAAGGCGAGCGCGAGAAGGCAGGAGAAGCAGGATGTCCTTGCCTAACGACCGCAACCGTGGCTACCAAAACTGTCGTTGCTTAGTCACACGAGGTTTCGCCTAGGGACCGCTTCCCTGAGTGACAGAAATTCCGAACCCAATTCAGGTCGTACGGCGAGGACTTCCGGCGAGCTGAATCTAACCCCGCCCACCCCATCCTCTTGACACGAGAACGTTGCCCTGCTACTCACAAACTTCCATTTCTATCCCCTCACACCAGGCTTCTCCCACGACGTTCATGGCTCTACAGCTGTAGCGACCCGTGTCTCCTTTCTGGACTTCTTCAAAGGCCTGTACAGAGGAGAAGCAGGGTGAGTGTCTCCTGCGCTTGGGAGAAATTCAGGTCCCTAACAGAAGCCCCCACCTGCAGGAAACCCGAGCGGTTCTGGATCACTCGCTTGGGAAGGAAGCGTGTGCTGCATGTCTGCAAGCTTCCTGCCATTACAAAGAAAAAAGAAGGAAGGAAGGAAGGAAGGGAATGAAACAGCCCTGCTTGTAGAAAAAGAAACAAAGGAAAGAACAGTTGGAAGTCTAGATTTCTTTCTTCTTTTTTTATTGCCATGCTAGGTTTCCATATGTTTCCTACCAAGGCAGCCATCTCTTTCCTCCTTGCCCTGTCCTTTTTTTTTTTTTTGATTCTGTGCTGTATGTAATTGAAAGCCTATTAAAGTTGGGCTTTTGATTCACTGGACAGAATCATAGAGATAAATCAGTCCCGGCCATAATATTCTTCCCCATCGGAATTGCAACGTTCTTTTATCACAGAGGTGGTCTTTCTCCTCTCCCCTTTCTGATTGGTTAGAAACTTAAATAAAAGCTACAACTGAATAGAACAGTTTATCAATAGAGGAGAATATCGGTAGCTCAGGGTTGAAATGAGGGGTCCTCTCTGGCTTGGTTGTTTTCTTGCAGGCATTTCACTGCCTGACTAGGAAACATCATCAGTGCTAGAAGGGAATGTGGGTGTGGAGAGGAGGAGGAGGAGGAGTTGTGGAGGAAGAAGACAAAGAGAAGGAAGACGAGAAGGACAACAACGGCTGTGGGATCCTTGGTGCTCTCTTGTTTTCTTGCTGACGTTTCATGACCCAACTAGGTTACATCATCAGTGCTAGAAGGAGATGGGTTTGCTGTCTTTTTATATACTAGTGCATTGGTCCTCAAACTACGGTCCGCGGGCCGCATGCCAAAGCCATTAATCCGGCCCGCGCAGGACCACGAGGCTGCCCCGCCCACATCGCCCCGCCCACCCTTTGGCCGAGCGTAGGACTTACCTTTGTGAGCCCCGCAGACTGGAACTGAAAGGTAAGGCCAACAATTTTGGCCTGCAGAAATGTTCTGGAGGTGAGGGAGGTGAAAAACGGGCAAAAACGGCCCATTTTTTGCCACAAAATGGGCCATTTTTGCCTGTTTTTGGCCAGCAGAATGCTTCTGGAGGGGGGGAGGTGAAAAACGGGGCGCACAGATGCCCCAGGAGGCCAAAAAACGGGTGAAAATGGCCTATTTTTCACCTCTCACACCTCCAGAAGATAGAGAAAGAGAGAGAGATAGACAGAGAGAGACAGAGAGACAGAGGGAGAGAGACAGAGGGAGAGGGAGAGGGAGAGAGACAGAGAGAGAGAGAGAGAGGGAGAGAGAGAGAGAGAGGGAGAGCGAGCGAGGGAGAGAGAGCGAGAGGGGGAGAGAGAGAGAGAGAGAGAGAGAGAGAGAGAGAGAGAGAGAGAGGAAAAACTAGACTCCTAAACAACTGAAAAAATGATCTAGTAAAAAAAAAAAGTCATCCAAAAGAGCAACATGCAAACAAAAGCAAATAAAACACCCCCAGGAGCAAAACAAATTCAAGTTTAATTTGCATGCATTGTTTAATGGGCTGTTAAATTGGCCATGCCCATCTAGTCACATGAACTAGACACGCCCACCCAGTCACATGACCACCTAGACATGCCCGCCCAGCCCGCCCAGCCCCCAACAGTCTGAGGGACCATGAATTGGCCCCCTGTTTAAAAAGTTTGAGGAGCCCTGAACTAGTGGCTTGCCCTGTCAGTGTTGGTGGGAGTGTTCATGGTAGATCCTTGGTTAGGCAGGGCAAGTATATAAACAGAGAGCAAGCCCCACTCCCTTCTAGCACGGATGATGCTACCTATTCGGGCAGTGAAACATTTGCAAGAAAACAACCAAACTCAGAGAACACCAACACCAAGGACCCCACAGTCATCCTCTTCCTCCTTCTCCTCCTCCTCCTCTCCACACACCCTCCTCCTTTCTAGCGCTGATCTCACTACCTAGTCGGGCAATGAAACACCTTCAAGAAAACGATCAAACACAGAGAACACCAAGGACCCCACAGTCATTCTCTTCCTCCTTCTCCTTCTCCTCCTCCTCCTCTCCACACACCCTCCTCCTTTCTAGCGCTGATCTCACTACCTAGTCGGGCAATGAAACACCTTCAAGAAAACGATCAAACACAGAGAGCACCAAGGACCCCACATTAACAAAAACTAATAATAATAATAAAAACACATGTATACCCTCTACCCTGAATAGGGGAAAGCCCAGCTGAATTATAAAGTCATCTCTTCCAAATCCTTCTCCAAAGGAGGACATTTCCCCCCCCCCCCGCTTCTCCTTGTCCTCACCCCAGACTTACCAACATGCCAGTTTTGGGGTTCACTGTAAAGGAAGAATTCTGGAACTTAGTGCTGGCTTTGGAATCGAGGGGCAACGTTTCATCATTACGGTACCAGCTGTAGGTTGGCTCTGGAAATCCTTCCTTTTCTTGGCAGTAGAGGGTGGCTGGTTTTCCCACGGGGACAGAGGGGGGCACCCGACATTTGGGGGCCACCGGTTTCACTGCAGGGAAAATGGCAGAAGATGATGTGCATCGGGCTGAACGTGCCTGCATCAGCCACTCTCAGGTTTAGTGTCTTTTGGTGTGGAACAGAGGGGATTACAGGTAGTCCTTGCTTAACGTCCAGTCACGTAGCAACCTTTCGGAGTTACGACAGAGCCAAAAACGGCTGCTGCACGAAAGGTCATAAAAACGGGTCCAGTCATGTAGATGCTTCATGTTCTGACCCAGCTCCCCAAACACGACAAACCCTCTGAATTTAACTCAAAGATTCCTTTATTAGGAGCGCCAGCAGCCCAGGCAAAAAGTTTCTCTCTCAACGCAGGCTAACAAGTCCGTCCGTCCGGGAGATGAATAGTTGTCTGCTATACCTATTCATCTCCGCCCCCTGCCTTTTATCCCCAGAGCTAGGGCGGGGCTTTGCTAGCAGCGGTGGCTCTTCCATCCCAAGGACCGGCCCATAGATTTCCACTGCTCTCCTCTCCTCTGCCTTCTGCAAATCTGCGCGTCAGGCACTGGACCCAGCTGTTCCTCCTCTTCCTCATCAGCCACCTCCAGACCTGGGGGCTGTTGACTCTCCAACTGAGGGCTGACACACGGCCCAGGCTCTGCCTCTGTCTCTCTCTCTCTGACAGCTCCATTCCCTCTTCCCCCTCGGAGCTCTCAGGTTGCCTTGATGCTGACCCTGACTCCCATGCCTCCTCCTCCTCTGATTCGGCTCCTGGAGGGGCTGGCGGCCCACAGGCCACAACACTTCAACTTACGACTATCGTGATGTAGGACAGAAATTCTAGGCTCCTTTGCAGTCATAACTCAAGGACCACTGTACTTCTGAGCCAGCTTTGGAAAAGGTCATTTGGGAAAGTCAGAAAATCAACAGTATCAATACATGCTGTGGAATATGTAGAAGCAGATTTATGTCTTTCATTTCTTGGGAGCTCCATCAAAACTGCGTATCTCACACTGAGCAATGAACTAGAAATCATATCGAGATGGCCCTCAAAGCACGTGATCTAGTGGATTTATCAACTGCGAGGTGTGAGCATTGGCCCCCGGGTTGCTAAGAAGCATGCTCTTCCCACATTCAGCCTGCCAGACTTATCTGCACATCCCGTTAAACCATGGCTTAATGCAAGAGATACAAGCAGCGAGAAATGGGTGTCAGCCTTGCAATTAACATGCTACATTCTCCCATATCCTCTATACAGCCAGGATCACCCGGGCAGCATTGAATTCCATTTTCTCCATCTTTGGGCAGATCTGAGATTGTGGTTTGCAGCCAACTCCGGTGGGCTCCAAAAACAGGCCAATGTCAAACCGTAGCTTTATTCTCAAGTTGGGTGAAAACAAGAGTTCGTCACAAACCCACAATCGTGGTTCCAGATGCCACGAAGGAGCAACATTCGGAGAAAGCAGAGCCACCTCCTGCCAAAATCTTTCAGGCGTACAGGGCAGTATCTGGGTTGAAGGTCCTTGCAGCTTCTCTTTGCTCATGCAGATCAACCCAACCATGATTTAGTGGATACAGAACCACATTCATACCTTCATGAAAATTTCCTATTCAACAGTCTGCAATCCCAGGAAACAAAAACCAAGAAGGTAAATCACTCTCAGCCGGGGTGGGGGTGGGGAATTAGAACGCTTTTCATACAAGGAGTGGAGTATTCATTGTCACTCCTCATTCACAGCCTGGAAGTTAAAAGACATCCAGCTGAACGGATAAAGGATTTACGGGAGAAGCTTAGCTATATAATATTAATCTCACGGGGCACCAGTTGGTCAAGTTATTAATCTGGTTCAGTGGGAAAAGCTACACAATACAAAGAACACACACACACACACACACACACAAAGCTTTGGGAAGTCCATGAGTCCAGGTAAGGGGTGGGATCCACCCGCATCTGATCCTCTCAGTTGTTGGGGAGGGTCTGCTACTCAAGAGCAGGGGGCATTGAGCACAACAGAAGACCTGGGTTTGCATGAAGGAACCGTGTGTACTTAAGTCACCTGAGGACCAGGTAACATTCTGGCAAGTGTGCATGTACACACAAATACAAAAAGGGAAAGAAAGAGTGCAAGGCCAAGACCTGGGATGCTAATGAAGTATTTAATGACTATAGTTCACCTCAATAGAAGACTGCTTTGTGGCTGGAACACACCATGTTATAGTCAAGACACACACTCTCTCCCCCCACTTTCTCTCTCTCTCTCTCTCTCTCTCTCTCTCTCTCTCTCCTCTTTTTTTTCCTCTCTCTTTCTCTCTTTTTTCTCTTTGTCTCTCTTCCTCTCTGTCTCTCTCTCTTTTTTCTCACTTTCTCTTTCTCTCTCTCTCTTTCTTTCCCTTTCTCTTCCTCTCTCTCTTCCTGTCTCTGTCTCTCTTTCTTTCTCTCTCTTTTTCTCTTTCTGTCTTGTCTCTTTCTTTCTTTCTTTCTCTTTCTCTCCCTCTTTCTGTCTCTCTTTCTCTCTTCTGTCTTTTTTCTTTCTTTCTTTCTCTTTCTCTCCCTCTTTCTGTCTCTCTTTCTCTTTTTCTCTCTCTCTGTCTCTCTCTGTCTCTATTTCTCTCCCTTTCTCCTTCTCTCTCTGCCTCTCTCTCTTCCTCTGTCTCTCTTTTTCTCTCTCTTTCTCTCTTTTTCTCTTTCTCCCTTCTGTCTCTTTCTTTCTTTCTCTCCCTCTGTCTGTCTCTCTTTTTCTCTCTGTTTGTCTCACTTTCTCTCTTTCTCTCCCTCTTTCTCTCTCACCCACACACTTTCCACACTGGATTCCTATACAAGGGAAACAGGCATGGCCTATGAAGCTTAATCCAGGTTTATCGTGAAACATACCGTGAACGGTCAGGTTAACGTTGATTTCTGCGCCGAGATTGGCATCGTCGGGAGCTACGACCTCACACCGGTAGATCCCCTTATCAGCTCGGGTGACGTTGTAAATGGTCAGGGACGTCCTGCTGCTGAGCTGTGCCCGGTTCGCCCATTCTCCTAAGGGCGGAGGAGAAGCAGAGGAGATAGGCAGCCTGAAGACCCCAGTATACAGGCAGTCCTCGACTTACGACCATAATCGAGCCCAACATTTCCACTGCTAAGTGAGACAGTTCTTCAGTGAGTTTTGCCCCATTCTACGACCTCGTTTTGCCACACTGCGAATCACTGCGATTGTTGAGATAGTCACACAGTTGTTAAGTGAATCTGGCTTCCCCATTGACTTCGCTCGTCGGAAGGTCACAAAAAGGGATCACAAGGCCCCGGGACGCTGCGACCGTCATAAATACGAACCAGTTGCCAATTTTGATCTCGTGACCACGCACGAGGCTGCAGCGGGGGCGTGAAACACGATCGTAAGTCACTTTTTTTCAGGCCCGTCGTAACTTTGGATTGTCACTAAACAAATGGTTGCAAGTCTAGAATGACCTGTACTTTATTCAGTGATTGATTGAGTCAGCGTCTTCATTTTTAATACTCAGCAAAACAACCCCCTCCATGGCTTCTGGATGTCCCTAACAAAGCTCAGGGGATTTTTAGGCAGGAGTGGGGCAGAAACTCAGTACCGGGTCCCCATCAGCACCCCTTCTAAAAATTGTTCCCAATTCTTGGGCGCCCCCAGTGCAAATGTGGTCCTGACCAGAGGTGACATTCAAATTTTTCCCCTACCGGTTCTGTGGGCGTGGCTTGGTGGAGGTCATGTGACTGAGTGGACGTGGCCAACTTGACATCACTCACGGCAAGGTGGGGCGGCACCACCCCACCAAGCCACGACCACCAAGCCACACCCACAGAACCGACAGAAAAGTTGGGCCAAGTCTTCTAGCGTTCAACCTGGCTGCTTCTCGCCTCCTTCTCATGTTTGCTCTGTGTGTATGAGCCCGAGAAGGAGGAGAGAAGGAGTGAGTGGGAGGGGAGGGGAGGGGCGGGGCCAGTCAGTGGTACGATTTAGCGGTTCTCCGAACTGTGCATAATCGCCGCCACCGGTTCTATAGAACCTGCTGAATTTCACTCCTGGTCTTGACGTGCCAAAGACGGCCCCCAGAAACTTCCTACCTTGCACCTTGCCGTCAAAATACACGTAGGTTGTCCCTTGGCTGCCGATTTTCTTCCATTCGATCCTAGGATTCGCTGTTTTGGTGGCAGCAATAATGCAGGAAAGTTCGGCCTCTGCAAAGGACACACACAACAGACGTCACAAGGCAAAGTGGAGATAGATGCCAGGTCAAGGCAGAACAAAGTTGTGTCTTCCCGATGCAACTGGGTTTTTCAATCCCCGTGGCTTCCAGCCAACGTGGCTGGGGTCTGGTAAAGAGGGTGCCAAGCCAGACACCGACTAGGATACGGTAGTGCTCTTCCGCTCGCCCCACACTTACGTCGAAATTCTTCCACCACCGGATTGATATTTTTAGAGATCAGCTCTATCGCCAGGACTCTGTAACCTAGGAAGCAAACGAGAGGCAGGTTAAGAAACATGGAAGGCTTCTCAACAGTTAAACATGTTTAAACCAAGTCGGGTCAGGTCGGTGCTAGACTGGCCACGAGGCTCTACTTAATAGGAAATGAGTGGAAAGTATACCACTCGGCGAGCAATAAAGCTCCATTTAATAGGAAATAAGTGGAAAGTATACCACTCGGCGAGCAATAAAGCTCCATTTAATAGGAAATGAGTGGAAAGTATACCACCCGGTGATCATTTTTGTCCTTACTGAATGTTCTTACTAAAGTTGGTGAGAACTGCATCGCTTTTGACAGAATATGGCCACGGTGGCGCAGTGGTTAGAATGCAGTATTGAAGGCTACTTCTGCTGCCTGCCGGCTGCCTGCATTTTGGCAGTTCGATTCCCACCGGCTCAAGGTTGATTCAGCCTTCCATCCTTCAGAGGTCGGTAAAATGAGGACCCAGATTGTTTGAGGGCAATATGCTGACTCTGTAAACCGCTTAGAGAGGGCTGTAAAGCACTGTGAAGCAGTATATAAGTCTAAGGGCTATTGCTATTTTCCTTCCTTCCTCCCTCCCTCCCTCCTTCCTTCCTTCCTTCCTTCCTTCCCTTCCTTCCTTCCTTCCTTCCCTCCCTGTGGTTAGAATGCAGTATTGCAGGCTAATTCTGCCAATTGCCAGGAGTTCGATCCTCACTGGCTCAAGGTTGACTCAGCCTTCCATCCTTCCGAGGTCGGTAAAATGAGGACCCAGATTGTTGGGGGCAAGAGGCTGACTCTGTAAACCCCTTAGAGAGGGCTGTAAAGCACTGTGAAGCGGTATGTAAGTCTAAGTGCTACTGCTATATATTCTATACAGAAGCCCCATACATGGACATGAACAGTGAAAGCTGTTTCCAATCCCGGCTTGCAGGCTTCACCTGTTGATTTGCTGCCAGTCCCAGGCAGACATTGCGAAACCCTGCCATCCTAGTTACAAGGAAGGTGACGAAGGGCTGAGGCTGTTCAGACGCTGCTGAATGCCAATCTTCACCATCCACCACCACCCCTGGCTATACCCGCTAGGCATGCTGGCTGGGGGATCCTGGGAATTGAAGTCACACCCATCTTAAAGTTGCAGGGCTAAGAAACACTGCATTACAGGATACCCACGTTGTCCCTTTGTTTATCACTTACAGATTAGTAACGGGACACAATTCGAAACACACTTCTTCTCCGCGAGTTAGGAACGCAGATGACCAATTGCCAAGTTCTAACCTTCCTCCCAAATGAAGGGCCTCAAAATTTGCAGAGGAACCTCAGTGGCATCGGAGGGCAAGACGATGCCACGCAAAGTAATGTTTCTGGAGGACAGGGCTGCCCCCTGCCATAGCATGCACGGTTCCACAAACCCACCCTGCGGTGTTCACCATGGATGCTGCAAATCCAGGTTAGCCCTTTCCAGATGAAAAGCCCAAACGCTAGGGAATCCTAGCGTTATCTTTAGTGTAAGATTACATTATCAGAATCTTGCAAGACTCAAAAGGATTTCTCCCCTCTTTCTCCTTTTACAGGTAGTCCTCGACCTACGGCCGCAATTGAGCCCAACATTTCTGTTGTTAAGTGAGACCTTTGTTAAGTGAGTTTCTCTCCCCCCCCCCCGCCATTTTACGACCTTTCTTGCCACGGTTATCAAGCGAATCACTGCAGCTGATACGTTAGTAACCCGGTTGTTAAGCGAATCTGGCTTCCCCGTGGACTTGGCTTGTCGGAAGGTCGCCAAAGTGGATCATGGGACCTTGGGACACAGCAACGGTCATAAGTGCGAACCAGTGGGCCAAGCGTCTGAATTTTGATCACATGATCACGGGGGTGCTTCAAAGGGCGTAACCGTGAAAAACGGTCATAGGTCACTTTTTCCCAATGCTGTTGTAACTTTGAAAGGTCACTAAATGAACTGTTGTAAGTCGAGGACTTCTCTGTGCTCTCTGGAAAAACTAGGGAGGGTCCCTTCCGAAAGGTTTCTCACCCTCCTCTCCTTCTGCTGAATATTTGCACAATGGTTGCCTCGTCTACAGCTCTTCCTCCCGTCTCCCAAGGTCATTCTCCCATACCGTGACACCCAGCCGACGATGGCTTGTGAAGCAAACCATGGTTTGGCTCTATGGAGATTCTTAGTCATCCAGGTCATGGTTGTCCCAAAGATGCTTTTTTTCCCAAGAGGCAACTGGACTTTCTTTGTTTTTCCTTGAAGACGTTTCGCTTCTCATCCAAGAAGCTTCTTCAGCTCTGACTGGATGGTGGGGAATGGAAGGATTCACAGTAGTGGCCAAAATTGTGGAAAACTTTTGGGAAAAGTGTACAGTATTTTTGAGGTTTGATGGCTAATAACACCACGTTTTTTTGCAGTAGTACCATAAAATTATATATCAATGGGAAGATAATCAAGAATGTAATGCAATAATTTTTATGAAGGATTTGCTATTAGAATAGCAGTCATAAAGAAGAAAAGTGAAACCCGTAGAAAAAAAAAGAGATATACAAAAATTATCATCATAGAAAAAATGAGATTATCACCATGTCAGTTAATACTTAGTTGGGTAACCTTTAGCATGAAGTACGGCCTTACAACGTCTTCCCATGGAGTGAACCAAGTCTTTTAGTTCTGCAGCTGTTACAATGTGAAACCAAGATTGAATGATTGCTTCTATTAACTGAGTTTTATTGCTGGGTCGCTTCCGACTAACAAGTTTCTTTAGTTGGCTCCATAGATTTTCAATTGGGTTAAGGTCTGGGCTATTCCCCAGGCCATTCCAGCAGTGGAATAGGATTATCTTGAAACCACTTTTTGCACACAGCAGCAACATGACATGGAGCTGAATCCTGTTGAAATAGAAATGCTTCGTTGTCTTGGAAAAGATGATGTGCAGAAGGCTTCAGTTTGGGCTCAAGTATTTCATTCATGTATTTTTGGCCATTTAGAATAGAATAGAATAGAATAGAATAGAATAGAATAGAATAGAATAGAATAGAATAGAATAGAATAGAATAGAATAGAATAG
>QLTV01000198.1:398969-410370 GCA_003457575.1 Thermophis baileyi | reverse complement strand
AGAGAGAGAGAGAGAGAGAGAGAGAGAGAGAGAGAGGGGGGGGGGGGGGGGGGGGGGGGGGGGGGGGGGGGGGGGAGGAAGAAAGGAAGGAAGAAGGGAGGGGGGAGGAAAACAAATTTAGGAAGAGGGAAACAAACAAACAAATAAACAAACAAACATAAGGTCAGGTTGAACCTCACTTTTCTTTTTCCAGAGACATGACATGTCTGAACTCAGTGGACCTTGGGAAGACTGTGATAGATAGATAGATAGATAGATAGATAGATAGATAGATAGATAGATAGATATTAATTATCCCATGACATTATTATAATATATTACATAATATACTAGTAGCTGGATACCCGTGCTTCGCTAGGAAACTGAACTCCTTAGCATGGAGTAGAATGTCTAAACTCCCAGCCTGCAGGTCGGATGAGTCATGCGCTGGCCACGCCCACTGGCAGTTGGAACAGAGTTCTTTTCAGGTGGGGAGGGGGAGTAGAACGTCTAACTCCTTAGCATCAGAGCGTGTTAATAATAATATAAGAAATAACTAATGATCTGATGGTCATTTCGAAAAATCCTTTCTTAGCGAGCACCTGAAAGCCAAGAGGAACATACGTGCCAAGTTTCAAGTTTGTAGGCTTTACGGTTCTGGAGATTTCGTGATGATGCGTGAGTGGTATTTGGCTTTTATATATATATATATTTATCTGCCCCTTTAAAAAAAATCTATCTAACTCAAGACGTCTAGCATACCTAACACTCCTTCCTGCCTTCTATTTTCAATGCAAGGCCAAAGCGGACAAACCAGGGCAAGTGAATATCTCCTCCACCTATGAGGGACTGGACACCTGGACATTCACACACACACACCCTCCCAATCCCTAACCCCATCCTCCTCCTTTTAATGCTGTCATCTTTTGAAGGCTCCTGGACTGGGAAGCCTCTTGCCAGAGGCCATCGGCAAGGAAAGCTCAATCCCATTACAGACAGGGAGCTAATGCAACCTGACCTCCCCTTAAGGTAAATCGTGATCACTCCCAACATAATCAGAGCTTGCTCAGAACTGCGACCCCGTGGCTCAAACCGACCCCGAGTAAACCTGATGAAAACTAAATGCGCTCCGGCCGATTTCTTGATTCTCAGCTTTACGTTTTTATATTAAAAAGGAAGGCAAATAAAACTTTACAGATTTTATAGCCGTCCTCCGGGCCTGTCTTGTGTCGAATGCAACCAATTCTCCTGGTGCTATTTTAAAAGAAATGTTTTGCTTTGATTTGTGTTGGTAATGCCTTGGTTAGGTAAGGCCACACTTGGAATACTACATCCAGTTTTGGTCACCATGAAGAAGCAACCTAGAACTAAGGAGAAATTTGGTGACAGTGAGAACAATTAATCAGTAGAACAACTTGCCTCCAGAAGTTGTGAATTTTCCAACACTGGAAGTTTTTAAGAGATTGGACAACCATTTGTCTGAAATGGTATAGGGCCGTGATGGCGAACCTATGGCACACGTGCCACAGGTGGCACGTGGAGTCATATCTGCCAGCACGGGAGCCATTGCCGTAGATCAGCTCCAGCACGCATTTTTGGCTGGCCATGCCCCCCTCCCCTCCCAGGAGTCTCCAGCGGCCCATTTTGAGGTAAGTAAAGGGCTCGTGCGGAGGCTCTGGGAGGGTGTTTCTGGCCTCCGGAGGGCCTCTGGGGGGGGGGGGAGGCTGTTTTCGCCCTCCCCAGCCTCCAGGAAAGCCTCTGGAGCCTGGGGAGAGTGAAAACCGGGCCTTTCTGTCCCACCGGAAGTTGGCAAATGGGCCGTTTCTGGCCTCCAGAGGGCCTCCGGGGGGGTGGGGAAGGCCGTTTTCGCCCTCCTCAGGCTCCTAGAAAGCCTCTGGAGCCTGGGGAGGGTGAAAAACGGGCCCACCGTGCCATCGCATGCCAAAAGCGGGGAGAGCGCGGGGGGGGTCATGCGCACATGCGTGGGGGGGCGCATTGAATTATGGGTGTGGGCACGCATGCACGTGACCCCCCCACGGTCCCCCTGCTTTTGGCACGCGACGGCAAAAAGGTTAGCCATCACTGGTATTGGGTTTCCTGCTTGAGCAGGGGGTTGGATTAGAAGATCTCCAAAGTCCCTTCCAACTCTGTTATTTTCTTTCTTTCCTTCCTTCCTTCCTTCCTTCCTTCCTTCCTTCCTTCCTTCCTTCCTTCCCTTCCTTTCCTCCTTTCCTTTCCTTTCCTTTCCTTTCCTTTCCTTCCCTTCCCTTCCTTCCTCTTCCCCCATCACTGGAAGTTTTAAAGAAGAGATTGGAGAACCATTCATCTGAAATGGTGTAGGGTCTCATGCTTGAGCAGGGGGTTGGACTAGAAGACCTCCAAGGTCCCTTCCATCTTTGTTATTTTGTGTTGTTTTTCCATATGCTTTTTTTTTTTGTAATTGTTCTTGCAGTGAGTGGCTGATATTTAGTGCAAAGACAGGCTGTGCACTGAATATCTGTTCCGACTGCACACATTCAGGAGCGGGCTAAAAGGAGAAGGGTTGTGTTGTAGAAAAACCAAAAAGGCATTTAATGAATTCGGCCCCAAAGAAACTCAAGAGTTTAAGCCGACTTCGGAGAGTCGTGTCGTGGGAAGCTCTAACCACAGTCAGCTGAAAAAGCACATTATTGCTGGACTCACTGCCAAGGTCTGGCAAAGCAAAACATATGTTCTGAAGCCCGATTGGCTGCGGCAATCAAACCCCGCCTTCCCGTGCAAGCCTGGCCAACAGGGAGGAGGCTTGTGACGTCACGAAGCCTTGACAATACTTGCCAAGAACAAGGAATCATGGGATACTAGGCATTGTTTTAATCAGTGCCTTTTAAACTTTCTGCTCTTCTCGTCCCACTTTTAAAAATTTTGGAGCTTTGGCTTACGTAGGCTATATTGATCCACAATTACCGTGTTCAGAAATAAAACCGGTGCATTCACGGAATATGTGGATCGATTGAATCATACAAAAAATAACCAAACTAAACCCATTAGATATTAGCACAGATAAAAGACAGCTCATAAAAAAAAAGGTATGCATTTGTTTGAGAAAAATAAATAAAAAGGAGAAGATCCTTTTTTAAAAAACAATTTATTTATTTTTTTGGCAAATATATTTAGCAAATATCTGACCGATAATTTTGATTTTGCGGGTCTCTTTTTGAGACGGAGTCCTCCAATCAAAAATGCTGTTTTTGATGGTGACTTGAGCCCAATTCATTGGCTGCCAATAAGAAAATCTGGATGGGGTTCAAAGTCCAACCCCCCCCCCCCGCAATCCTGAACAACCTCAATGGGTTGAGCACTGACAGAGGTTGGTTCCTGCCGGTTCAGACCGGTTCTATAGAACCGGTAGCGAGAATTTCCCCCCACTTGCCGAACCGGCAGGACACGCCCCCGAACTGGCTCTCTTGGCGGCGCCATAGGTGCCACCATCTTGTTTTTTGCTTCTGCGCACGCGCAGGAGCTGGGTTTTTAGCACTGTGCATGCGCGCCCGCGTGAAGTGCGCATGTGCCTGCGCAACACGTGAGGAAGCTAACCGGCAGTGAGGTAAGCCAGAACCCACCCCTGAGCACTGACCTTTGATAAGATTTCTGCATGAATGGTTAATACCGGTCATCCTCAACTTACGACAGTTCAAAATTACGGGCTACTGCTTAAAAGAGGACTTATGACCCGGATTCAGTCCGGATGGTAGCCCTGCCACCTGTAGTCACATGACTGCTCTTTGGGTACTCGGCACCTGGATTGCATTTACTTCCATTAGTAGCATCCCATGGTGATGACGGGACCATGTTTTATGACGATTTTGCAGAAAACGGGCCTTTATTTCTGGGGTTTTGACCAAACTGCACCGTAGCAAAAAATGGGTTCACTTCACAACCCTGGTGCTCACACTTGCGACTGCCACGTTCATTTAAAGACCACCACACACAAAAAAAAGAACATCGTAAAATTAGGCCGAGGTGGCGCAGTGGTTAGAGTGCAGCACTGCAGGCTACTTCAGCTGACTGCTAGCTGCAGTTCGGCAGTTCAAATCTCACCGGCTCAAGGTTGACTCAGCCTTCCATCCTTCCGAGGTGGGTCAAATGAGGACCCAGATTGTTGGGGGCAATATGCTGACTCTGTGAACCGCTTAGAGAGGGCTGTAAAGCACTATGAAGCGGTATATAAGTCTAAGTGCTATTGCTATTGCTAGGCCGGTCGCGAGACCCAACCATTTTACAAGCATTGCGACTTACGACCCTAACGGGCAGACTCCATTACGGTCCTAACCTGAGGACACTCTGTAATGCACACGCTCCCCACTCTTCCCAGCTAGCCACAAGGACAAGAACCACAGGAGAGAAGACGTGACATCGGAGATGAACAGCAATAGCAATAGCACTTAGACTTATATACCGCTTTACAGTGCTTTACAGCCCACTCTAAGAGGTTTACAGAGTCAGCATATTTGCCCCCAATATTTTGGGTCCTCATTTTACCCACCTCGGAAGGACGGAAAGCTGAGTCAAACTTGAGCCTGGTGAGATTTGAACTGCCAAATTGCAGGCAGCCGGCAGCCAACAGAAGTAGTCTGCAGTACTGCACTCTAACCACTGCGCCACCATGGCTCATAGAATAGAGACCAAGCAAACTTTGGGGACGAGCCACACGGCATGTGCTCAGCAAGAGGCAACAGAAGCATCTGTTAGGGGAGTGGGAATTGTCCCCCCTCTTTTGGGGGGACTTCAAAGGACTTCTCCCTTCCCTAGGGGAGGGGAAATTTTTTTTAAAAAGCCTATTAAATCACCCAGAAAAATACGGCATACTTCACGTAATCCTCCAAGGAAAGATTGAAGTCAAACGAGGTCCAGGCAGAAGAACAACATCATGGCTTCAAAATCTAAGGGACTGGTTTGGACAAAACTCAGCAGCACTTTTTCGTGCGGCTGTTGATAAAAATAGGATCGCCAACATGATCGCCAACGTCCGATGACGGATATGGCACAAGAAGAAGATGATTAAATCTCCCGGGGAAATTTAAACAAGGGGACCCCCCCCCAAGCCTCGAAGATGAAAGAATCTCCACAGGGAGAAGTGAGGACAAACCCTCAAATGTGTGCATGAGGTTCAAAGCTACCTGCCTACCTAAGAATCGCCCTGGAGGAGACCGGGGGGGGGAGGAAGTTCCCCTTCCCAAAGCCTCCCTCTAGGCAGGACCTCTGCAAACTGCTTCCTCAGCAGCTACGTGAAATAATAATAATAATAATACCTTTCTCGGTGTGGCCAAGGATTTTATTCTGTGAGATCATCCCTTTCTGGAGATAAACAAGAGTTCTCTGGAAAGGTGCGTTATGGAGACCTGGTAACCCATGGGGCTTGGCGGGCACACCGTTCAAAGAAATTCGAACTGCCGCTAAACGAGGACTAGCCGTACTCTTAAATAGTTTGGCTGGAGAACAGACGAGCATCTGGACATCGTTTCTGCTTTTCGTCTTACCGCAGAGGGGTCCAACCTTCACAACCTGTGGACGGGTGACAACCTTACAACGTGTGGATGTCCTGGCTGGAGTTGAAGACCTGCGGATGTCAACTCCAGCCAGCCATGCTGCGGAAACCTGGGAGTTGAAGTCCACAAGTCTTAAAGTTGCCAAGGTTGGAAACAAGGATGCGTCAAGGTGAACCTCAATCCTGTAGACCAGGGGTGTCAAACTCGATTTCATTGAGGGCTGCATCAGGGTTGTGTTTGACCTCGGGGGGCTGGGGTGGGCATGGTCAGGGTTGGCGTGGCCAGCTCGACGTCACTCGTGTCGGGGGCGCCTGTGATGGCCAAGGCAGGACTTACCTCAGACCCTCCCTCACTCTCATTATAATCTCCCTCCTTCCTTCCTTCCTTCCTTCCTTCCTTCCTTCCTTCCTTCCTTCCTTCCTTCCTTCCTTCCTTCCTCCCCTCCCTTCCCTTCCCCTTCTTTTTCCTTCCCTCTTCTCCTTTCTTCTTCCTTTCACTTTTTCCTTATTTTTCCTTCTTTGCTCTCTTCCCATCTTCCATTCTTTTTCTTTCCTATTTCCCTTTCTCCTTTCCTGTCCCTTCTTGGATGCTCAGATGCAAAAGGGGAAACATTTCTCCTTTTGTTTTTAGTTTGTTTTGCTAGCTATCTGCCAGCGCAAACAGGGCCGCGTGCGCCTCCCCAAGCTCCATTTTGGCTGGCAGAGGGCTGCAGGAGGCCATCGCAGCTGAAAACGGAGCCCGGGAGGGCTGTGCGCGGCCCTCCCGAGCTCCGTTTTCGCTGGCAGAGGCATTGCGGGCTGGTCCTTTGCTGTTTCCAGGGCGGCCCCGTGGGCCAGATCTAAGCACCCCATGGGCTGGATTCGGCCCCCGGGCCTTGAGTTTGACAGCCCCGCTGTAGCCCCCCCTTGGCCTTTCCAGCGCGAATTAGCCTTTGCATCTTCTTGGCGGCAGGAAAACTGCTTTTCCAAACTTTTTCCTTCTCACCTGACGCTTCCGAGGGGTACGAGCAATTGCTGAGTTTTTGCTCAGCTGCCTGTGTCGTCGAGCAAGCATTTTTCTCCCTTTGTAATTATCTTTAGCCCAAACAGTGGCATATGTTCTTAAAACAACTCTTTAGGATCAACTCCTCGTCTTCCTAAGGTGAAGGACCCAATTACCAACTCTTTCCCAGGCTAATCTCTCTCCGAAATCTACAGATGCAGCAACAATTTGTTTTAAAATACCTGCTTAGCCTCGAGGCCAGAAGCTTTGAAGAAGAAAAGAAAACAAGGTTTGCGCCATCACAATCAGTCTTTTTTGCATGACGGGTTGAAATGCAGAGATTAAGAATGTAAGAAACCGCCTTTGCCGGTTCAGGCCACCCGCAGCATCTAAAGCAGGGGTCTCCAACCTTGGCAACTTTAAGCCTAGAGGACTGCAGCTGGCTGGGGAATTCTGGGAGTTGAAGTCCTCCAGGCTTAAAGTTGCCAAGGTTGGAGTCCCCTGATCTAAAGAGTGGGAACCTCTTTTTCTGTTTCCCTCTTGGAACCCCCAATGTGGAAACAACTTCCCGATGGGCGATTTCCCCTTAGCGTCAGCCCCTTGCAGCTAGAGTGCTCCTGCATTTGGAAGTTCTACTCCCTCCGAGCGGAACTGCCGTGAAACTGAAAAAAAAAAAAAAAAAAGAGCGTCAAAAGAGAAATGTTTGAGAAATGTTTCCCAAAATCCTTTGGATCTGGAAGGAAAACAGCAGGAAGGTAATAATTATCTGCTTCTGGAGAAGGTTTGCCAGAGATAAAAATAGGCACCGCTGGTTTGCTAGCGTGAGGGGGAAGAGTTTATTATGAAATGCTAATTTTAACTGTGGTTTGAGCTGACCAATTTTATTTTCTTCTTCTTCTGTCGGGCAACATCCTGTCTTCCGCTTGGCAGCGAAACCTGTGCGTTTCATCAAAGGTAGGGCTTCTCCAAGAATGAGATCTTACCTGGGGGTTACAAAAAGCTGAGGAAGGTTTATTATTTTTGTTTTGTATTGGATCTGGTTTGCAAATTAAAGAGGGAGTGCCAATTCAAACTTTGTTCATTATTTTGCCTGCGGTGGGGAGCGTTTGTATGGCAAAGTGTGGGAGCCCCTGTGAAACAACTACGGACTAAAATTTAATCCCTGACAATGGCAGATGCCTTGCTTGCTCATCTAACTCAGGTGTGTCAAACTCAAGGCCCGTGGGCCGGATCCGGTCCGCAGGGTGCTTAAATCTGGCCCGCAGGGCCGGCCTGGAAATAGCAAAGGACTGGCCCAAGGTGCCTTGGGCAGCCAAAACGGGGAGGGGGTCACGGCACACGGTCCCCACGTGCCCCGTTTTCGGCCTGGATGGCATCCTGGAGCACTCTGCTGGCAAAATGGGGTGCGGGGGGCCCATACGCGGCCCCCATGCCCTGTTTTGGCTGGCAGAGTGCTCCAGGAGGCCGGCCGTCCCATCTCCTCCCACCGCGGCTGGTCCGCGGAGGAGAACAACAATGCTGATCCGGCCCTTGAAGAAATCCAGTTTGACACCCCTGATACAAATCTTTAGCTTTATTCCTGGGGCACGGGAGTGATGACACAAATTTATTTAGAATTTTAGGAAATTGTGGTCCCATATCATCTGAGGACAATCAGAAAGGTGGTGGCTTTTAATTTTCTCTATTCTGAGTCTATGGAAGCCTCTTCCTCTTAAACAAGTAGTCCTCGGCTTACCACAGTTCATTTAGTGACCGTTCAAAATTGCAACGGCACTGAAAAAAGTGACTCGTGGCCATTTTTCACACTTATGACCGTTGCAGCGTTCCCAGGATCACGTGATCAAAATTCCGATCCTTGGCGAGCGGTTCATATTTATGATGGTTGCAGTGTCCCCGGGGGGGGGTGTCACGTGATCCGCTTTTGCAACCTTCTGACCAGCAAAGTCAACGGGGAATCCAGATTCCCTTAACAACCGTGTTGCTAACTTAACAAATGGCAATGATTCACTTAACAGCAGTGGCAAGAAAAGTCGTAACATGGGGCAAACTCAACTTAGCAATTGTTTCACTTAGCAACATACATTTTGGGCTCAATTATGGTCGTAACTCGAGGACTACCCGTATATTTCCCAGGTTATGGAATGTATTTCCTTGGTTTCCCCCCCACCCCAGTTCCAGATTGGGGAAATCTGCAGAGAGATATTTCTTTTACCTTTGTGCTGAAAATCAATGCTAGTCTTCATTTTTCACTTCGGAAATATGGGAAGAATGTATACATTTATATAACCGTGTTAGAAATATTTCAGATTGTAAACACACACAAGCAAACATCCAAAACTCATTTAACAAAAGGTAAACATAATTGTGACGCTCACAGTTCACACGAAGAGACCAATCCACATCACTTGACTAGATAGGGGACAACACATACACACACCCACACCCCTCAAGTGTCACCCTAAAATCAGCACATACACACACTTCCACACCCAGGACAAGCTCCCCTGTAAAACACCCATTTTCTCTGCAGCTTCCCCCATAGGCAAAGCTCTTTGCTTTGGGGAATAAATAATTCTCCTTTGCTTACAGCTGTCTGGATTTCATTTTTCTTTACCCTTGCGCAACCCCGGCTCGAGTGGGAACCCCAAATTATTCTTCTGATAGGGAATTTAAAAAATTTGGCAAGGCACGTTGAATATTTGCCAGAATAGGCAAGCCAAGCACCATTTAAATAAATTGAACTTAGTGATTTAAATAAAATTGGAGAAGACTTTTGCACTACTTTCTTTTATTAGAAATCCGGGGGGGGGGGAGGGAAGGATTGGGGGAGAGGAATGGGACGTATTTCTAAACGCATGGCCTAATTCTCTGGGAGAGAAGAATCAGGAAGCTGAGCAAATAAGCTAATCTCCCATGGAATATACAGCAAAGAAAGCATTGTTTCTGGGCACTGAGTAAAAGGAGGCTCTTATCTTTTTAGATTTTTTTTCCTTCCCTTTTTTTTGGAAGCCTTGAAACAGGGTCTGTCCAGCAATGCAAATGTGGAAAAATCAAGACTTCAAAATGCATACACTACAGGAATGCATTTTAAAGATGCCCTTCCGAGGGTATAATCCAAATATATTTGCAATCCTGCGAGGAACATTAATTTGGTAGTATTGCCTGGCGGCCTTGAGGCCTTCTGCTAAGGAATCAGGCAGGTCATTATTTTTATTTACTTTTAGTACTATGACCTAAAAATTAATGGATGTCCATCCAGATTTATTTCTGTAGGGCATCTGGGAGCCACTTCCTATATCTCTAAAAAGCACTCATGCCTTCTCGTTATAGGGTCTCCTGAGGCTAATGGGGGTAATGGTTAGGATGCCAGACTACCACAGCAGAGACCCAATTCACAGGGTTACTTTTAAGACGACAACATGGGAGACTTTTCCTAAAGCGGGACTAGAACTCACCATCTCCTGGTGATTGTCCCAAAGCCCTCCAGCAGCTTTCATGCCTGAGGTAGGACTAGAATTCAGTGTCTCCTGGTTTCCTGCCTAACGTAGGACTAGAACTCACAGTCTCCTGGTGATTGGCCCAAAGTCACCCAGCCAGCTTTTATGCTTAAGATAAAACTAGAATGCACAGTCTCCTGGTGATTGGCCCAAAGTCACCAGTTGGTTTTCATGCCTAAGGCAGGACTATAACTCACAGTCTCCTGGTGATTGGTCCAAAGTCACCCAGCCAGCTTTCATGCTTAAGATAAGACTAGAATTCATAGTCTCCTGGTGATTGGTCCAAAGTCACCCAGCCAGCTTTCATGCTTAAGATAAAACTAAATTCACAGTCTCCTGGTGATTGGCCCAAAGTCATTTAGCCAGTTTTCATGAGTAAGGTGGGACTAGAACTCACAGTCTCCTGATTTCTAGACCAGCACTTTAACCCTACACAATACCATTCCAGAAATTGTTGAATGTTTAAAGTACAAAGAGATCTCTTTGTCCTCAACCTTTCTACAACCCAGGAAAAAAATCTGGAACAGCAAAGCCCAGGAAAGGCATTCTGAATCAGAGCTAATAGCTTATCCCACTCTCCGTCCTGGGCTACAACTCAACCAGGCTTTAGAAAATGTATGAATGCATTCCTAGCCGGACAGGAGTGCAATCAGCTGTGAAACGGGACTTTTGAATTTACAACATCCATTTCTGCCTCAGCACACATGCACACAGGACTAAATTGTAGGAAAGCCGGCGGGGGGGGGGGGGGGTGATGACAAAGGATGCCAAGAGAAGAGGCAGCATTTGCTAGGAAGCAAAACTTAACACAACTTTCTCCAAACTCCCTTGTTGTTGTAAGCTCCCATTGTTTGTTTGTTTTTCTCCCAAACTTTGTCGCAGGGGAATTTACCAGCTTAGGGGCAGTTACTCAAGGGAAGGCAAATAACCCTGGACTGTTTTCATTTTGTTTAAAACAGAAAGAATGTGATGGCTTCCTGTTGTTTCTTATCAGTTTACAGGACACAGCACTGATTGCCAATTCTGTCAACCAACGTGCCCTGCGTTGACAGCATATACACACACTTTGAACTTTTGCAGGAACTTCTGAAACACACACTTTAGGGATTCCCTAACTTGGGTCTTCAGGCAGCCATGGGGATGAGGCAGTGGTGGGATCCAATTTTTTTTACTACCGGTTCTGTGGGCGTGGCTTGGTGGGCGTGGCAGGGGAAGGATACTGCAAAATCCCCATTCCCTCCCCACTCCAGGGGAAGGATACTGCAAAATCCCCATTCCCTCCCCACTCTGGGGGAAGGTACTGCAAAATCTCCATTCCCACCCCACACCGAGGATACTGCAAAATCACCATTCCCTCCCCACTCCTGGGGGAAGGATACTGCAAAATCTCCATTCCCACCCCACGCCAGGGGAAGGAGA
>QLTV01000198.1:316315-323815 GCA_003457575.1 Thermophis baileyi | reverse complement strand
GAAGAAACGCCATCAATCTAGGATAGCTTGGGTGCTACCCACAGTCACTTATCTATGCTTTTTCTGGATCAGAGTCCTAGATTGGCGTGAGCAGCAGGCTCTGTTTTTGTTATTCTTCTCACCCTCAAGAAGAGCAAGGACAAATATGCTGAAGAGAAAGTAAATCTTGGTTTAATCCCCTCTCTTCTTCTAACCTTGCAGTATATATCAAACTCGTTTCCTCGGTCCTTAGGGGGATGACACCGGCATGACTGCGCAATTCCAGCTGTCTGTCGAAGAGCTCCATGAAGCTCTTCTAAGGATGAAGAATCAAAAGGGCTCTCTTAGTCATCGCTGGGGAGGAGGGGGGGGAAGCAGACTCAGCTGTGGATGACAAAATGTGCTTAGTCAAAAAAAAAAAAACACCACCACCACCACCACTCCTTTGTGACACTTCACAAGTTCTTTCAGCTGCCTGCAGAATCATCATCTCACCCATCGTCCCCTCCTTCCCACTCTCAGGTTTTGTTCATGTGACAGCAAGATCTGCTGTACCAGGGAATGGAGGGGGAGGGGAAGCAGGCTGAGTCAGCTTGCTCAGGTTGTGGAGCAAGGTGAAGGCAGCTGAGCAGGGAGGAAGTTGAGAGGTGATGAAGCAGAGATATCGTGTAAGGCTGGCATGGTGGGAGGGGTGAGAGGCGGTTCTGAAGCCAAACCTGTCAATCAGGCTCGGAAGCAGGGGGCCGGTTCTTGGCATGTACTCCTACTGTCCTGTTTTTAAAATTTTTCCCTTAGAAGTGCTAATTGGTGCTGACGAATCTAGTGAGGGAAGGCTATCGCACAAGTAGATTTGCTGATTAAGAGTTTGTAGGCTCCTTGGATTGACTCATCGGATCAAAGTCAAGAATAGGCTTCAGCTGTGACAAAAACCAAGTGGGTACCAAGAGAAGTTTGCCAAAAAAAAAAAAAAAGTTTATCGTTTTGTGCTTCAGTGCCAACCGGCAAAACACGGTGGGACAAAAGTAGAATTGTGTGGCTGTGTCCTCCATAGAGTGGTCAACTTGGACACCGCTGAATGGCTGATGATGATGACAACATGTCCTCCATAATATCATAGGTAGGGGTGAGGAACCTCTAGCCAAGCAGATTTTGACTTGCAGTCCCCATGAGACATGAGCATTATTCATCCCAAAGGTGCTTTTTCAGGAGGCAGCTGGACTTACTTGCTTTTTCTTTGAAGATGTTTCACTTCTCATCCAAGAAGCTTCTTCAGCTCTGACAGGATGGTGGGGAATGGAAGGATTTATATTCCTTGCAGACAGCTGGTCATTTGCATTCTTTTTAGAGAGTCATTGAAGCCACTTGGAGGTTTATCTGTGTCCTCAGGGTCACCTGAGTCATGCCAATGATTCCTGAGTTTTTCAGAAGATTTTCAGAATTTTTCTGGAAATCCATTCATACTCTCACACCATTTGAAGGGTATGGGAGTATGAACAGATTTCCAGAAAATTTGCAGACTACAGGAACCATTAGCACTACTCAGATGACCCTGAGGACACAGATAAACCTTCAAGTGGCCTCAACGACTGTCTAAAAGACTGCAAATTACCAGCTGTCTGCAAGGAATATAAATCCTTCCATTCTCCACCATCCAGTCAGAGCTGAAGAAGCTTCTTGGATGAGAAGTGAAATGTGTTCAATGAAAAAAACCAGAAAATCCAGTTGCCTCCTGAAAAAGCAGCTAGAGAGCCAAGGTGGCACAGTGGTTAGAGTGCAGTACTGCAGGCTACTTCTGCTGACTGCCTGCTGCCTGCAATTTGGCAGTTCGAATCTCATCAGGTTCAAGGTTGACTCAGCCTTCCATCCTTCCAAGGTCAGTAAAATGAGGACCCAGATTGTTGGGGGCAAGATGCTGACTCTGTAAACCGCTTAGAGAGGGCTGTAAAAGCACTGTGAAGCGGTATATAAGTCTCAGTGCTATTGCTATTGCTTTGAGACAACCATGATCTGGATGACTGAGAATCTCTATAGACCAGTGATGGCGAACCTTTTTTTGCTCGGGTGCCAAAAGGGCGCGCGCGTGCACGTATGCGTACGTATGCGTGCCCACACCCATAATGCAATGCCCTCCCCCGTGCATGCGCGCACAACACCTCCCCGGGGTGCCCCCCCGCGCACTTGCGCAGGCCTCACTGAAGCCTTCGGACTTCCAGTAGGCCTGTTGGGCCATTTTTTGCCCTCCCCAGGCTTCAGGAAAGCCTCCGGAGCCTGTGGATGGTGAAAAACGGGCCCAATGGGCCTACCAGAAGTTCATTTCCGAACTTCCAGTAGGCTTGTTGGGCCCGTTTTTCACCATCCATAGGCTCCGGAGGCTTTCCTGAAGCCTGGGGAGGGCGAAAACGGCCTCCCCCGCCCTCCGGAAGGCCAAAAATCAGCTGGCCAGCACGCACATGCGCGCTGGAGCTGACATAGGGCAATGCCTTGCGTGCCCTCAGATATGGCTCCGCATGCCACCTGTGGCACACGTGCCATAGGTTCGCCATCACTGGGCTATAGACCATTAGCCATGCTGGCTGAAGCTCATGGGATGTGGACCACAAAGGATTGTTACTTCTGCAGTCATTTGTGGCAGAAATAAAATCCAATTGCAATGGACTGAACATTAAAAAGGACTTGCTAATGGGGCAAATTATAGGTAGAGAGGCAGGCAGATTTGGTAGTTGTCAGACTGTTCTGTATTGGAAGTTTCTTCAGGAAAGGCTGGATGGATGTGTCTTCTGCACTGAGAGCAAGGGAGGTCACCTGATAACACCCAGACATTTTTTTAACATCCTTCCAACTCTCGTTATGGGCTTTGTAGACAATGAGAGTCACAATTCCCATCTTCCAGAGGTGGGTTCCTCCTGGTTCGGACCGGTTCACCCGAACTGGTAGCGACCTGCTGGTGATATCACAATGACGTCATGGAGCCAGTCGGTCGGTGCCAGTCTGTGGACGCCATCTTTTTTTTGAAATTTTTTTTTGATTTTTTTTGGGGGGGGGGATTTTTTTCCAGGTTTTTTTTCTTCTGCACATGCGCAGAAACCAAGTCCCTGGCATTGCACATGCGCAGAAGCTGAGTCCCATTTTGGTTTTGGCTTTTTTGGGGGGTGTTATTTTTTTGCACTGTGCATGCGCACGCGTGTGAAGCGTGCGCGCACACATGAGGCATGGCCACGCGGCGCGGAAGGAAGCGAACTGGCAGCGAGGTAAGTTAGAACCCACCCGTGCCATCTTCTGTCCACCGGAGATT
This sequence comes from Thermophis baileyi, assembly GCA_003457575.1. NCBI lineage: Eukaryota > Metazoa > Chordata > Lepidosauria > Squamata > Dipsadidae > Thermophis > Thermophis baileyi. Next base: position 320,544 of record QLTV01000198.1, on the reverse strand, counting down.
AGAGCAATGTTTCTCAACTCAGCAATGAAAAAAAAAAAGGTATGAACTCCAACAGGTATGGGCTGGGAAATTCTGGGAGTTGAAGTTCACAGCTCCTAAATGGAGAAACCTGGATTAGAGCATTTGTGTCCAACCTTCTGGCTCGCCTGGGCCACACTGAGTGAAGAGGAATAGTCTTGGGCCGCATATAAAATATATAACGTAGTTAATGCCTATAAATAATGCTAAAAATCACACAATAGTGTTAGAAATTTACGATCTTGTAGGGCCACAATACTAGCTGTCCAGAGCTGCATGTGGCCGATGAATTGCAGGTAACCCCACCTGAATTAGAAGATCTTTGTCATTTACGATTCCATAGATGCATCTTTAGCATCAACAGCAAGGGTCCTGGCCAATATTTGTAGCAAATCTAGGCTATGATGTCATTCCAAGAGGAGTTGAGGGTCTTCTCTGGTTCGCCATGGCACTGCCTAGCCTCAGGGGTGGCTTCTAACTTACCTCGCTGCTGGTTCGCTTCCTCCCGCGCCACGTGGGTGTGCCGCGTGCATACACAGTGCAAAAAAATAAAAATAAATAAATAAAAAAGCTGAAAACAAGATGGCGACACATGCGCAGTGCTGGAAACTCGGCTTCTGCGCATGCGCAGAAGAAAAAAAAATAAAAAAAATTCAAAAAAATAAAAAAAAGATGACGGCGCCCACGGACCAGCACAGACCGAACCAGATCTATGACGTCATCGTGACGTCACCAGTGGGTCGCTACCGGTTTGGCCGAACCGGTCTGAACCAGGAGGAACCCACCTCTGCCCAGCCACAATGAACATTTTAAAAGGTTGGAATGGCGTCTTTCTGCCCTACAGAGCCCTCTGTGCAGAGGAGTTTTTGTAAATTGTGAAACTAAGGATGATTGTCATGCACATATTATTTATATTCAGTCCCATTAATCGGCTCAGACACCACACGAGGACCCCATTGTTCAGCCGAAAGCACTGGAAGCTGTTTTCTGTCCAATTAGTCTACCCAAACCATAGGATAGATTAAAGATGAACAGATGGAATTCCAGCACAATAAACTAAGAGCAACAGCTCTGGTAAGAAGGACACGGTTCTCCCTGGGAGGTACGTGGGAGAAGAGATTTTTTCCCAGTGCCTTCTTCTCAGCCTCTCTCTCTGTATTTCCAGCTATCTTTCCCACAATTTTGATCCCAGAAATGCGGCATCTGAGAGACCCTCATACAGCCCTGCAGGGAAGGGAGAGAGATGATTCCCCCTCCCTATTTGGGAAATAATTGCAGACAAAGGGCTGTTTGTAGATACCAAGTTTGGAAAAGGTGTGTGGAACCAGACGCTGGAGAGAAGCAAGCATGGAGGTTGGCCCCGAAAACATCTGAACAAGAGTTCAAGAAGAGATGCCTCCTTACCTCCATAATTCAGCTTTAGAGGAGTTCGGTGGTGCACGGTCAAGCATTCTGCTGATTCCATGGCAGAACAAAGATCAGAAGAAGTCCCTCACCTTCCCCACCACCAGGGAGTTTTAATCAGATGGTATAAATGTCGGCTTGTTCTGATGGAGCATTGTCTGTCCTCGATGGAAGAAAATATTTGTAGCTCAGGGTTGATCAGAGATTAACACCAAGATTAACACTAGACCAAAAATCAAGAAGTAAACAATATCCTAATCAAGGAACTACCAACTCAGACAACTAATCAAACAGTAAACAAGAGCCTAATCAAGGAACCACCAAGAACTCTCCCAACAACACTGACAGGGCAAGCCAATAGTATATACTGTAAAAAGAGAGCGAATCCCACTCCCTTCTAGCTCTGATGATGTTCTCTAGTTTGGTAATGAAACATCAGCAAAACAACAACAACAACAACCACCACCAAGCTCAGAGCCCACCAAGGAGCCCACATTATTGTCTGTTCTGGGTGCTTTTGTCAACTTCGAACTGAACCTAGCCGCAGCCATCTTTCATTTCCTCAGTTGCCACACAGAGGGGGAAGGGGGGGGAAGGAGGTTGGAATGCCTTACTAGACACAACAGAGAGATTTCTTGTAAAGAACCAAGGTCATCTCTACTGGCAACAGATAAGGTTGGGGAAGGAGTGTCTGGAGAGCCCGCCAATTAACCCAATTGGCCAACGTGACCTATGACACTTGGGGATGGGGTTACTTCTTAGTTTAATAATACTGAAACTTCGGGAGATGTTTAGAGTTGGTTTTCCATTGAAGCTGTGCCGATATGATGTACTCAATAAAGAAGACCTTTGAGAAGGAGCCAAGTCTCAGAGTTCTGATTGGCTTGGGTTCGTTAGTCGGACCCTTGACAGCTTTCTTTGGAACCATTGCTCAGTTGAAGACATCTCAGTTACTTGATCATGAGGACCTTTTGACCGAACTCTTAGTCAATCAGATGCATTTGCAGTAGGCAAAAAGTGGAACAGATATATCCCACGGAAGGGAATGTACATGATGTTGAGGAAAGCTGAATTGAGGAAATTGGTCCTTTTGTGAAATTCAAAAGCTCAGAACACACCATGAAGTTGACCAAACTATCTGAGCACCATTTCTAGAAGAACAAAGCTTATGTTCTTCTCACAACAGGAGGAAGTATGTGAATATTCCGTAGAGCATATCCCTCCCTACGTAGAAAACTGTATTCATCATTGTCTACCTCTAATGCATTTCACCCTGGGATTCTGAGTAACAATACCCTCTATTCAAGGATTTAGTCATTAACATGGTGATGATTAAACAGGTGAGTCCTTTGGAAAACATTATTTCGTGGTAGCATTTTAACTTTCACTCCAGCAGGTCATGAGGTCTTAATGGTACAACTCAGAAATTCTTGCAGCAATCTTTTGGAGGACTTTCAGTCAACAACTCTTCCTGTGTTAAATGGCCTGGGGACTCTGCAGAATCCTGAAATTAGTCTGACTCAAAGCCCCCAGTTATTGGTCCAAGAAAAATTCCAGCTGCTTGCCTTGGAGTACACAGCTAGAGACATTGAAGGCTATTGTTATGGTTAGTTATGTTATTGTAGGTATGTGCCTGAATAAAATATCTGTTTATTAGACTTGATGCTTCCATTCTGATAGGTGAATCACCTTTGACAAGAAACAATGGATGGAAACTAAACAAGGAGAGGACCAACCTAAAACTAAGGAGAAATTTCCTAACAGTGAGAACAGTGGAATGCCCTGCTTTCAGAATTTGTATTCTGAAAAGTTCTGCTCCATTACTGGAGGCTTTTAAGAAGAGACTGGACAGCCATCTGTCAGAAATGGTATAGGGCCGTGATGGCGAACCTATGGCACGCGTGGCAGAGATGGCACGCAGAGCCCTCTCTGTGGGCACGTGCGCCATCGCCAGCTGCTCTTCCGGGTTCCGTTGTGCATGCACACCAGCCAGCTGCTCTTTTCCGGGTTCCGGTGCGCATGCTGGTCTTTGCGCAAACACTAGCTGTCCGGCGTGCATGCGCGCACCAGAACCTGGAAGAGATCAGGTGGCTGGTGCGCATGTGCGCCAGATCCCGGAAAAGCAGCTGGCCGCCGTGCGCATGCGTACTGGCCATTTGCTCTCTTCTGGATTCTGGTGCTCTGACACATGCACCTGTGTGCGCGCATGCGCACTCCAGTTTCAGCACTTGGTGCTGAAAAGGTTAGCTGTCACTGGTATAGGGTCTCCTGCTTGAGCAGGGGGTTGGACTAGATGACCTACAAGGTCCCTTCCAGTTCTTTTCTGATTGATTGATTGATTGATTGATTGATTGATTGATTGAAGATCCAGAGAATTCAAAGCAGGTCAGTTTTGAGAGTACTCATAGCCAGCTTTTCTCCAAGATGGAGGGTCTCTTTGAGCTGCACACTTCTCATTGTACACTGTTGCATATTCATTGCACATTGTGTCTCTGTTCTGAATGGGGCAAGGAAGGGCCAGAATCTCTCTTTTTTAGTTTTTTTTTTTTTTTTGCAAGAAGGAATCTTTCAAGAAGGGATTCATTTCTAAGTCGCACGCATCAGCTGCAACTATATTGCGCAGCTATTCAGAATGCATCAAGACCTTAGATGCCAACTTTTCTCGTATAATGCATGAATTGAAATTTGTACCATCTGTCAACTGAGATTATTTCTCTCTCTCTCTCTCTCTCTCTCTCTCTCTCTCTCTCTCTCTCTCTCTCTCTCTCTCCCCCCCCCCCCCCTCTCTTTTTTTTTTCATTTTTGTT
>QLTV01000198.1:293244-308241 GCA_003457575.1 Thermophis baileyi | reverse complement strand
TCTAAGTATTTTTCCTATTCAAGTTTGAAAGAATACATCAGGGGCGGGTTCTAACTTACCTCGCTGCTGGTTTGCTTCCTCCCGCCGTGTGGCTGTGCCTCGTGGGCGCGCGCATGCTTTGCATGCATGCGCAGTCCAAAAAAAAAATTCAAAAAAAAACCACGCCGAGCCGCTGGTTCAGGGTGCCCAAAACTCGGCTTCTGCGCATGCACAGAAGGAAAAAACCCTGGAAAAAATAAAAAATAAAAAAAATAAAAAAAAAAAAAAAAAAAGATGGCGGCGCCCACAGACCAGCACCGACCGAACCGGGTCGCTACCGGTTCAGGGGAACTGGTCCGAACCGGGAGGAACCCACTTCTGATGAAGGGGCTTGTTGTACAGTTCCTATTGTGGCTAAAGGCTAACCCTACCTTTGTTCAGAGCCAGACCTTGCTGCAGGCAATAATGGATTACCAAATCCGCATTTCTAAAGCTTCCCCAGCTCAGTATCTGCTTGGGGGGGGGAGGGCAGGGAGCTGAGACTGAGTTTCTGTCTCCCTTAAGATTTCTATTTCTCTTTTTAGGGGAAATATAACATTCTGCCTTTTTAATATTTCCCAAAATATTTCATTCTTCTAGGAGAGGGGTTAGGTACTAACTTTGTACACAGGGCAATCATTTTTCCAAAGCTTGGTGTCCTCCGGTCATTGCTGCCTTGTTTCTAGAACCCAGTTCTTGCCTTCATTCTCTCTTTTCAGCTCCCAGTTCAGCAGACTCCACCTTCTCCATCACAGATTGTCCTCAAGGAAGTTGGACTAGATAGAAGAAGACCTCCAAGGTCCCTTCCAATTCTGTTATTTATTCTCTGGAATGCTGCCAGATAAGGATACCACTTGGAAGTTATCCTGGTTCCTCTAGCTTAAGGGAGCGGAGTCTAACACTCATTCCCAGCACTCTCCGAAGAACGGAGCTGGGTGTCAAGCCTGAATTTGATTAGTGTTGGGATTGTTTGTATCCTTGGGCATTCTGGCATGAATTCAATTTGACACAGCTTGGAGCTGGAGGGGGGATGGAGCCTTCAGTCAAAACATCATTCCTAATTGATGAGTCAGCCACATTCCAATGTGGTGGTGGTGGTGGTGGTGGTGGTGGTGGTGGTGGTGGTGGAGGAGGAGGAGGAGGAGGAGGAGGAGGAGGAGATATGTCACCGAGCAACCAGCTCCCATCTTGGTTGGACAATGTGACAGTTGTTTTGGAAACCTGAGAAACTGAAACTTATATTGGAGTGAAAAGCCCGGGAACTTTAGTACTGGCTTTTCACCAGTAGCACCAAGATGGTGTATCTAAATAAATTTGTACTTTGATGAAAAGCAACGCTTTGGAGTTCAATTTGTATTGGGTGCATTACTTGGAGCCTGACACTGGGATTTCAAAGGTAAACTCCAATAAAGAGTAGATCATGAAAATGAGATTAAATATAACATCAAAAATGCTAATAGGATTTGGAGGCTTGGTAATCAAGGCCGAGGATTATGAAGATCATCAGAGTAAATCCCTAACACTGAACCACATTTCCGGGATAACTTTATGTGTCTATATTGGGAGGGGTGGGGGTAGGTGGAGGGAAGGACTTGTGTTGAGGATGAGTTGAGTGGCTTCACGAATCTGAACATTATCCGTCTGTGGAGGAAAGGCGTTTCAATATTGGATGTGGTGACTTCCAGCTTGGTGTGTGGGAGGCTTGTTCTGATAATTCGTTTGTCAGTTAAAGTAGAATTTCCCTTGAGTCAAATTCCACTCTGGGTGGTTATATGGACATGTCTGGGTAGTTTTCATAGCAACGGTAGAAAAGTAATTTGCCACTGTCTCCCTTTGAAGAATTGTTTTAACCTCACAGTGAAGTCTATAATAGACTTGGATCTCCTGGCACTCTTCCATTCAACCAGGTTTGACCTGCTTAGCTTTCTTAATGCATCCCTGGTTTGATAAACACCACGGCCTGCTGTTGGCATTTCTCAGTTACATTTTCTTAATCTGAAAAAGAAACACACACAAAAACAGGCAGAGGGCTAAAGATTCTGATCTTCTGGTCTATTCTGTACAAATGTCAGCCTGTCCAGGTAGGTAGACCAGACAGGAAATATGATAAAAGTAGCTATTTCTATTTTATTGTAAGGCTATATTGACAGAATCTTGTAAGTCTGAAAGTACAAATCTCCCACGGTTTCCTTCACAGCCTGAGAAGCTATGGAGGACACCTTCTGTGTCTCTTTGTCCACCAGTGGTGCTGCTGTGGGCTACACCATCTCTTATCTGATTATTCCCTATAATCAGCAGCATTTTTTCCACTCTCAAGGCCTTTCTCACACACAATCACAAGTTCCAAAGATGCTTTTTCAAGAGGCAACTGGACTTTCTGGTTTTTCTCTGAAGATGTTTCGCTTCTCATCCAAGAAGCTTCTTCAGCTCTGAAGAAGAGAGAAGAGAGCTGAAAAGAGCTGAAGTTGCCTATGTCTAATTCAATGAAAACAAAGACTAGGGATGACATGATATTAGTGTTCCAATATCTAAGGAGCTGGCACAAAGAAGATGGGGAGAACCTGAAGGCAGGAGAAGAAGCAATGGATGGAAACTAATCAAGGAGAGATCCAGGGGTGAAATCCAGCAGGTTCTGACAGGTTCTGGAGAACCGGTAGCGGAAATTTTGAGTAGTTCGGAGAACTGGCAAATACCACCTCTGGCTGGCCCCAGAGTGGGGTGGGAATGGAGATTTTGCAATATCCTTCCCCCAGGAGTGGGGAGGAAATGGGGATTTTGCAATATCCTTCCCCTGCCACGCCCACCAAGCCATGCCCACCAAGCCACAGCACACCCACCAAGCCACGCCCATAGAACCGGTAGTAAAAAAAATTGGATTTCACCACTGGAGAGATCCAACCGAGAACTAAGGAGAAATTTCCTGACAGTGAGAACAATTAATCAGTGGAATGGTATGGGAAGCCCCCCTCCTAGAAGAATGAAATATTTTGGGAAATATTAAAAAAAGAATAAAATATTTCCCCTAAAGGAGAAGTGAAAAAATCTTAAGGGAGGCAGAAACCAGCCCCAGTTTCTCTGCCCCCAAGCAGAAACTGAGGAGGCCAGCTTTTAGAAATGCAGATTTGGTAATCCATTCAGAAAGACTGGGTCAGACAGAAACTCCAGATAAGCAACAAATAAAAGGTTGACAAAATTAGCTCACACAAACACCTAGGATTTGCATTTCCTCTTTTGTCTATAGAGCCAGCTATGACCCCTTACATAACCCCTACATGTCCCCCATAGGAATCCAAAAGGTATAAAAACCCACCCACTCTAAACTCCATTTTGTCAGCTGTCCCAGAACCACAAACCCTGGTGATTTTGTTTCATCAATAAATGGACCCTCTTTCCAATCAGCCTCAAGCCTCCATTTTATTTCCAGCGTTTTTCTCCCAGCTTGGAACTGAACCTGGATATTTCTTCCAACAATGGCTTGTCTCCTGAAGCTGTGGGTGTTCCATCACTGGAGGTTTTTAAGAAGAGATTGGACAACCACTTGTCTGAAATGGTATGGAGTCTCCTGCTTGAGCAGGGGGTTGGACTAGAAGACCTCCAAGATCCCTTCCAAGCCTGTTATTCTGTGAAACATGCTTATTAAAAACCATGTTTGCCTAAGGACGCTCCAATTAGGATCCTTGGGACCTGCTTTCCTCCACTCGCCCTACCCAAATACAAGCCTACACACAGCAGCTGATCATAAACCCACATGGAGTTTTCCCTCCAGAGAAGCTCCCTTCCAGGTAAGACGGCAACTGCAACAGCCACAACAGCTCTCCGATTACCAGTTTGCGGTAATTGCGTTGTGATCTCTTCAAAGGGGGATGGGGTGGTGTGAACTCCATTCGTTCAGTGCAATAAGGTGGGGGGGGAGAGCGCGGGGGGGGGAGAACAGGCATCTCTTTCTCCGCTTTCTCTGCAAAGAGCAGAATAATTCAGTTTTCCCCGTCGTCAGCCTGCCCTCCTCCCTTCTATTTTTCTGCCTCCTTTTCCCCATTTGGCTGGTGATTACATTATACTGCCGGGCTATTTTATTAGCTTTGGCAGAGAAAGATGTGTGTGTGTGCTTGTGTATCAGTCTTCTGTGAAAAAGGGATGGAGAAAGAGGAACAAGAAAGCAAGAGTTTGTGCCAGCACAGAGATAGTGCTTCCTTTTTTCCCTCCCCCTCTGACAGCTGGGCTCTCTAAATCTAGTCCCCTGTCCCTAGTTCCTAGCTTAATAATCTTAAACTCTGATTCCTGCAAGGAGAGGGGCTTCTCTGATATCTGTGGGTCAAATTATTTCCTATGGGGAGATGGAACTATGATGCAAGTTGTCTCTTTAATATCTAAAGTCTCGCTTTCAACTGGAGGTGCTATGCTTGGTTCATTGATCTCATCGGGATTAAGGATCCTTTTCAGGGGTGGTAGTCACTTACTTTCCCTACCGGTTCGCAAATGTGAGTGCATGTGCTTTGCTCTCTCTCGCGCGCAGCTTGCACGCATGCGCGTGGCTTGAAAACATGCCTAAATAGGATGGCATAGCGCCAGGGCAGCTGGGCGGCCACTCGCAGGTCGCTACTACCGGTTCGCCCGAACCGGTCCGAACCGGCTGAATACCACCTCTGATCCTTTTGAAGCTTAGAGAACCTAACTTCGCCTGTCGGACAATGAAAGTAATTTGATTTATCCGTCATCTGTTTTTTTGGCCTTGCAAGTCTTCAATGAGCCTCTAGGACAGGGGTCCACAATCCCCAGTCCGTGGAACGGCACCGGGCTGTGGCATGTCAGAAACAGATCCATGCAAAAAAGCAAAGCCCCATCTGTGGGATGCAGGCAGCATGCCGAACCACGCCCCCTCCGGTCCACCGAAAAATCTCTCTCCACAGAACCGGTCTCTGGTGCCCAAAAGGTTGGGGGCTGCTGCTCTAGGACAAGTTTGAGAGCAGGCTAGGGGGTTGATCTTCACATCTGTTACAACATGTCTAACCTCCTTGACAAAATGTCCCAAAGGTGCTTTTTCATGAGGCAACTGGACTTTCTTGTGTTTTCTTTTGAAGACGTTTTGCTTCTCATCCAAGAAGCTTCTTCAGCTCTGACAGGATGGTGGGGAATGAAAGGATTTATACTCCTTGCAGACAGCTGGTCATTTGCATCCTTTTAGAGGGTCGTTGAAGGACTTGGAGGTTTATCTATGTCCTCAGGGTCACCTGAGTGGTGCTCCTGGTTCCTGTAGTCTGCAATTTTTTCCTCTGGAAATCCATTCCTACTCCCACACCACTCAAAGGGTGTTCATCCCAAATTGTATAGCTAAAAGTCTGTAGAGATTCTCAGTCATCCAGGTCATGGTTGTCCCAAAGGTGCTTTTTTCAGGAGGCAACTGGACTTTCTTTTGAAGACGTTTTGCTTCTCATCCAAGAAGCTTCTTCAGCTCTGACAGGATAGTGGGGCATGGACGGATTTATATTCCTTACAAACAGCTGGTAATTTGCATCCTTTTAGAAGGTCGGTGAAAAGAAAAAAGCAAGAAAGTCCAGTTGCCTCCTGAAAAAACACCTTTGGGACAACCATGACCTGGATGACTGAGAATCTCTACTGACTCCTTGGCAGAACACCTTTCATGGAGTCAGTGACACATCTAGCAGCTGCCTTTGCAAAACATGCTATGATTCAGTAGCAATAACAAACTGGGTTAAGAGGGCACACAGAACAGCCTCTTAAGTTATTTTAAAATGCTTCAGGGTTGTATGCAATCCAGAAACTAAATTGTCAAAGATAGCAATAGCACTTAGACTTATATACAGTGCTTTACAGCCCTCTCTAAGCGGTTCACAGAGTCAGCATATTGCCCCCAACAATCTGGGTCCACATTTTACCCACCTCGGAAGGATGGAAAGCCGAGTCAACCTTGAACTGGTCAGAATCAAACTGTGGCTGTGGGCAGAGTTTGCCTGCAATAGCAATAGGACTTAGACTTATATACCGCTTTACAGTGCTTTACAGCCCTCTCTAAGTGGTTTACAGAATCAGCATATTGCCCCCAACAATCTAGGTCCTCATTTTACCGGCCTCCGAAGGATGGAAGGCTGAGTCAACCTTGAACTGGTCAGAACTGAACTGAGGCTGTATGCCTGCAATAGCAATAGCACTTATATACCGCTTCACAGTGCTTTACAGCCCTCTCTAAGCGGTTTACAGAGTTAGCATATTGCCCCCAACAGTCTGGGTCCTCATTTTACCCACCTCGGAAGGATGGAAGCTGAGTCAACCTTGAGCCGGTGAGATTTGAACCGCCGAACTGCAGCTAGCAGTCAGCTGAAGTAGCCTGCAGTACTGCACTCTAACCACTGCGCTACCTCGGCTCTAGATCTTGGTCTAGGCTGTGAGTTAGGGATTCTTGAAGGGGAATGGATGGGGCGAATCTCAAAACTAATGTCATCTTTGTCTTAGGAGTAAGCCCAGTATTTCTAATTTTCGGAAACTAGGAGAGGTTGCTTTGCTACTGTTAGCTAGTTCTGTTGGTTAAAAAGATGCTAGCAAAATGTAATTGCCCTATAATGAGACAGCAACTGCTTTGAATGGACTTTGCCAGATGCAAGCTTTCACTATGACGTATATGACATGGACATTCACGTTCAGTAGAATCTTAAGGACTATCCGAATTGCATGTTTATATACAGGATGGAGAAAGTGAGATCCAGTCCTGGAGAATAGCAATTTTAGTATGTTTTTGCAAGCCAGGTTTCTAAAAATAGATCCCAAGAGAAAGCAATCGTAGTTTTGCAAAAGGAAGATGGCTGCTAAGCTCACAGTCTCTGGGTTTTCTTTCTGTGTGAGCTGGTTTCAGCCTGAAAAGCACCAATGTTTGAAGAACACCATGCCAGCCATCCCTTCTCTCCCTCCCCCAGTGCCCAGCCTCAGCAGATGCCAGCTCACCCTGTCAAACTGTCTCTTAATCACCATTGCATTGCCCAGTTTGATAGTAACTGCCTTCCACTTAAGCAGTGATCCTCATGATTACGGATTATTAATGCTTAATTCAAAGCTGGAGGAAACATTTTCATTATTAAGTGGGATTGTTGATTCAATAGGTCCCTCGCTATGAGAGGAGATGAGGTTTTTGCTGAGAGAGATAGAGATAGAGATAGATAGAGATAGAGATAGAGATAGAGATAGAGATAGATAGATAGATAGATAGATAGATAGATGATAGATAGACAGACAGACAGACAGACAGAGATAGGATTGGATGAATGGATGGATGGATCGTATAGATAGAAATAGATAGATAGATAGATAGATAGATAGATAGATAGATAGATAGATAGATAGATAGATAGATAGATAGATAGATAGATAGAAAAAGAAAGAAAGAAAGAAAGAAAGAAAAAGAGAGAGAGAGGAAGGAAGGATATTGATAGATATAGTGAGAGAGATTGACAGAGAGAGACAGAGAGAGAGAGAGAGTCAGAGAGATAGAGAGGTAATGGAAGCTAATTGACCTTTGTGGTCACACACCTTCCATTGTTGGTTAGAAGGAAACAGCCAGGTGATAAATGTTGATATTTGGATTCTATCAGTTTATATAGTTTTTCATTGATTATGTGGCATCAAGTTGGTGCTGATTCTTGGCAATCAGATTTTCTCCATGCTGACCTGTTCCCAAACTTGGTCTTTCCATCCTTCCAATGGTGCATCCAGCACCACTGAACCTGAATACATCCATATTCCTGATGATTGTCGTCTTCTTCTTCTTCTTCTTCTTCTTCTTCTTCTTCTTCTTCTTCTTCTTCTTCTTCTTCTTCTTCTTCTTCTTCTTCTTCTTCTTCTTCTTCTTCTTCTTCTTCTTCTTCTTCTTCTTCTTCTCCTTCTCCTTCTTCTTCTTCTCTCCTGTTATCCCTCGCTCCCTCCCTCCTCCTCCTCACCATCGTTCACGCTCCCTCTCTTCCTCCTCCTCCTCCTCCTCCTCCTGTTATCCATCGCTCCCTCCCTCCTCCTCACCATCCTTCGCCCTCCTTCTCTTCCTCCTCCTCCTCCTCCTCCTGTTATCCATCGCCCCCCCCCTCCTCCCCCCTCCTCCTCCTCCTCCTCTTTCCTTCCATCTTTCCCAGTATTAGAGCCTCCTCCAGAGAGCTGGGTCTTCACAAAACATGTCCAAAGTCAGATCATTTGAGCTTGGTTATTTGTGCCTTGAGGGAGAACTTTCAGTTGATTTATTCAATGATGCATCAGTTTGTTTCCTTGGCTCTTCATGTTATGAGGAGTCTTGTCCAACACCAAAGTTCAAAAGAGTCAATATGCTTCCTATCTTCCTTTTTTCTTTTGCCTCATGAGAACATTATTATTTAGTAGTGGATTTATATGCCACCTTTATTTGTAGAACTCAAGGCAGCATACATAACAACAACCCTGTGAGGTCAACCTATTCTCCAAAGCACCTGAAGGCAGCACAAGAATTAATGGATGGAAACTAATGAAGGAGAGAACCAATCTAGAACTAAGGAGAAATTTCCTGAAAGTGAGAACAATTAATCAGTGGAGCAGCTTGCCTTCAAAAGTTGTGGATGCTCCATCACTGGAGACTTTTTAGAAGAGACTGGATAGCCACTTGTCTGAAATGGTATAGGGTCTCCTGCTTGAGCAGGGGACAAGAAGACCTCCAAAGTCCCTTCCAACTCTGTTATTCTGTTCTGTTGGGCTGAGATGGAAAGACGGGAGCACTAGAACTCACAATGTCCTAATTTCTAATCTGGCATCTTAACCAAGAGAGCCAAGTTTCCTTCTGAAATCTGAAGATTCAGCTAGAGACCACCTGCTGGTTTGAGTTGAAGACCAGCATTGTTTTATCAAAAAAGAAGTTCTCCTGTATGTTTTCCTTTTCTCTCCTTCTTGTACCATCCTAACTGCCAACTCCCCTCTTCCCCCCCCCCCGTCCTTCCCTACGCTCTCCTGAAAGTTGATTGTGCATTGTATGAAGAAGCAATATGCACAGCATTTATTTCTCAGCTGCCTGAATTTAATTTCTTGAGGTTTTTTTCTTTTTCCTTTTTTTTTTTGGTCACCACAGCCAGAGAACCTGTGCAACCGCAGAACGACAAACAGATGGCAATGGATTAGTTCCCAGAGGGTCATCTCTGCTTTGTAGATATTATCCAGCCTTGATATTCAGCCTTGCTATTTCTTAGTGGAAAAATGAGGTAAAGCATCAAGCAACCAGAGAGTTGGGGTCCAAGCTTCATCGGGGTCTTAGAAGTCCATTTTGAAGTTCATTGGAGCTTGCCCTCTGAAGCAGCATTAAAATAGTCCTTTGTATGTGTGGAGTGCGATGGCTCAGTGGTTAAAGAGGCTGAGTTTGTCAGCTGGAAAGCTTGACAGCCTGGGTTCGAGACCCAAGCGCCGTGCGACGTGGTGAGTTCCCGTCACTTGTTCCAGCTCCTGCCCACCTAGCAGTTTGAAAGCAGGCAAATGCGAGTAGATAAATAGGTACTACTTCGGTGGGAAGGTAACTGTGTTCTGTGCACCTTGGTGTATAGCCATGCTGGCCACATAACCCCTGAAGCATCTTTGTTTTTTTAAATTGATTTTTTTATTAATTACATTTATTAGTGCTTAATGAACATCATGTTGTCTGGGTATTTCGTTTGCTTAACAATACATATTACATTCTTAATCTCCACCCCTTTTCCCCAACCATTGATAAAATAGATTCCATGTTTGGTAATATTCCGTATCTTCTTTCTATTTAATTCTTAATGTCAATCTGTCCATTTCTGCACACTCTAGTATTTTTTTTTAATTATTTCTTCATCTTGTGGGGTTTCTTCATTTTTCCAAGATTGTGCAAATACAATCCCCGCTGCTGTCAAAACGTGCAATATTAAATACATACTTTTCTTATCTAGTTTACCTGGTATCATACCTAATAAAAATAATTCAGGTTTAAAATCTACATCATCATCATCATCATCATCATCATTATTATTATTATTATTATTATTTATTTATTTATTTATTAAATTTGTATGCCGTCCAACTCCCAAGGGACTCTGGGCGGCTAATCCCAGAAGCATCTTGAACAATGCTGGTTCCCTCAGCGAAGAAATGGAGATGGGCACCATCCTCCAGAGTCGGATTTGACTGGCCAGGGGAAACCTTTACTTTTAACTTTATGTTTATGGAGCTAATCTTGAGGATAAGGCAAGAGCAAACCATTAAGGAGGGACTTAGAAAAGAGATTCATACAGTTTAAGAAAGAGCGAGGTATCAGGAAGAAACTCAAAATAATCCCAGCTTGACTTTATTTAGTACAAGATGGGACAGAGAGAAAGCCAAAGAGGTTTTCCATAATCTCTGACTTTACTATAAGATTTTACTACACCTGAAATTCCTCCCTCTAGGTAGTCCTCCACTTACAACTGTTCATTTAGTGACTGTTCAAAATTAGCACTGGAAAAAAGTGACTTACAACCAGTCTTTGTACTCACGACATAGCAGAATGGCCATTGTGAGCGTCCTTGGTGCTTTCTGAGCTTGGTTGTCTTCTTGCAGACATTTCATTACCCAACTAGGTAACATCAGCAGTTCTTAGTAAGTGTGGGGTTTGCTCCCAGGTAGTCTTTGTTGAATGACAATCATTCAGTGACCCAAGTTATGATGGCACTGCATGAGGGAGTCTGATGATGGGTCCTCATCGTTGCAGCTACTGCAGTGTCCACGCACTCACCATTTGTGATCTTCATCACCGGCTTCCGACATGCAAAGTTTCCTCCTTCACTGATTATAGTCTTCCGCCTGATTTGTCTGGAGCCGATCCCCGCCTACGTGAATGTGGAGGTGTTGTAATTTTTGTTTTGTTGGTTGTTTCTTTCCTGGCATTTTTTAATCGCCTCTTTTGAGCGGTGTGACAAATTGTCATTGTCATCTTTCATGCAAACGCAAGACAGTATTGCGATCCTGCTGTTTGAAGATGCTCCTACAGAAGGAATTCACCAAAGATAAGGGGAAGCCGCACCTGCTTTCCATCTGATTATTTTCCTGGACCGCCTCTAATGATCATATCGGTTACAAACGGTTGGGGTGAATGGAGTGTTTTCATTTGCTTGAGCAAGGAAATCTCTCCGTTACCAGAGTGTTTCAGCAGAGGCATTTCTGCTCCTGTACTGGAAAAAAAAGAGAGAAAAAGATGAAAGTCCTGAGGTTGAAGAGTGGAAGAGCTTGCCTCTGGAGGTTGTGGGTGCTTTATCACTGGAGGCTTTCAAGAAGACCCTGGACAGCCGTTTGCCTGGAATGGTATAGGGCAGGGGTATCCAATCTTGGCAACTTTAAGACTTGTGGACTTCAACTCCCAGAATTCCCCATGCTGGCTGTGGAATTCTGGGAGTTGAAGTCCACAAGTCTTAAAGTTGCCAAGATTGGACACCCCTGATATAGGGCAAGGGGTTGGACAAGAAGACCTCCAAGGTCTTTCCACCCCTATTATTCTATGTTTCTTATTGTCCCTGACTTTTTCTACATAGCATCCAATCTATGGAGATTCTCAGTCATCCAGGTCATAGTTGTCCCAAAGGTGCTTTCTCAAGAGGCAGCTGGATTTTCTTGTTTTTCTTTGAAGATGTTTGCTTCTCATCCAAGAAGCTTCTTCATCTTGGATGAGAAGTGAAACATCTTCAAAGAAAAACAAGAAAGTCCAGTTGTCTCTTGAAAAAGCACCTTTGGAATAGCATCCAGTCAATCTTTTAGCTTATCATTTCAATTTCCAACAGGAGATATCTATATGCTTTTTGGAACCTTAGAAGAAGGTCCTAAAATGACATTCCCTCATCATCTGCTCTTAAGAAGACTCTTCTCTTAGTATGTGGCATTCAGACCCTGTGCTACTGTGGTTAATTTGCTTTGAAATAAGACAGTCATACAGACCCAGCTTATGGTGATATATTTCAGGGATAAACCAGTTGTGGCATTCACATGTTGAGGAAAACCTAACATTGCTAGGAAGCACAGGGGATCCTGGATGATGGAAGTTCAGCAACATCTGAAGGGCCCAGATGTTATTGCAAGCCGTGATGAAATAATGGCTTAGTACAATGTGTGAACCTACTATCATTTAGTAGACTTGATAATAGGATATTCTTGGCAATCCTAGAAAGTTAGCAGATGAGAACAAAGTGGGTGTATTGGATGGGTTTGGCAAATTAATGGGAAATAAATAAATGCATTGATTCCCCCAGTTATGGAGAAGTATTATCAACCACATCTGTCCTTGCTTTCAAGTGTAGGTGTAGTTACAGTTCTCCTACACTTTCCCTGGGCATAACTCCAAATGCTGATTGTTGCCACCTCGGGAACAAGTGCCACATCTCCACCAACTTTCACACTGAAGCCTCTCGCAAACAGCTTCCAGCTGTCTACAGAAGTAGGTGTAGAAAGTATGTTCACATCTCCTTCTGCTGGAGCTGCATGTAAGTCTCCCTAGATCAGAAAGATACATCTTGACAAAGCTAGGAGAGGCCTGTAGGTTGGGTCTAAGGATGTAGCTCAGGGGTCTGCAACCCGCGGCTCTGGAGCCGCATGTGGCTCTTTCATCCCTCTGCTGAGGCTCCCTGTCGCTCAAAATATGCATCACAACTGCCAACGTGCGATACCCGCCGGCACGTGATTTATTGAGGTTTTCGACCCATCTTTTTTTTTCGGAGTTCAAAATGTTTTCGTTGCATGCAGAAATAAAAATTTGTTTTCTCTGTAGCAGTTCATTGATTTCATAAATGCAACACACTATACTTTTTATATATATATATAGCGTAAAGGTAAAAAAATAATAATATAGGCAGTGCTATCTTCATTTTAGATGTCAAAAGGGTTTTGTGGCTCCCGGTGTTTTCTTTTCTGTGGGAAACGGGTCCAAATGGCTCTTTGAGTGTTTAAGGTTGCCGACCCCTGATCTAGCGGGAACAGTGCGTCAGGAAGCCCCCTTGACTTCTCTAAGAAGGCTCCGGTCATCGTACTCCAAGGGTGACATTTTTGTAGCTTACATTTCACAAGCAACAGATCAAGTGCTAAGCTTGTCCCTGGTATGAAATACATCTTGCTTTCCCCTAGAAGACCTAGCCATTGTAAAAACAAGCACA
This sequence comes from Thermophis baileyi, assembly GCA_003457575.1. Classification (NCBI taxonomy): domain Eukaryota; kingdom Metazoa; phylum Chordata; class Lepidosauria; order Squamata; family Dipsadidae; genus Thermophis; species Thermophis baileyi. The sequence goes on along the minus strand of QLTV01000198.1, from coordinate 295,081 downwards.
TCCTTGTACAAAGTCAATTGGATGACATGGAGGAGGATTTAAGACTAGCAAGTTCTACCTCATTGCAGAGGGAGGGGCTATATCTTGACTATGAAGTAGTAAATCAATAACTAGCTCTCCTCCTCACAGCTTGAAGTGGTATAGTCCACAGGCAGGCTTCCTACTTTTCCGCTCTCGGTGTGAGAATTCAAATCAAATCATCATTCTCTAAAATGACTGATTGCATGGGAAGTTTGATATGGGATTTATAAAATCTTACAAGTTCCATGTTTGGGGTGTTTCAAGGACACAACCCAATAATTCAAAGTGTGGTCTAAAGGTTGAATTCTACACCAGTCAAGCAAAACCGAGCAAATTTGCATTTGAACATTTTATTTTGCATCGTTTATTCCTCTTTTTACATTCTTCTGCAAAGGGTTGTGTGTTTTTGTTAGGTGTATGAAGGAAAAAGCTAGTGACAAAGCAAGGCTATCTATTCCAGTGACACCAGTCGGTGCTGAGGGATACAGTACTGGTGTCCTCATGCAGTGGCCGAACATGACTCTTTGGGAGTGGGAAGACCACAACACAAGCTTTGATGCTAAGAGGTTGACCACTGTTCCTATCAACTGATATCTCTGGATAGTAACTGGGGGGAGAGAGACTGGATGATGGGATTTATTTGTTTATTTTTATTCCACCTTTATTATTTTTATAAATAATTCAAGGTGATGAACATTTATTTATTTATTTATTTATTTATTTGTTTGTTTGTTTGTTTGTTTGTTTGTCAAACATGTACAAGATAGCAGGTGTAGGTATAAACATAAACATAATCAAAGTGAATACCGAGAGATGAGGACAATAGGACAGGGACGGTAGGCACGCTGGTGCGCTTATGCACGCCCCTTACAGACCTCTTAGGAATGGGGTGAGGTCGACAGTAGACAGTCTAAGGTTAAAGTTTTTTGGGTTTGGGGAAGAAACCACAAAGTCAGGTAGTGAATTCCAGGCATTGATCACTCTGTTGCTGAAGTCGTATTTTCTGCAGTCGAGTTTGGAGCGGTTTACATTAAGTTTGTATCTATTGTGTGCTCATGTATTGTTGTGGTTGAAGCTGAAGTAGTCATTGACAGGTAGGACATTGTGGCAGATAATTTTATGAACTACATTTAGATCGGTTGTAAGGCGACGTAGTTCTAAGTACCTAATACACCTTCCTCTTATTTCTCCCACAAAAACCCTGTGAGGTGTGTTGGACTGAGAGAGAGAGGGATTGGCCCAAAGTCACCCAGCCAGTGTTCATGGCTAAGGTGGGACTAGAACTCACTGTCTCCTCGTGATTGGCCCAAAATCACTCAGATGGCTTTCATGCCTAAGACGGGACTAGAACTCACTGTCTCCTGGTGATTGGCCCAAAATCACTCAGATGGCTTTCATACCTAAGGTGGGACTAGAACTCACAGTCTCCTGGTGATTGGCCCAAAGTCACCCAGCTGGCTTTCATACCGAAGGCGGGTCTAGAACTCACTGTCTCCTGGTGATTGACCCCAAATCACTCAGATGGCTTTCATGTCTAGCACGGGACTAGAACTCACCATCTTCTGCTTTCAAGCTGGATGTCTTAACCACTAGAACAAACTGGCTCTACAGTGGTTAGATCTTTCAGGTTGTCTCCTTAGCCCACTCTAGTTGCAAAACTGTGGAAGACTTTCCATCTGACATAACTACACAGAGAGAAGAAGCCAAGCTCTGTAGGATGTGCTGGAGATGGCTCTATCATATGTCTTTGACATCAGCCTCCAGAAAACAGCCCAGGCGATGGGCAGATGAAATATTTAATTAGATAGTATCCATG
>QLTV01000198.1:227312-251059 GCA_003457575.1 Thermophis baileyi | reverse complement strand
CATTTGTCTGAGATGGTATAGGTTCTTCCTGCCTAAGCAGGGGTTCGACTAGAAGACCTCCAAGGTCCCTTGCAACTCTGTTATTTCTAAATGGCAGTCCAGTCTCTTTTTCAAAGTCTCAAGTGATGAAGCTCCCACAACTTCTGAAGGCGACTTCTGTTCCATTGGTTGATTGCTCTCACTGTCAGAAAATTTCTCCTTATTTCTAGGTTGAATCTCTCCTTAATCAGTTTCCATCCCTTGTCTGGCCTTCAGGTGCTTTGGAAAACAGCTTGACCCCCTCCTCTCTGTGGCAGCCCCTCAAATATTGGAAGACTGCTATCATGTCTCCCCCGGTCCTTCTCTTCACTAGACTAGCCATGCCCAGTTCCTGCAACCGTTCATCGTATGTTTTAGTCTCCAGTCCCCTAATCATCCTGGTTGCTCTTCTCTGCACTTTTTCTAGAGTCTCATCATCATCAACCCTCCTTAGACCCAGGAGGTCACTCATCTTTCAACCTTCCACAAAGCCGCGAAGAGCTGGCTCTTCCCCCAAGATAGGGTGAACTAATGGCGCACAGATCCTTCTGCTCCAATAGGCAACAAGACATGCTGGACTTCTGCCACCGTATACTGCCAGGTGGAATTCCCTGTAGGGAAGGGGTGGACGGTGAAGTTAAAGGAAGTTGGCGGTGTTGACTGCATCAAAGGAGAAGGGTTGTAACACCCAGGTTTTTGTTTCTGTTGTTATTGTTGTACGATGTTTGGCTTGATATAACTGTTGTGAACCACCCAGAGTTGTGCTTTCAAAATGGGCTACCACGCAAGGCTTCATTCACCATTTAAAACACCCCCTTGTAGATGGCACCATCCACCCCTTCCCTACAGGGAATTCCACCTGGCAGTATACGGTGGCAGAAGTCCAGCATGTCTTCTTGCCTACTGGAGCAGAAGGATCTGTGCGCCATTAGTTGGTTGTTGAGCTTGTCTTGTAGCCTTGAGTGAAATTCCAGTCGGATGCATAATTTGCTTTGCGTGCAAGACACTTCCAAGAGCCCTATTTCTGGGGGTTCCAGAGTGATGGAAAAAAGTGCCTTTGGAAATATTGCTTATTCAGGTGTAGCTCAAGTTCTAGGAGAAAGAGGAAGAGAAGAGGAGAGGAGAAAACAAAAAACAAAAGCTCCCTTTTTTAATCTCTTGCATTGAAAAATTATCTTGGCAGACTTTTCTGGAACACACTTAACACTTCGAGCCTTCTGCAAATCCATTTAGGGTGCCGAGTTCAGCCAAACAGGTAAAAATAGATCTTGCTTATCCTTTTTTGGAAATCTGGGTTGAATTAAAAAAAAAATCAATTAACTGTATCGTTCTAAAATGGCTTAAAATGAAATGGGAACAAAGACATTCTGGATTCTCTTCTCTTCTTAAATATTAATTAGTGATTTTCTTATCCAATACTCTGAATTGAAGTCTGTTTTTTTCCAAATAAAATAGAAAATCAGGGGCGGCGTAGTTGATTCCTGAATTAAGGATTATCAATGATGCAATAGGTCATGTATTGTATTTGTTGTAGCGAATTATGAATATTTATGATTCTTTTGACTAAACAGCATGGGTACTTTTCCATCTCATGGAAAAAAAAACAAACCAGAATTTTGCCTATAATTACCATTTGTAGAACTGAAAACTGCTGGGCAATTTAGTTCACAGGGCAGTTGGGCTTACTTATTATTGGACTGTGGCTCATTCATTATTATCATCAATAATAATAGAAACTATTTTTCAAAGTAGGTGCTATGTACAATGAGTGCAATTTAAAGCATTCACAAATATGAAATTAAACATTCAATAATTAATGAGTAGTAAAACATTCAACTCAACGTGATAAATATACTTAAACTGTTTTTCTGAGGAATTATGAGATTATAGTCCAACAGATTTTGAAGATAGCAACTAGGAGAAGGTTGGACTAATAATATATGACAGGTGAGAATGTCTGTTGATAGATAGTTGGTGTCTCCTTGCATCTGTTTGAAGTTTCTGAAGAAGATTCTAGGATGTTGTCAGATACAATATACTGAAAGCATCTAACTTACTTCTCAGTTTCGTTACTTCAGTTTGTTTTACAAGGAAGGAAGGAAGAAAAGAAAAAGAAAGAGTTTGTTTGCTACTTTGAGTTATTTGTAGAGAAAGAAAAAGAAAGAAAGAAAGAAAGAGAAAGAAAGAAAGAAAGAAAGAAAGAAAGAAAGAAAGAAAGAAAGAAAGAAAGAAAAGGTGATCTCACCCTTTTGCAGAGGGAAGGACAAAAGGTTGACCTTGAATAACGTGGTTATGATCCTTTGGATCTTCTTGGATGCATCTCCTTGTGTGTGCACACACACATTCTCTCTCTCTCTCTCTCTCTCTCTCTCTCTCTCTCTCTCTCTCTCTCTCTCTCTCTCCCACACACACACACACACACACACACACACACACACACACACACACACACACACACACACGTTCTCCAATCTGTTGGAAGAAATATTCTTGAAGCTGGGCTGAGCGAGTTTAGGTTTGAGGGACTGCTTGTAACTCTGGACTTTCCTCAAAACTGCTCCTGAAATGATCCCTTTCGATATGATGGAAGGAGGTGCGATTGTGTTAAAGGCACCAAATTCATCGAATGCCATTTTGAATGAAGCTTAGAAAAGCCGTGCGAAAAAAGCCGCATGGACAATCTATCCTTCGTCTTCCTCCTTCAGGGAGACGGGTTTTGGCGGGGTGCCACTCCGATGCCAAAGGTGTCCTCTGGGTCCTGAACCTTCCATGCAAAATGAAAGTTGGGTCTATCTTGCGTTCTCAATCGCTCCCATTTGGTGGAAGTAGATCTCTTTCTAGTTGGATTGGCAGATGTGTTACAGCCAGGATCTGTCCGTCCTCTTTTTGCAGAGTGGCGGTTCTGGAGCTCCAAGGAGAGGTCCCACGGGCCTCTTTTGGTGGTTGTGGGTACAGTGGGCATTTTTGTTACCAGGAATTTAGGGCTTGCTTGAAGCCATGCCATGTGCCCCAGAAACTCACTAATTCTGTAACACCGGCTGTGCCCATTTGGCATTTGAAGGAGGATGTCGTGTTCATTATCGCACATCTTCCAAATCTTGTCCGTCTGGTTAAAAATAGCACCGACTGCCTCCTGAACGAGTTAAGCCCACCGCTGCTTTCGTTCGCTCCCCTTTCTTTCCTTTTAATGAAATCCTGAGTAGCTCGTGCAGTTAGCTTGCAATGAAGGGGAAACGACTGCCTCACTTTGCAAATGCACTGCTAGGGGAAACATCTTGGCATCAGCCAGGAGGACTATAATTTGCCGTTAAGAGAGTGATGTCATCTCTGTGGTGACAGACACAGCTTTCTAGTTTTAGAGGAAAACCTATGAAGAGCTGATGATAGCAATAGCAATAGCACTTAGACTTATATACCGCTTCACAGTGTTTTTACAGTCCTCTCTAAGCGGTTTACAGAGTCAGCATCTTGCCCCCAACAATCTGGCTCCTCATTTTACCCACCTTGGAAGGATGGAAGGCTGAGTCAAGCGTGAGCCTGGTGAGATTCGAACTGCCAAATTGCAGTCAGCCGGCAGTCAGCAGAAGTAGCCTGCAGTACTGCACTCTAACCACTGCGCCACCGTGGCTCATGGTCCATGGCAGAGGATATCAAACAGTCCTGGGCATGGAGAAAGAAGTATTAGTAATATTGAAATTACTAATAACATGGAGAAAGATATATTGGTAATATTGACATATCAGTACTGCTTTATAAATCCTTAGTAAGGCCAACACCTGGAGTACTGCATCCAGTTTTGGTCACCACTTTACAAAAAAGATTTTGAGACTTTGGAAAAAGTGCAAAGAAGAGCAACTAAGTTGATTAAAGGCCTGGAGACAAAAACATATGAAGAATGGTGGAAGGAATTGGATATGGCTAGTCTAGAGAAAAGAAGGACTAGGGTGACATGATAGCAGTATTTGAGGGGCTGCCACAAAGAAGAGGGGGTCAACTTATTTTCCAAAGCACCAGAAAGCAAGACAAGAAACAATGGATGGAAACTAATCAAGGAGACAAACAACCTGGAATTAAGGAGAAACTTCCTAACAATAAGAACAATTAACCAGTGGAACAGCTTGCCTTCAGAAGTTGTGGGTGCTTCATCACTGGAGGCTTTTAAGAAGAGACTGGACAGCCACCTGTCTGAAATGGTATAGGGTCTCCTACTTGAGCAGGGGATTGGACTAGAAGACCTCCAAGGTCCCTTCCAGCTCTATTCTGATTGAAGATGTTCCTCAACCTATTCCTACTCCAAAGTACAAGAATATAGGACTACAGGTAGTCCTTGACTTACAGCCGGTTCAAAGTTATGATGGACCTTCCTGGAAGTTCTTAGGGGTGCTGAGATCTGGTCCCAAAGTTCTTCTGTAGGGGATCCTGCAACAGAAGCTAGAATGCCGGCCCTTCTCAGGAACATTTTCTGGACTATCATGAGGTGGAGAGTTTCTTGTTTTATGCTGATCCATGTTCCTTCTTTCCGGTAACACTTAACTTTTGCATTAATTCCCAGAAACCAATGGTTCCACATCTTGTCAAACAGTTGCAGACATCAGTATCCACTCCAGCAGGAAATGGAATCAAAAGCACTTAAGGTCACTAGAATGGATTTTTACCTGAGCCTTACAAGATTGCCAGCCGTATTCTCATAGGAACAAGCGAGTCTAGTTGTCCACGGCCTTGTCGATTTTAGGCAGACAAGGATCTCATGTGGCTAGGCGTTTGTGTGTTTGTGCACTGAGAAATCATTAAACGGTTGCTGAATTACTGGCATCTTCCTGTCAGCTGAGCCCACAAGGAAGGGTCTCGAAATACAATCTAGTTAAGAGCCCTTTTTACACTTCGTAGTTGCTTGTGAGATGGAGGTCCTGGTGAAAGGTTGGAAATGATCAGCAAGGCCTCTAGATCAGTGTTTCTCCGCCTTAGTCATTTTAAGTGGCATTGACTTCAACTCCCAGAATTCCTCAGCCAGTATGAGTGGCTGGGGAATTCTGGGAATTGAAGCCCACCCATCTTCAAGCTGCCAAATTTGAGAAACACTGATCTAGGCCATGGCTACTTGTGGGTTAATTCCATAAAACACAGGTTATGCAGGCTGAGAAATTCTGGGTGTTGGTCTACATATCTAGAGTTCTCTGCAGTTGGGACTGTCTTAACTATGGTTAAGCCATCTATGAACAAGTGTACTGTTTAATTGCAACCATTTGCTTTGGACATATTTTATTCTGCAAATCACAAAAATAATGGGGTTTTGTAGCCCAGATGCGGTAGCCATACAATGGTTTGCTTCATCAAGTGTGATGATGGCTTAGTGTAGATGGGTTAGATCTTTACACCTTAAGTAGAACTCCAGTGTTGACCAGATATCCTTCACTTGACTTCTTCATTCTGTGTCGTCTTCTTCTTGCTGTCTGCTGGGTCTGTCTGTCTTGCAACTAGAAAGCCCTCAAAGGACAAAAGTGATCTTGATGCTCATCAAGAGATAAGAGAGCTGGAGATTTTGCCAAAGTGCATCAAGTCTTTGGCTTGCTAGAAGACCACCAGTTCCATCTTGGAGAGATGCTGCAATGACTTTGTATCAGTGATGGCTTGGATCAGCACCAGTCTTCCATGGTGAAGACTTCTAGCTAGGAAACATGAAACTAGCTAATACACATGGTCAGTTTGCCTGGGTTATTGCCATTCTTCCCAGGGTTGATCCAACACTTCACCAAGTTTCAAAAAGTTAATCACAAACCCTCCATGAATAGTAGCTAAAGGCTCCCCATTTGGGAGGTTTGATGGGTCATATTTAATTATTTATAATCATATAATAATAATCATATTATTTAATTATTAGCAGTGTTGCAATATCTAAGGAGCTGCCCTCCAAAAGAGGAGGTCAACCTATTCTGCAAAGCACCTTAAGATAGGACAAGAAGCAATGGATGGAAACTAATCAAGGAGAGAACTGACCTAGAACTAAAGAGAAATTTCTTAATCAGTGCAACAACTTGCCTCCAGAGGTTGTGGGTGCTCCATCACTGGAGGTCTTTAAGAAGAGATTGGACCACCATTTGTTCTGACATAGGGTCTCCTGCTTGAGCAGGGGGTTGGATTAGAAGACCTCCAAGGTCCCTTCCAACTCTGTTATTCTGTTAAACAAGTCAGACAAATAAATGTTGCTAAGATTGCTGAAGCGAAGTGTCGATTTTTGGATTTCTGAAATGGACCAGGCAGGATAGTCCGATTGTTATTTTTGACTTGTGGGAGGACTGTGGCCCTTGTGAGATGGATTCACCCTGGATTGGAAATTAGCTCCACGGAGGACCAATTGTGCTGCCTCTATATTCCTTAAGAAGGGAATCTTCACTTTTCTCTTTCCCTGGCCTCCATGGTGTGTGTGTGTGTGTGTGTGTGTGTGGACAGGCTATCTCCAGAATCTGCATCTTTCTGTGATTGACCAACGGAAGAGAAGGAGAGGAGAGAGCCCACAACCCAATGTCATTTCCTCTGCCGGAGGGCTATCATCCGTGTTGCAAATACAGTGATAAGGAGACACATCCTGGGGGTGGGGTGTAGACAAAACAGTGAGCGGTGGCATAGGGTAGATGGTTTGGTTGAAGAGGGGTGCTGAGAGGTGGCACTCCCCTGAACGGGCACCTGGCTGGGCTTGCTCTCCAGGTCTTTCCCTTGATGCTTCCTCCAACAGTCCAAGCAGAATCAGACCGCTGGCATTTCAATCCCCTCCCTCCCTCCTTTCCTCTCCTCTCTGCTTTTTCTTCCCACCGGCATCTAAGCCTCTTTCTCGGTGTACCTTCATCATCTCTCTTCCAAACGAGCATCAGGGAGTGTGCGTGTATGGGGAGAAGCAGGGGGGGGGGAGAGGCGAGCAGGAATACGGTTTCTCTGGGCATTCCCACCTGTCCTTTCTCCGTCCCATCCCGGAGGGACTTCTCGCATCGTAAGCTCGCGTGGCCCCATCGGAGCCAGTTGCTGGTTAATGCCTTGTCTCGTGGGTGCCAAAAATAGACTCGCTGGCGGACCAGACTCCTGTTGTGGAAAAAACGATGATGTCATCTCGGGCCAATCAGCAACAGCCCAGCAGGGAGGTGGTGATGGTGATGCTGGGGGGGGGGAGAGATGAGAGAAGAGCACTTCTTTATCTTTTTTTTGGGGGGGGAAAGCTATTTTATGGCTTGTCTGGAGAAAGTCAGGAGCAAAAACCTTGGCTGCGGATTGCCGTTAGAAATGGGAGATGGTTAATGGCTAATTGAGAAAAAGGTCATTTAGAAATCCAGCTGCAGGACCCTGGAATCTGTAGAGAGAAATGCTAGTGTTTTGCATCTTTCCATTTTGCCCGTGTGTAGTAACTAGATCGGGGAAGTGGCTGTCAATCACTTATATTTTGGGGCGGGGGAAATCTGATCAAGAGAGAAAAAAAATATGTATCCTCTCCCCAGATGTTTGATGGTTTGGACAGACACCAACGCAGTGGCCGCGTTCCTAAGTCACATGAATAACCGAGCCATGCTTTTACTCAGTTTAGGCTTTATTAGCTCAAATGTCATTGACTAGGTTGTCTGCAGGTTCTTGCAACATGCACACGCCTTGTTTGTGGCTTAGCAGAACACTGTGGCAGCATGGGCACGCAGGGAGCAAACAAAGGAACCGGATTGTGCCTTTGTGTGATGACCTGATTTGCACAATGGGTCATGATAATATCGGAGTTTCTGCAACCGTGCCATGAAGGACTATCTCATCTTAACCTCACCTAACAAACCCTGATGGTGTGTAGTTCTCCATACGTTAAGTGGCTCGGCTTCTTCCAATAAACCAGCAAAATCGCATCTGGTTTGCTTCCTGCAAAAGAATCTATAGATTCCATATTTTATGGTATGATAAGACCCCAAGCGGGCTTATCATTCTTTGCGGCTGATGCTTGACACCCTATATCAGGGGTGTCAAACTCGATTTCATTGAGGGCCGCATTAGGGTTGTGTTTGACCTTGGAGGGCCGGGGGTGGGGGGGTGCATGGCCCGGAGAGGTGAGTGGCCATGGTGGGCCTGGCCGGGGGCATGGCCATGGTGGCCGTGACACGGGACTCGTGTCGGGGGCACCTGTGGTGGCCAAGGGCTAAGGAAGGACTTCCCTGAGACCCTCCCTCACTCTCATTATAATCTCCTTCCTTCCTTCCTTCCTTCCTTCCTTCCTTCCTTCCTTCCTTCCTTCCTTCCTTTCCTTCCTTCCTTCCTTCCTTCCTTTCCTTCCTTCCTTCCTTTTCCTCCCTCCCTCTCTCCCTCCCTCCCTCCTCTTCTCTATATATCCTTCCTCCCTCCCTCCCTCCCTCTACTCTTCTCTCTCCTTCCTTCCTTCCTTCCTTCCTTCCTTCCTTCCTTCCTTCCTTCCCTCCTTCCCTCCTTCCTTCTCCCTTCCCTCCCTCTCTCCTCTCCTTCCTCTCTTCTTTCCTTTCCTTTCCTTCCTTCCTTCCTTTTCCTTCCCTCTTCGTTCTCCTTTCTTCTTCCTTCCCCTCTTTCCTTCTTTTTCCTTCTTTGCTCTCTTCCCATCTTCCCTTCTTTTTCTTTGTCTTTCCCTTTCTCCTTTCCTGTCCCTTCTTGCATGCTCAAATGCAAAAGGGGAAACATTTCTCCTTTTGTTTTGTTTTTAGTTTCTTTTGATAGCCCTCTGCCAGCAAAAATGGAGCCCTGGGCGGGCTGCACGTTTTTGCTGGCAGAGGGCTGCAGGAGGCCATCCAGGCTGAAAATGGGATGCGGGGGAGCCACATGTGGTCCCCCTGAGCTCCATTTTCGCTAGCAGAGGCACTGCTGGCTGGTCCTTTGCTGTTTCCAGGCTGGCCCCGCTGGCCAGATCTAAGCACCCTGCGGCCCACAGGCCTTGAGGCTGACACCCCTGCCCTATATGATCCCACCAACAGCTTACCTAAGTCTCTCACTTTGCATACCGGGGCAAGCAACACTGTAATTGGAAACAAAAACAAGGAGCTCGGTTTTGAGGTGGACCTCTTTATGGCACCCAAGTGTGCCCTGATGTTTCCTGAAATAAGAAACAAAAATCCAAGTGTAGGGCAGCATTCAGATCTAAGTAGGCATGGAGGTTGGCTCCTTGATGGTGGGAAGAGATGGTGGAAGTGACCGTTGAAATAAAGTCACCTGGAAAGGGCATGGATCTGATCAGGAACAGTCCATGAGGCCACACCTGGTTTCAGGATCTATTACTCCTACTTGGTCCTGGATGGAGCTGATTATCTAGGGCATGGGTCGGCAACCTTAAAAACTCAAAGAGCCATTTGGACCCGTTTCCCAGAGAAAACAAAACACCCGGAGCCACAAAACCTGGGTGGGTGTGGCCAACTCGACGTCACTTCCACCGAGTCACATGACACCCCCCCCCAGCTGCGCCTACCCAGGTTTTGTGGCTCTATGTTTTCTTTTCTATGAGAAACAGGTATCTGTCTCTCTTTTCCTTCTCTCTTTCTCTCTCTCCCTCCCTCATCTCTCTCTTTCTCCCTCTCTCTCCCCTTCTCTCTCTGTGTGCTGAGGAATGATCGCCACCCCCAGTGAAGGCTTCTATTCGGGCGACCCTCCTCCCCCTCTCGCGACTCCCTGGCTGGCTGTGGCGTGCACGAGGAGACCCTCCACAAGCGAGCGCCAAAGTGCAGCAAAGGCGCACGCAGAGGATGGGCGGTTGCTCACTTAAGGAGGGTCTTTGGACGTGGCTTCTCTCCTGCCCTAAGGATCCGGCCATTGCCTTGCTGTGCTTGCATGCGCACCCTCTCGGCCCCGCCACAGCCAGCCAGGGAGTCGCGAGAGGGGGAGGAAGGTTGCCCGAAGGAAAGTCTCCGCCGGGGTTGGCTATGTTCCTCAACCAGCGCCGGAGAATCAGCCCCACCCGTTTCTCCATTCCCGCCGTTGCCCTTACCTTCTCAGGCCAGGTGAGGGAGGGGAGGGCGAGGCCAGCCAGTGATGGGACAGGGAGCTACAGCAGGGGGCCCAAAGAGCCGCATGCGGCTCCGGAGCCACAGGTTGCTGACTCCTGATCTAGGGCTACTTCGGCCTGGTTCCTGGCCAGCTTGGGATGGAGGGAGCTTTCTTGATTGATCTGTAAGAAGAAGTATGGACACTGTATATCTCTGTTAGTTCTTCTGAACTTCTTGCAACATTTAATGGTTTTGTTCTTTCTCAATGCATTTTGTTTGGTTTGGAGATTCTTTTATGGTGATTTTAGGCCTATTTGGCTAAGATGGTGCTGAAGGTATAATTAACTGTTTCTTTGGTCCTGGCCCAAGGACTCTGCTTGATGTCCATATTTTTAAGACATTTGTAGTCCATAATTTCTAAGAGCTACATGTATCCATTGGGGAGACATCCAAGTCTCTTCTCTACTCTGAAGATACATTGAGTTCCATGTTTCTTTTCAATGATTGTCAAAGATTCTGTGGGGGTCCTGTACTCTTTCCTGTGCAGAATGAAGGACTGCCCATGGCTAACTAATGTGAAGCTCAGGAAAGAATTTTAGTTTGTGGCTAAAGGTGAAAGGGAAGACAATGAAAAGAAGGATTAGGGGTGACATGATAGCAGTGTTCCAATATCTAAGGGGTTGCCACAAAGAAGAGAGGGTCAACCTATTCTCCAAAGCACCTGAAGGCAGGACAAGAAGCAATGGATGGGAAGTGATCTAAGATTACTAGAACTAAGGAGAAATTTCCTGACAGTTAGAACAATTAATCAGTGGAATAACTTGCCTCCAGAAGTTGTGAATGCTCCAATGCTGGAAGTTTTTAAGAAGCATTTCCTGCTTGAGCAGGAGGTTGGACTAGAAGACCTCCAAAGTCCTTTCCAACTCTGCTATTCTGCTATTCTATTAACCCAATCCAGCCCAACCCAACAAAAGATCTCCCTAGTGAAACACAAATGGAAACACTCGATTGGCCGGGTGACCTTTGTTCCTCAGATGTTGAGCTGCAACTTCTGGAGTCTCTAACCAGTGGGCGTACTGTCTGGGGCTGTTTAGAGTTGTGATCCCACAGTTTGTGAAAGACTCCACTGTAGCTCGGCATGATTGTAAGCCTCTGTGCCTTCATGCTTTGGGAGCATGAACGGAGATCTGATTTCTGCATCTCAACAAAGGGAGATCCAATCAGCAACAGAGTGGTCAATGCCTGGAATACACTACCTGACTCTGTGGTTTCTTCCCCAAACCCCCAAAACTTTAACCTTAGACCAGAGGTCTTCAAACTTGGCAACTTTAAGACTTGTGGACTTCAACTCCCAGAATTCTCCAGCCAGCTGGCTGGAGAATTCTGGGAGGTTGAAGTCCACAAGTCTTAAAGTTGCCAAGTTTGAAGACCTCTGCCTTAGACTATCCACTGACCTCACCCCATTCCTAAGAGGTCTGTAAGGGGGCGTGCATAAGCGCACCAATGTGCCTACCGTCCCTGTCCCAATGTCCCCTTTTATTCGTATCCATTTCATGTATTAATAACCATGTTGATACCTATATCTGTTATCTAATACATGCTTGACAAAATAAATAAATAAAATAAAATAAAATAAAATTTTGGATCTTCAGATGTACAGAGGTAGGATTCCAGGTTCTGGAGGGAATCCTGGGAGGGAGAGGCTGAAATGTATCCATATGGCTTTGGGATCAGTGCTGCCAAGGCATTGACTGCAACCCTAGTGGTGTCAGTGACTTCCCCATCCAAGACCCTTCCAGGAATTTTTTGGCCATGCCGTTGCCAGGCTCTGAAGGCAGATCAATTTATGAATGGATGCCACCAAGAAGAAAACCACTCCCCGTAGATATTATTAGGCGAGGCAAAGACGTTCAAGGAAGAATAGTAAAGGAGAACAGCCACAGGGCTGTTGCTGACTCCCTCCTCCCCCTTTTCTCTCCCCACCCCTCCCTGAAGTGAGAAGGAGAGAGAAAAGGGGGCGGAGGTAGGGAGAACATGCCGGAAAGTCACCTTGGAGCGATGCTGAAATGCTCCGTTCAAACGTTGCCTTGATAAGCTCAGGCGGAGACAATCTTCCTCCAGGGTGGGGTGCTTTGGAGATGCCTCCTCCTCACCTGGATAGAATCTCCCATCTTGCCTTCTTTATAAATCACGTTTTTTTTTAATGCACTAACCAGCGCACGTTCCTATGAATGCAGGATCATTTCTCCTCTCTGCCTCGGCGCTCCCCTTTCTTCCTGAAATGCTGGAGTCACCTTGAAGCCTAACCTGTTGTGTGTAGGGGCGCAGATGGGCTCTTCCAGGGGGGAATAATGAAAGAGCTGCACCAAAGCATTTGTGACTGTTCCCGGTTAGGAAAAGAAGGCTCAAGAGCTTTCCGAAGGTGACATTGGTAGAAGGAAAGGAGTTGTTAAGCAGAGACAATGTGGCTTGGTTGGTCGCCCTTAAGCAAAATGAAGATTTACTGAAAAATAGGTGTGACCCACCCACGTTTGCATGAACAGAGGGATGCAATCAAGAACAAGGGAGCTACTAATATCACTCTATAAAGCCTTAGTAAGACCACACCTAGAGTACTGCATCCAGTTTTGGTCACCACACTATAAAAAAAGATGTTGAGACTCTAGAAAGAGTGCAGAGAAGAGCAACCAGGATGATTAGGGCACTGGAGGCTAAAATATACGATGAACGGTTGCAGGAACTGAGCATGGCTAGTCTAGTGAAGAGAAGGACCAAGGGAGACATGATAGCCGTGTTCCAATATTTGAGGGGCTTCCACAGAGAGGAGGGGGTTAACAGGGGAGACCTGACAGCAGTGTTCCCATATTTGCGGGGCTGCCACCGAGAGGAAGGCGTCAAGCTATTTTCCAAGAGCACTGGAAGGCCAGACAAGGAATAATGGATGGAAACTGATCAAGGAGAGATTCAACCTAGAAATAAGGAGAAATTTCCTGACAGTGAGAGCAATCAACCGATGGAACAGAAGTTGCCTTCAAAAATTGTGGTAGCTTCATCACTGGAGGCTTTCAAGAAAAGACTGGACTGCTTTCTTTCAGAAATGGTGTATGGTCTCCTGCTTGGGCAGGGGGGTGGACTAGATGACCTACAAGGTCCCTTCCAACTCTGTTAATCTGTATCTCTATTCTGTTTCCTGACAGGTTTATCTGTGGTCTTTTTTTGAACAGAATACAGGTAGTCCTCCACTTATGACCGCAATTGAGCCCAAAATTTATGTTGCTTAATTGAGAAATTTGTTAAGTGAGTTTTGCCTCACTTTACAATTTTTCTTGCCACGTTTTGTTGAGTGAATCATTGCAATTGATTAATCATAGTTACACGGTTGTTAAGTGAATCTGGCTTCCCCACTGACTTTGCTTGTCAGAAGGTTGCAAAAGGGGATCACGTGACTCTGGGACACTGCAACCATCAAAAATGTGAGTCGGTTGTCAGGCATCCGAATGTATATCATGTGACCATGGGGATGCTGCAACGGTCATAAGTGTGAAAAATGGTCAGAAGTCACTTTTTTCAATGCTGTTGTAACTTTGAACGATCACTAAACAAACTGTTGTAAGTCGAGGACTACCTGTTAAAGAGTTGGAAGGGACCTCAGAGGTCTTCTAGTCCAACCCCCTGATCAAGCAGGAAACCCTATACCATTTCAGACAAATGGTTATCCAATCTCTTCTTAAAAACTTCCAGTGTTGGAGAATTCACAACTTCTGGAGGCAAGTTGTTCCACTGATTAATTGTTCTAACTGTCAGAAAATTCCTCCTTAGTTCTAGGTTGCTTCTCTCCTTGATTAGTTTCCATCCATTGCTTCTTGTCCTGCCCTCAGGTGCCTTGGAGAATAGCTTGAATCCCTCTTCTTTATGACAGCCCCTGAGATATTGAATATAGAATAACAGAGTTGGAAGGGACCTTGGAGGTCTTCTAGTCCAACCCCCTTGCTTAGGCAGGAAACCCTATACCATTTCAGAGAAATCATTATCCAATCTCTTCTTAAAAACTTCCAGTGTTGGAGCATTTACAACTTCTGGAGGCAAGCTGTTCCACTGATTAATTGTTCTAACTGTCAGAAAATTTCTCCTTAGTTCTAGGTTGCTTCTCTCCTTGATTAGTTTCCACCCATTGTTTCTTGTCCTGCCCTCAGGTGCCTTGGAGAATAGGTTGACCTGCTCTTCCTGGATTCCAAATCTCCCAACTATGATCAATTTAGCCATTTTAAAAACCTCCTCAGTCTTAGATAGGTCGGGTCAAAGTGGTGTCAGGATCTCAGTAACTGAGATTCCAGCTTCTCTTGGTTCCTGGTCTAATCTATCTTTTGGGATTGCACCGTACTTTAAGCCATAAACTAACCAAATTGACTAAGTTGGTACATTTGAAGTCACCCGATATTTGAACAAGGTTGACATTCACCACGCCAAGCGGGTTTTACAACTGCTAAAGTTGTCAGTGATGTAGGATGCAAGCACAATCGTTGGGCACAGCTGTAGCCATAAATAGATTTTCTTCCTGGCTTAGGGGAAATCACTGAATTTTCCCCATCTTTTTTTCCCTTTCTCCCCCTTCCTTTTTTCCCCAGGTGCCCACGGTTTAAGAGAGGAACCCGAGTTTGTGACAGCTCGTGCTCATGAAAGCGTTATCCTCGGATGTGATGTAATCCATCCACTGACGGGCCAACCCCCTCCTTATGTGGTTGAGTGGTTCAAATTTGGGGTGCCCATTCCCATCTTCATCAAGTTTGGGTTCTACCCTCCTCATGTGGATCCAGAATATGCTGGTAAGTTTTTTTTAAAAAAAAAAAATACAGAGTCCAAACAATTTTGGAATCAATTTATTTATTAAATTTATATGTCGCCCATCTTGGCTACTTTAGGTGGCTTACAATCACTCTTAAAAAAACACACTCAGAGGTGGGATTCAGCAGGTTCTGACCAGCTCTGGAGAACCGGTAGCGGAAATTTTGAGTAGTTCGGAGAACCTGTAGCGGAAATCGTGAGTAGTTTGGAGAACCGGTAGCGGAAATTTTGAGTAGTTCGGAGAACCGGTAAATACCACCTCTGACTGGCCCCGCCCCCATCTATTCTCTGCCTCCCGAGTCCCAGCTGATCGGGAGGAAATGGGGATTTTGCAGTAATCTTCCCCTGGAGTGGGGAGGGAATGGAGATTTTATAGTATCCTTCCCCTGCCATGCCCACCAAGCCACGCCCACCATGCCACCAAGCCCCGCCCACAGAACTGGTAGTAAAAAAAATTGAATCCCACCACTGCACTCATATAAAACATCAAAACTTTAAAACAATAAACCCAGACATTAAATTTAAATTAAAAATATATATATATAATATTGACCATGTTGGAGAGGAAGGGAGCAGAATGGAGGATGGAGGATGGAAGTGGGGTCTTATTTAATCGGTTAGCCACCTCCACCTAGCCACCTCCAAAAGACACTTCTAAAATGATCTAGTGCAGGGGTGTCAAACTCAAGGCCCGGGGGCTGGATCCGGCCCATGCGGTGCTTAGATCTGGCCCGCGGGGCTGCCCTGGAAACAGTGAAGGACCGGCCCACGGTGCCTCTGCCAGCAAAATCGGAGCTTGGGAGGGCCACACGTGAGTCCTCCCAAGCTCCGTTTTCACTGGCAGAGGGTTGCAGGAGGCCGTCGTAGCCGAAAACGGAGCTCGGGAGCCTGTTTTCTCTGGCAGAGCGCTCGGGCCACCACAGGCGCCCCTGACAGGAGTGACGTCGAGGTGGCCATGCCTACCCTGACCACACCCACCCTGACCAACCCCCCCCGCCCCCCCGAGGTCAAACACAACCCTGATGCGGCCCTTAACGAAATCGAGTTTGACGCCCCTGATCTAATGGTACCCCATGCTAGTTGGCACTGCCATGTCTTCAAGCCCTTTCTGAAGGCCAAAAGGGTAGGTGCAGATCTCATCCCAGGAGCACGATGTTCCAGAGGGCAGGAGATGTGGCAGAAAAGGCTCTTCTCCTGAACCCTGCCGGCTGAAATTCCTTGACTGGTGGGTTTCCACAGCATGCTCCTTCTGCCAGCACGGGTGAGATGGGCCAACCCCATTGGGGTGAAACGGTTCCTCCGGTAGTCTGGTCCCATGCCGTGAAGGGCTTTAAAGATGATAACCAACACCTTGAATTGGACCCTGGAAACAAACTGGCAATCGTGATGGTAACTCAACTCTCATAGCTTCCCTTGAAGGATATGGCTTTTCGGAATGTGTCCGTGAGCCTGCCTCTGCTTTTGTCACCCGCCTCTGAATCTTCTTCTGTCTTTCTCATTTGGAGACTGGATCTATATTGAACTCTGCCTTTCAACAAGTCCTCCTGGCAAAAGGTGATTATAAGCGCCGTCTTGCCTGCTGGTATCTCTGGAGCTGAAGGCTTTTTCTCTAACCACCTTCTGGCTTTGCATCTGCTAGGACCATGTGCTTGACTGTCTGTCTGCTAAGGCCCCAAGCTGTCAAGAGCATCCCTGACTCCCATCCAGGAATACTAATTAGCTGATTAGATCAGATTGTGGAAAAAAAACAAAAACTGCAGCTCATGCATCTCTCAGATGCTGGAACGGCAGGACACAAGCAGATGATTTTTCAAGACTACCTCAATCCAGCAGATTTTAGTGATGGAGGGCGGTTGGATATTTTTTTTCTTCTTCTCCTGGATCTCAGAAGTGACTTGCTCCTTGATAAAGGATAAGCAAGGAGAGGCTCTTTGTATATCTGGGATTTTCCCAGAATTCCTTGCCACCGGTCATGATGGCAAAGACTGCTGGGGAACTGAATTCTAAAACTTTCGGAAGGCGACGCAGTTCTTCAGAACTAACATCTTTGACTCTTTCAACTCTCCCCCATGGGACTTGACTTTGCTGCTTTCCTTCCTTACTTGAGGAAACATGGGATAACTGAAAGAAAAGACCATAATAACATGTAGGCTAGGGAGCACATCAGGGGTGGGTTCCTCCCGGTTTGGACCGGTTCACCTGAACCGGTAGCGGCCCGATGGTGACATCACGATGACATCACCGAACTGGATCGGTCGGTGCCGGTCCGTGGGGGCCGCCATCTTTTTTTTAAATTTTTTTTCGAATTTTTTTTCCGAATTTTTTTTTCGTTCTGAGCATGCGCAGAAGCCGATTTCCGGCACTGTGCATGTGGTCGCCATCTTTTTTTCGGCTTTTTTTTTTATTTTTTAAAATTTTGGGGGGATTTTTTGCTACTGCGCATGTGCGCCCACGTGGCATGGGAGGGAGCGAACTGGCAGCGAGGTAAGTTGGAACCCACCCCTGGAGCACATAAAAAGTCTGATCTTCTCCCGTCTTCAGAGAAAACTTAGATGAGACTGCTTGAGTTCCAGGCATCAATTTGTCCTCAAAAATCCCACAAGTTCTCACCTCTGGCAGACTCTGGTATAAGTTTTACTCTGAATGTCTCGTGTAGCATCTGTGATCTTAATAATATTATCTCAGCAGAATAACGGATATTTTCTTTCTATCTCCACTGACTTCTCCTTTTGACGGCTGTTTTCCAGGCCGTGCTAGCCTACATGACAAGGCCTCTCTACGCATCGAACAGGTTCGCTCTGAAGACCAAGGCTGGTATGAATGCAAAGTACTCATGTTGGATCAGCAGTACGACACTTTCCATAATGGCAGCTGGGTGCATCTCACCGTCAACGGTGAGTAAGGGATCTTCCTTGTTCCTAGAATTCTCTTTTCCGGTCTTTAGTTGCCTGCAAAATGTTTAGTGTGAACTTGGCAAATGTCTATGGAGATTCTCAGTCATCCAGGTTATGGTTTGTCCCAAAGGTGCTTTTTTCAAGAGGCAATTGGACTTTCTGGTGTTTCTTTGAAGGTGTTTCGATTCTCACCCAAGAAGCTTCTTCAGCTCCGACTGGATGGTGGGGAATGGAAGGAGTTATACTCCTTGCAGACAGCTAGTCATTTGCATCCTTTTAGAGGGTTGTTGATGCACTTGGAGGTTTATTTGTGTCCTCACGATCACCTGAGTTGTGCTCCTGGTTCCTGTAGTCTGCAATTTTTCTCTGGAAATCCATTCCTACTCCCACACCACTCAAAGGGTGTTCATCCCAAATTGTATAGCTAAAAGTCTGTGGAGATTCTCAGTCATCCAGGTCATGGTTGTCCCAAAGGTGCTTTTTCACAAGGCAACTGGACGTTCTGGTTTTTCTCTGAAGATGTTTTGCTTCTCATCCAAGAAGCTTCTTCAGTTCCGACTGGATGGTGGGGAATGGAAGGATTTATACTCCTTGAGACAGCTGGTCATTTGCATTCTTTTAGTGAGACAGATAAACCTCCAGGTGGCCTCAATGACCCTCTAAAAGGATGCAAATGACCAGCTGTCTGCAAGGGGTATAAATCCTTCCATTCCCCACCATCCAGTCAGAGCTGAAGAAGCTTCTTGGATAAGAAGTGAAACATCTTCAAAGAAATACCAGAAAGTCTAGTTGCCTCATGAAAAAGCACCTTTGGATGATCTTGGCAAGTTTCCACCACAGGATTTTTTCCTGTTCTTCTGAACACTTCGCCATTGTTGGCTTCCTAAAACCAAGCCCACCTAACCATGAGTTTGGATTAATAATTGTTGTCCATCTTCTTAATGCTGGTTTCTTGTGAGAATGCCTTTAGATAAGAATATGGCTCCAACACACTAGCTTCCTATTTTACAATCTCTCCCTCGCATACAACTGTTAACATAGAAATTTGAAGCTTCTAGATGTTGCTGAGATAGCTTTCCAAGATTCACCCACCATTGACTGGGATGCTAGAAGTGCTACCACAGCAAGTATGTGGAAGATGACACCTTCCCAACTTTCTAGTATCTAGCATGTTTTTTCCCCCTTCCCCAGGCATTAACAATGCGTAATCTGCAAAGGACACAATCCCTTTTCCCTTCTTGCTTAGAACTGTCCTAGTTCAAAAGGACGTGACAATATTCTACATGACCATTAAAACCCCTCTTTTTTGTACACAGATTAGCAAGTGAGAAAAAGCGAAGAATGATAGGATGTTGCTACAAGAAAGGGTGGGTTGTGTTGAATGTGTTGCCTGTTTGTTGGTACTTCTCTGGCAACGACGGAAGGAGAAAAACAATAAACATGAGTTATGAGTTATGAATTACGCACAGATCTCTGGGCTTGATATACATATACATATACATATACATATACATATACATATACATATACATATACATATACATCAGAGGTGGGTTCCTCCTGGTTTGGACCGGTTCGCCCAAACCGGTAGCGACCCGCTGGTGATGTCACAGTGATGTCATAGATCCAGTTCAGTCGGTGCAGGTCTGTGGGCGCCGCCATATTTTTTTTTATTTTTTTGAATTTATTTTTGAATTATTTTGGGGGGGAATTTTTTCCTGGTTTTTTTTTCTTCTGCGCATGCGCAGAAGCTGAGTTCCCGGCACTGCGCATGCGTTGCCATCTTGTTTTTGGCTTTTAAAAAATTTTTCGGCACTGCGCATGCGCGCGCCCACGTGGCGCGCCCACGCGGTGCGGGAGGAAGCGAACCAGCAGCGAGGTAAGTTAGAACCCACCCCTGATATACATATACATATACATATACATATACATATACATATACATATACATATACATATACATATACATATACATATACATATACATCAGAGGTAGATTCCTCCTGGTTATATAGTCAGAGTTTAGGCAGCGTGATTAGTACAGTATTATGAGATAAACCCACGAGCAAAACACACAGCACACAGCACACAGCACACAGAGCCTTTAGATACTTAATAGTGGTTGATGTACAGCTAAATATATACAAACTTATACGTGGTTAAATACCTTATTACAGCTACTGATACACGGAGAAGAGCAATGAGAATACAGTATACAGACGAGAGAGAACATGAGGAGAAGGGAAACGCCCTCTAATGGCTTCCCTTAAATAGGCAGCTTTTTTATCCAGCTTCTTAAAGTGGCAGTAACCTGCTGTCTCATTCACATTGCATCAGCTTCCGGTTCTGGTTACAACCTCTCATTAGCTTACAGCTATTAAATTTACATACCCTGACATATTCCAAATAGTATCAACCTTGTGAACTCTCAAGTTTCCTCTTTCTGCTACGTATTCAAAATGACAATAAAGGTTGTATTATCTTGTCTTAGGAGACATCCTGTTGACTATCTTCCTTCAAGGCCTTCTTTTGAGAGGAGAATACCTATATATATGTCCTGCCTCCCAGTGATATGTCTCTTCAGTAACTCTGAATGGCTACTTAAACTCTGAATCAAATGTACATTTTCTAGAGTAACTCAGATGAGGTTATAATTTTCCCATCACCCAGCTACTAAATCCCTTTCCTGATGCTCCAGCGATAAGGGGTGCATTTATGAGAATGATGTGAGAATGTCCTTCTGGAGAGCAACGAATCTTCCATAAATATGTCTTGCCCACTGCCTCTTGTCCCCTTTGCTTTCAGTGGCTTCTCCCTTTTTAAGAAGACAAACCTGGATGGAGTTATTGTTGGTAGATCTAGGATGCTGGTCTTGCTCTCCACCAAATCATAGAGATTATGGCACCAGATTGGGTGAGCAGGAGAAGGTGGCTTTTAGACATAGCCTTAATGAATATGAACCACTAATAAAGGAGAATATTTGTAGCTCAAGGTTGACCTGAGAGGCCCTTGGTGCTATCTGATCCTGCTTGTTTTCTTATGGACGTTTCATTACCCAAACTAGGTAGCATCATCAGTGCTAGTCTTGAGTAGCACTGATGATAGTCTGTAGAGATTCTCAGTCATCCAGGTCATGGTTGTCCCAAAGGTGCTTTTTCAGGAGGAAGCTGGGCTTTCTTGTTTTTTTTTCCTTTGTTTTTTTCTTTTGAAGATGTTTCGCTTCTCATTCAAGAAGCTTCTTCAGCTCTGACAGGATAGTGGGAAATGGAAGGATTTATATTCCTTGCAGACAGCTGATCATTTGCATCCTTTTAGAGGGTTGTTGAAGCACTTGGAGGTTGATCTGTGTCCTCATCTGAGTGGTGCTTCTGGTTCCTGTAGTTTGCCATTTTTTCCTCTGGAAATCCATTCCTACTCCCACACCATTCCAAGGGTGTTCATCCCAAATTGTATAGCTAAAAGTCTGTAGAGATTCTCAGTCATCCAGGTCATGGTTGTCCCAAAGGTGCTTTTTCAGGAGGCAACTGGACTTTCTTGTTTTTTCTTTTCTTTTCTTTTGAAGACGGCTTGGATGAGAAGCGAAACATCTTTAAAAAAAACAAAACAAAAAGAAAAACAACAACAAGAAAGTCCAGTTGCCTCCTGAAAAAGCACCTTTGGGGGTAGCACTGATGATGTTACCTAGTTTGAGTAATGAAACATCTGCAAGAAAACAAGCAAGCTCAGAGAGCACCAAGGACCCCACAGTCCCCCTCCTCCTCTTCCTTTCGATAAACCCCACTCCAGGGGTGAAATTCAAAAATTTTCCCTACCGGTTCTGGCGGCGTGGCTTGGTGGGAGTGGCAGGGGAAGGATACTGCAAAATCCCTATTCCCTCCCCACTCCTGTGGGAAGGATATTGTAAAATCTCCATTCCCACCCCACTTTGGGGCCAGCCAGAGGTGGTATTTGCCAGTTCTCCGAACTACTCAAAATTTCCGCTACCGGTTCTCCAGAACCTGACAGAACCTGCTGAATTTTACCCCTGCCCCACTCCCTTCTAGCACTGATGATGTTACCTAGTTTGGGTAATGAAACATCTGCAAGAAAACAAGCAAGCTCAGAATATGAACCAGTGGTCACCTCTTTAATAGCTCTAATCAAAGCTTGGGGAGATCAGGGGCTCTGAAATGGGGAGGAAAGAAGGATGGGGATACTCCGTGCCTAACTTAAACCCTTCTCTGGGAACAGGAAAAAAACAACAGCGCTTCCATAACAGCAGAGAACGATCAACCTGGGCTTGTTAACTTTTAATAGGAGCCTCGCACGCCACCAAGCAGCCCTTAAATATGTATTTTTTGAAGCATTGGCATGTGCTCATTGGAGCAGAGCCTTGTTCTTCGTTGCAGTTTTAACCTTTCCGCTGTGGCAAAGCCCTGGAGCGCTGTCTAGATGACGCCGAGGCCAGGTTTTTGCTTTAAAGACCCCCCTAGGGACACGTAAGGCTTGGTTTTTATTTTTGATCTAACTCGATGAATCTCTAACTCTTCTTTGAAACGAAGAGAATATTACCTGCGACTCATTTCGGAGCTTGAAAGGGAATGGCCCAAAGATGGCTTTGAGAAGAGAAAGAGCTAATTCTTTACTTCTTTTGTTCTCTTCTTTCGAACTTCTCCTATTGTTAATGAAGATATTCAAATTTTGGGTTGCCTCCACAGGCTTCTTATATATTCGGTATCTGGAGTCGTATTTGGGGAAAATATCTGCTTCCTTAGTGTTGAATTTATATTTTACCAACAAAGAAATAAAGGGAGACTAGTATAGATCTATTTCAAGCTTTTTAGCTCTCGCCAGCTAGCCATACCCTTTCTGGGATTTGAACCCGGGCCACTTGCATATTAGATCGAGTGTATTAACCACTAAGCCAGGAGTGTCAAACTGGATTTCTTTGAGGGCCGGATCAGCATTGTAGTTCTCCACGGTCTGGTGGGGGGTGGGGTGGGGTGGGGGAGCCAGGACGGACACCTCCTGCAGCATCCTGCCGGCCAAAATGGGGCATGGAGGGCCGCACGTGGCCCTGTCTGCCTTGTTTTCAGCCTGAACAGCCTCCTGCAGCACCCTGCCGGCCAAAACGGGCCGTGCAGAGGCCTCCCGAGGCCCCTACATGGCCCGTTTTTGGCCTCCCCGGCCTCCAGCAGCACTCTGCTGGCCAAAAACGGGCCGCGTGGAGGCCCCGTAAAGTCTCCACGCAGCCCGTTTTCAGCCCGCAGAGTGCTGCTGGAGACTGGGGAGGCCGAAAATGGGCCACGTGGAGGCCGCACACAGCCTGTTTTGGCTGGCAGAGGCACTGCAGGCCGGTCCTTTGATATTTTCAGGCCGACCCTGTGGGCGGGATTTAAGCACCCCGTGGGCTGAATCCAGCCCGCGGACCTTGAGTTTGACAGCCCTGCTCTAAGCCACGGGCTCTCCTCGCTTTGTCGGCTATACCAGGGGAGAGTTTAAGTGTTTTTCCCGGTGAGACCGGTCTGCCTGCGAAGGCTCCTGGATTGGGGCTGAAAGGCGAAAGCGGAATCAGTATGCTCCATCCCATAGTTGGGTAGATCAGGGTGTCCTCATAGACCAATCTCACCGGAAAAAAACATATAAGCTTCCTTAACACTTGTGAGCTCAGTTCTCAGTCATAAATACGTAAGCCATGCCTTAATACAGAGAGTCCTCAACGTACAACTGCAGTTTGGACCAGAATTCCTATTCCAAACAAGGGGTTTATATTTATTTATTTATATTTATATTTAATAAAATTTGTATGCCGCCCAACTCCCGAAGGACTCTGGGCGGCTCACAACACATGAATAAAAAGACGCCAATAAAAAACATGATAAGTACAATTTAAAAATATATCCATAAAACATTTACCCATACATACATGAGCCAATCCATCGGTTATTGGCCCCAGGCCTGCCGGAAAAGCCAGGTCTTAATGGCTTTACAGAAAGCCAGTAAGGTGGGGGTAGTATGGATCTTGGGGGGAAGGTGGTTCCACAGAGTCGGAGCGTCTA
>QLTV01000198.1:215660-227023 GCA_003457575.1 Thermophis baileyi | reverse complement strand
CCTTTGCAAAGGCCCCCCTGGCCACCGCTGTCAGGGGTTGATCTAATCTCAGCTGTGAGTCCAGGAGGACACCCAAATTGCGAACCCGTTCTGAGGGGATTAAGTTTTCTCCCCCCAGAACCAAGGAAGGACGATCAACATGGTCCTTCGGAGGCAATATCCACATCCACTCGGTCTTGTCTGGGTTAAGTTTGAGTTTGTTAACTCCCATCCAGACCCTTACATCGTCCAGGCACCGGTCTATTACGTCCACTGCTTCACTGAATCATTTATTAAATGAGTCACAGCCAATTGTACTACCTTTTTTTTTGCCACAGTTGTTAAGTGAATCACTGCGGTTAAGGGAATCACGCAGTCATTAAGTGAATCTGGCTTTCCCCATTGACTTACTGTAGATGGTCAGAAGCCGATTAGAAGGTCGCAAATGGTGATTATGGGACCCGAGGCAGCTACATCTGTTGTAAATACATTCTGGTTGCCAAGAGACCAAATTTTGATCACGTGACCCTGGGAATGTTGCTATGGTTGTCAGTGCAAGGATCAGTTGTAAGTCCTTTTTTTTCAGGGCTGTTGTAAGTTTGAATGGTCGCTAAATGAATGGTTGTAAGTCAAGGACTACTTATAGATCAGATCATGGTCCATCTAATCCAGCAGTTTGTTCTCCTAATGGCCTACCAACTGCACAAATAAACCCACTCAACTCCCAACAGGTGGCCATCAAAGCTAATCGTTGTTTTTTCCCCCAAGAATTGGTTCAACCCTACTGATGGGTGTGATTTAAGAGCCAGACAACTTTACTTGGTGGCCTCTAGAATTTTGCAGGATTTCCTTTGTGGATGTTTGACAGTTTGCTACATTTCCAGTAGCAAAATTGCCAGATCCAGAGTGTCTCTCCCTCAACTTATTTTAAAATTGTGCCCTTCTAAAAAAAATGCCCACCTCTGTCCTAGTGAGACCGTGTTAAGAGGAAGAATACTTTGATTTTGGTTTTCCTTTTGCCTGCCTACGGTGTACTCTTTTGAATATTTATTTGAACATGGTGTAGGGATTCCTGCCTAAGCAGGGGATTGGACTAGAAGACCTCCAAGGTCCCTTCCAACTCTGTTATTCTATTCTATTCTATTCTATTCTATTCTATTCTATTCTATTCTATTCTATTCTATTCTATTCTATTCTATTCTATTCTATTCTATTCTTTTCTTTTATTTTATTCTATTCTATTCTATTCTATTCTATTCTATTCTATTCTATTCTATTCTATTCTATTCTATTCTATTCTATTCTATTCTATTCTATTCTATTCTATTCTATTCTAAAATTCATCTTCATTATCTTTCAGCTGGTCCAAGCTCAATACCCCTGCTTCCATTCAATATTTCCATATCACAATTTTTCTCCCAATTGTAATGTTGGATTTCCCCATAACAACAATTTGGCATTGGAAAACAGGTCAAACCTTCTCCTTCTCCTTCTCCTTCTCCTTCTCCTTCTCCTTCTCCTTCTCCTTCTCCTTCTCCTTCTCCTTCTCCTTCTCCTCCTCCTCCTCCTCCTCCTCCTCCTCCTCCTCCTCCTCCTCCTTCTCCTCCCTATAACTTTCTTATTGATATAACACAAGTCCCAATATATTCAGAGGGACGTACAGCCAGGGAAATGGGTGTTGCCAACACAACACAAGCCACTCACAGCTTTCCAGAAGTGGCTGATCTGTAATTCGTAGCCATGTTGACTGTGGTTACGGGGTGGATGGACAATCTCTGGAGTGCAATTCTTAACATGTAGACCTGCCCTTGGTTCCTTCTGTGTGCATCAGTTTTGATGCTGTTACGCATCCCATGTTAAGTAGGTCAGTGCTTACCATCGGGATGATGACTTGATTGTAGATTCAGGATCAGAGGGTTATTTCATATGGAGGAAGTGATTAGGTATGCAAATCCGTGTGTAAGTGCAGAAAATCTTCAAGTAGCAAATGAAATGACATCCCGTCCAGCTTCTCAGAAGCAAATCCTGTACATAGATGTGCAAATCATTCAGAGAAGAGACTCTGAAATGCTCAAATCACATTCAGCGCAACTGGAGATACATTTTGTTTAACTCTTTCCCAGCTGGGTAGTTGTTAGCGAAGAGTGTGCCACGCTGTGGACGTGAGATGGAAGTGAAATTCACCAGTCTAGTGGCATTGTGCAAATATAATAAAATCACAAGCAATGAAAACAGTCCTGTGAATTTTCCTCCCAGGGACAGGATGCTAGAGTGGCTGAAATTCTGTAATTTTATACCATAACTAGTAGTTAGATACTCGTGCTTCGCTACGAAACTGAACTCCTTATCATGGAGTAGAATGTCTAAACTCCCAGCCCGCAGGCCGAATGAGTCACGTGCTGGCCACACCCACTGGCAGTTGGAACAGAGTTCTTTTCAGGTGGGGAGTAGAATGTCTAACTCCTTAGCATCAGAGTGTGTTAATAATAATATAAGAAATAACTAATGATCTGATGGTCATTTCGAAAAATCCTTTCTTAGTGAGCACCTAGAAGCCAAGAGGAACATACGTGCCAAGTTTCAAGTTTGTAGGCTTTACGGTTCTGGAGATTTTGTGATGATGCGTGAGTGGTATTTGGCTTATATATATATAGATTAAAAACCAAGAAGGTTTCTAAGGGTTGCCAGTAATTGAAATGGAAGACTTTTCCCCCTTCTCTTCTGATTAATGCAGGAAGTCCTCCATTCATTTAGAGGCTGTTTAAAGTTACAGCAGCCCGGAAAAAAGTGAGCTACAACCCAGTCCTCACATTTACGACTGTCACAGCATTCCCGCCGTCACGTGATCAAAATTCGGGAGCTTGGCAGTGTTTACAACAGTTGCAGGTCATGTGATCGCCATTTGCAACCTTCCCAGCCAGTTTCTGATATGCAGAGTCAATTGGGGAAGCCGGATTCACTTAACAACCGTGTGATTTGCTTAACAATGGCAGCGATTTGTTTAACCCTGATATAAAAGTCAGAAAATCGGGCGTGACTCATTGAAACAATTGCCTTGCTTAGCAACGGAAATTCCGGCTCCAATTGTGGTCCCAAGTCGAGGTCTCCCTGTACAATAGAATTGGCATGCTGGCTGGGGAATTCTGGGAGTTGAAGTCCACATTTCTTGAAGTCGCCAAGGTTGAGAAACGCTCCTCATAGGCGCAAGGGTACAATATGAATGCAGTTATTCCTAAATTCTTTTCCCCTAAGCAACACAAGCTGTTTTCCTCTTCCTGGGATGAATTACGCTGACTTTAAGAAAACAGAACGGTTTTGCTACCAGGAATCCGTCCTTTTATTTTTTCAGCTGATATTGCAGAAATGTCTTCCTCGAAAATTGGATTTAACAGCTATTTACAATTAGGCTGGTATCATAATTGGCAAGAATTCGTTTAATCAAAGGGGAGAGTAGTATCTGCATGGGCGTGCCTCTCGTGTTTTGATAGCCTTTCTCTAAGAGTGTGGGTAGATCCTCGAATCCTCCATCTTTTATATTAACAAAGTCCTGTTGACTAGGTAGTCAAATTGTCCATAATCAGGGTGGAAAAAGGCAAAACCGAGTGAGGATTTTGTATCCAAAAGTCTCAACAACAGCAACGATGTCATTCGTCCATGAGGGCAGCTCGCTCATGGAATTGCTGAACCATAATTTAATTATTGGATGTTTTGCAAGGGTGTGTGTGTTTCTAATCTAGATTAAGGTCCTTCTTTTAATTCCAGTTGTTTGGGTTTTAGATCTGGGGGAATTTGGCTTATTTTAGGGCACACCCATCAGTTTTGTGTATTTGCGGCTTCATGATGATTGAGGGGCCTGCATACGGTTTGGCAAGAGCTGGTTTGGTGAAGTGATTTACCAACAGGGAGACTGTGAGTTCTAGTCTAGCCGGTTTGATGTATTGATTTACCAACAGGGAGACTGTGAGTTCTAGCTTAGCTGGTTTGGTGTAGTGATTTATCAACAGGGAGACTATGAGTTCTAGTCTAGCTGGTTTGATGTAGTGATTTACCAACAGGGAGATTGTGAGTTCTAGTCTAGCCAGTTTGGTGTAGTGATTTACCAACAGGGAGACTGTGAGTTCTAGCTTAGCTGGTTTGGTGTAGGGATTTACCAATAGGGAGATTGTGAGTTCTAGTCTAGCCAGTTTGATGTATTGATTTACCAACAGGGAGACTGTGAGTTCTAGCTTAGCCGGTTTGATGTAGTGATTTACCAACATGGAGACTGTGAGTTCTAGTCTAGCCGGTTTGATGTAGTGATTTACCAACAGGGAGACTGTGAGTTCTAGTCTAGCCGGTTTGGTGTAGTGATTTACCAACATGGAGACTGTGAGTTCTAGTCTAGCCGGTTTGATGTATTGATTTACCAACATGGAGACTGTGAGTTCTAGTCTAGCCGGTTTGATGTAGTGATTTACCAACAGGGAGACTGTGAGTTCTAGTCTAGCCGGTTTGGTGTAGTGATTTACCAACAGGGAGACTGTGAGTTCTAGCTTAGCCGGTTTGATGTAGTGATTTACCAACATGGAGACTGTGAGTTCTAGTCTAGCCGGTTTGATGTAGTGATTTACCAACAGGGAGCCTGTGAGTGCTAGTCTAGCCGGTTTGGTGTAGTGATTTACCAACAGGGAGACTGTGAGTTCTAGTCTAGCCGGTTTGATGTACTGATTTACCAACAGGGAGATTGTGAGTTCTAGTCTAGCCGGTTTGGTGTAGTGATTTACCAACAGGGAGACTGTGAGTTCTAGCACAAAGCCAGCTGGGGGACTTAGGGCCAGTCCTTTTTTCTCAGCCCTGGGTGGGGGGGGGGAGAGGCAAAATTAAGCCAGTTTTGAAAATCTTGTTTAAAAAAAACCTAGAACAGGTGATTACCAGGAATCAACACAAAATGGTGTGTAGAGCCTCAGGTTGTCTGCACCTGTTGCAGGAAGTAGGTCAAAACAGCTAAACAACAAAGCACGCTACTGGTTGCAGAAACCTCTCACACAGGTAGCTACAACAATTCCACTTGACCTGTTTACTCTACAGGTAATCCTCGATTTACAACCACAATTGAGCCCAAAATGTATGTTGCTAAGTGAGACATTTCTTAAGCGAATTTTGCCCTGTTTTACGACCTTCCTTGCCACAGCTGTTAAGTGATATCACTGCAATTGTTAAGTTAGTGACACGGTTGTTGAGTGAATCTGGCTTCCCCGTTGACTTTGCTTGTCAGAAGCTCGCAAAAGGGGATCGCATGACCCCTGGACATGCAACCGTCATAAATATGAGTCAGTTGCCAAGCGCCCAAATTTTGATCACGTGACCATAAGGATGCTGCAACGGTCGTGGGTCATAAGTGACTTTTTTCAGTGCCATGGTAACTTTGAACTTTGAACTAAACGAACTGTTTCAAGTCGAGAACTACCTGTATTTTCTCCCTTATATATTTCAAAAATTAGAGAAAATTGATAGTCATTTTGGCCTTCAGTTTTGGATGCCTTCCTTCTTTCCTAGTTTTTTTTTTTTAATTTATTTTCTTTCCAGGGGCATTTCTGTTCTTGTTTGAAAGAACTTTCCTTCTAACATCTGAAGCCCAAGCAGCAAAAGATGGATTACATACTGTATTATTGAGTGTAGATAAGGTTGGCTCTTTTTAAAATGGGAAGGAAATGCATTTCTCCTACCATCTCCCTCTCCCTCTCCCTCTCCCTCTCCCTCTCCCTCTCCCTCTCACTCTCCCTCTCTCTCCCTCCCTCCCTCTCTCTCCCTCTCTCTCCCTCCCTCCCCCCCCTCTCTGTCTGCAGGAAGTGTGTGGTTTGAAAGCTGTTACCCGTAACAAGCCCTAATGGGTCTAGGTGGCACCATGTTAGGAAAGGAGAGCCAGTTTGGCATTAGGCCGGAAAGCAGGAGGCCATGGGTTCAAGTGCTGCCTTAGCTATGAAAACTGCTGGGTGACTTTGGACCAACCACCAGGAGACTGGGAGTTCTAGCCCCACCTTAGCCATGGAAGCCAGCTGGGTGACTAGTTAGTTTACTTTATTGTCATTGCACCTCGTACAATGAAATTAAATGCCATCTTCAGTGTAGAAGATGAGTATGTGGCCAGTCACTCTCTCTCAGCCTAACTCATCTCACTGGGTTGTTGTTGTGGGGAAAATAGGAGGAGGAAATGTGTTGGATATGTTTGCTGCTTTACGTTATTTGTTCAAAATATTAAAGGCAGGATACAGGTGAGTAAAATAAAAAAAAAATCAGAATGGCCCCCTTGGATGTGTTCAGAGTACAAAGAGCATGGATCCCAGTGTGTTGCATGCCAGAGTAGTAGATCCAAAGTGAATTTACATTGGTGTCCTCGAACCACACAGCCTAGGAACAAATGGTGTTCATCTCTGTCTCTTTTCCTTCCTCCTCCATTGTCTTGGCAGCTCCTCCCACCTTCACAGAGACTCCCCCCCAATACGTAGAGGCAAAGGAAGGGGGCAGCATTACTCTAACTTGCATGGCTTTCGGAAACCCTAAGCCAACCGTCACCTGGCTGAGAGAAGGAGAACTTTTGGGTGACAGCAACAAATACCGGGTAAGTTTGTGGTCTTGGAAAGATGACTGACAGTCTTTGCATACACCGTGGCACTGTGGTGGAATGTAGTCTGGATTCCCAGGAGGGAGGGGGCTGCATCCCAGAGGAACAAAAGACAGCGAAACTTAGATAGTTTGGTTGGGAGAACCTAGTAATTCTCAGAGAATATCTTTCATCATGCAAGTAGTTGCTTTAGTTCGGCAAGATTCTGTCTATAGATGAGAAACAGTTAAGGAAACTGCTTAGAAGTAACTCTGTGTGTCTTTCTTGATTTTGAGAGCCTGATAGTTCAGGTGCAAACAATCAGGATCATACCTAAGATTACAGCATAGAAGATTTATTCAAGCCTATACACAAGAATCTGGTCAGCTAGAGCTCAACACTGAATTGGTGACAGATAAGGATCAATGAAATTGAGGAGGGGTTTGGACTTGGACTGTTTGTGGGAATGTATGGATTCTAGGCTGATGATTCATTTAACTCCACCCCCCCCAGCTCTACCTGCTCTTTTCCTATAGACTGACAGTCTGTCTACCACTTCTAGTTCAGTCCACCACTTCTCTAGAATGTCTGACAGGACCCGCGAAGAACAGTCTCAGCCTGAAATCTTGAAAAATGCCTGTGGCTTAAAAAAAAAAATAATAGTAATAGAATCCTGGGATAAATGGGTGATTGATCTAACCTGTTATACAACTTCGTTGGTGCCTAAGTCACCAGAGGTTAGAAGGGAACGTCTAGATCAGGGGTCCCCAAACTTGGCAACTTTAAGACTTGTGGACTTCAACTCCCAGAATTCTCCAGCCAGCTATGCTGGCTGGAGAATTCTGGGAGTTGAAGTCCACAAGTCTTAAAGTTGCCAAGTTTGAAGACCTCTGGTCTAGATTATATCAGTCTCCTGGTGCCTGGCAATACTTCCTAATGACACTGTTATCATAGCTTCAAAGGAAAAAGGTGGTACATACCTTGCCCTTAATTGACATCATGGGACACCTTCATCTGTAGGTGTGCCTTTTGGAGAAGCTACTGTTCTCCTCAATGTATCTTTCAGGCAAGATGTGAAGGATGGAAGCAGTCCTCTTGAATGGATCTGCTGGGTTTCTCTAGGCCAGTGTTTCTCAACCTAGGCCATTTAAAGATAGGTGGACTTCAACTCCCAGAATTCCCCGGCCAGCATCTGGCTAGGGAATTCTGGGAGTTGAAGTCCACGCATCGTAAAATAGCTAAAATTAAGAAACACTGGCCTAGAAAGGAGAGAGATCCTTTCTAAAGATCTCTCCTTATCTTTTTTTTCTTTCTTCTATTCCATTTCTCATTGTATGTGAGTGTGTTCCCTGGCCGAAATCTCTTGCAGAAGTAGCAAGTGATATCAATCATCATCATCTTTTAATGACCCCATAATCCCTTGCGGGGACCAAGTGATGTCAATGTGCAGGCCAAAATACACTTGTTGTTCAAATGCATCCTTTGGTTTAGTGCATGCATCTTTCTAGAATGTGTGTGCAAGTCCTTCACACGTGCAGCAAGCTGTTGTTTAATCTTGCCACTCCCTGCCATGGATCTGACAATAGCACTAGCACTTAGACTTATATATCACCCCACAGTGCTTTTACAGCCCTCTCTAAGCGGTTTACAGAGTCAGCATATTGCCCCCAATAATCTGGGTCCTCATTTTACCGACCTCAAAAGGACGGAAGGCTGAGTCAACCTTGAGCTGGTCAGGATCGAACGCCTGGCAGTGGGCAGAATTAGATTGCAATACTGCATTCTAACCACTGCATCACCAGGGCTCCAAGCAGAGAAAAAGACCCAATGACTCTATTAATACTGTGCCTTGTGTAGTTTTGGGTTTTGTAGTCCAATGATTTTGTGCACTGAACTTGCGTTGAAGTGGCCTTTGGCTTTTTCAGGTTGCTGATGGGAGTCTGACAGTTACGTCAATCAGTCGCAATGACAGGGGTGCTTACACCTGCCGGGCCTATAGCATCCAGGGAGAGGCTGTGCACACGACCCGCTTGCTTGTCCAAGGTAATTGTGGGGTGTTAAAATCGGTGAGTGTGGGGGGCATTCTGTATACATGGCATCTTGCCGTTGGATCAGAGACTAAGGAACTAGGCAGAGAATACGGTAACCTTCAGGGGTGTCTCTATGCTTTTGCAGGCTTAAATATTAAGGTCCAGAGGGGTAACAGTACAATTACCTAACATCGTTGGGAGTTAATACTCAGATGTAAAAGGGATTGGAGGTGAAAACAAACTTGCTGGGCAGTGACCATGGCAAACCGGATTGCTACCAAATAACCTACATATCTGTGAGGTCACCAGGATACCATATCTTAGATCAATCAAGACCTTGTCTGTCTGTCTCTCTGCCTGCCTGCCTGCCTGCCTGCCTGCCTGCCTGCCTGCCTGCCTATCTATCTATCTATCTATCTATCTATCTATCTATCTATCTTCTATCATCTCTCTATCCATCTATCTATCTATCTATCTATCTACTATCTATCTATCTATCTATCTATCTATCTATCTATCTATCTATCTATCTATCTATCTATCTATCTATCTATCTATCTATCTATCTATCTAGCTATCTAACTATCTATCTTTTAAAGTAACTCAACTCTTATTGGTGATCCATATTTTTGCAGCCTAAGCAAAACTGGGTGCCACTCTTGAGTGATTAATTGGTAATGATGACGCTATCTGTTCCATCATGTCCGACTCTTGGCGATTTTATGGGCCAGATCTCTCCGCATTTTCCGATCTTGCATTACTTCTTCTAGTTGTTCTGTCCTCTGGGCAGGTGTCAGCTTTGATGGTGGAGTGATTAATTAACTCAGCCGCATTCTGTTCCTTACCTCCTTCTTCAACTGATACCCCCCAGAGGTGTTAAGGCTACAGCTCCTGGTATTGCTAGTAGTTTAGCTGACGAGCTGAGTGTATAGGGACCTAATGGGTGCCTAGATCCCCACAGTGCTACGACTGATCTTTGCATGAACTCTGCAGCTCCTGCTTGTGAACTCATCTTCCTTTTTCATCTGCTGAGGTAACTGTTTGTCTCTTGGTTTCCCACAGGACCTCCTTTTATCGTTTCTCCCCCAGAGAACATCACTGTTAACATCTCCCAAGATGCAATGTTCACCTGCCAGGCGGAAGCATATCCAGGCAACCTGACCTACACTTGGCACTGGGAAGAAGACAATGTCTACTTTAAGAAGTGAGTCCAGTCCTGAACCTCAGAGGTTACAACTCACAGGGTACCAACCGATCCCACCTAGCGATATCCTTGAAAATTGAGGGGGAAATGGAGATTTGAGCGATATTCTCCTTCTCTCTTTGCCTGGTCTTTAAGGAAATCATGAGTGTGTATTTAATTTAGGAAAAGCATCACAGTTATTATTCCCGAGTGGTGCAGTGGCCTAGAGGTGGAGCTCACAATCAGGAGGCTGTGAGTTCGATCCTAGGTAGAGGCAGATATTTCTCTCTCTGGGCACGATGAGAATATATCTGCTGAACAAAACTCTGCATTGGCGACAGGAAGGGCATCCGGCCAGTAAACACTCAGCTCCATTCAGTTGCCCAGACTTCACCCCGCGAGGGATTATGGGCTCATTAAAAGGAGACGATTGCCGTTATTACTCCCAGCCTGTTGTGATATGAGGCCCATCAGATTGGCATCGGCTGGAGTAGAGAAGGATGAAGGCAGCCCCCGTCTTCATGGAAAGCGACTTCATCCAGGAGAAACTTAATATGAAACAAGGTGTCGAGTTTGATCCTGTGTGCCCACTTCTCCCCTTGTTCTCATTTCACTTACAGTGACCTAAAACTAAGAGTACGGATTCTGATTGATGGGACACTGATCATCTTTCGAGTCAAACCGGAAGACGCTGGCAAATACACCTGCATTCCGAGCAACAGCCTTGGCCGATCCCCTTCGGCCTCTGCCTACCTGACTGTGCAATGTGAGTGCGTTTGCCCAAGGGGAACACATTTATGGGGTTGTGCAGGAGAAGTACCTAGTTGTTTTGGGCGCCACGATAGAAAAAAGGCATTGAGACTCTAAAAAGAGTGCAGAGAAGAGCAACAAAGAGGTACAGATAGATACAGCAGCCTCAGTAGGTTTTTCAACCAATGTTCTTGGAAACTATGACCATCCAGAGGTCATGAGACCTTAATAATGCTGGGTAGACAAGCATTTCTGATTGCATAGTAGACATACCACAGAGCAATGTGACATCGTCAGTATAATAGAATAACAGAATAACAGAGTTGGAAGGGACCTTGGAAGTCTTCTAATCCCAACCCCCTGCTCAAGAA
The DNA here is from genome assembly GCA_003457575.1 of Thermophis baileyi. Lineage (NCBI taxonomy): Eukaryota > Metazoa > Chordata > Lepidosauria > Squamata > Dipsadidae > Thermophis > Thermophis baileyi. The sequence goes on along the minus strand of QLTV01000198.1, from coordinate 216,130 downwards.
GATTAACCGATTAAAAAAGTTGGAAGGGACCTTGTAGGTCATCTAGTCTTCTTCAAAGCTTCCAGTAATGAAGCTCCCACAACTTCCGGAGGCAACTTCTGTTCCATGGTTTGATTGTTCTCACTGTCAGAAAATTTATCCTTATTTCCAGGTTGAATCTCTCCTTGATCAGTTTCCATCCATTATTCCTTGTCTGGCCTTCAGGTGCTTTGGAAAACAGCTTGACCCCTTCCTCTCTTTGGCAGCCCCTCAAATATTGGAAGACTGCTATCATGTCTCCCATGGTCCTTCTCTTCACTAGACTAGCCATGCCCAATTCCTGCAACCGTTCTTTATATGTTTTGGCATCCAGTCCCCTAATCCTCCTGGTTGCTCTTCTATGCACTTTCTCTAGAGCCTCAACGTCTTTTTTGTAGCGTGGTGACCAAATCTGCATGCAGTACTCTAGGTGTGGTCTAACTAAGGCTTTC
>QLTV01000198.1:203601-215617 GCA_003457575.1 Thermophis baileyi | reverse complement strand
ATGCCCAGGGCTTAAAAAAAGCTTCTGCGCAGGCACAGAAGCAAAAAACAAAATGGCGGTGCCTATGGTGCCACCGCAAGAACCAGTTCGGGGGCGTGGCAGGTCTGGGTCACTGCCGGTTCTAGCGACCCCGGCAGCCAAGTTACTACCGGTTCTATAGAACCGGTCGAGGTAAGTTGGAACCCACCCCTGCCCCTAATCATCTTTGTTGCTCTTTTCTGCACTGAAGATGAAGAATGTCTATGGAGATTCTTAGTCACCCAGGTCATGGTTGTCCCAAAAGTGCTTTTTAAAGAGGCAACTGGGCTTTCTGGTTTTTCTTTGAAGACATTTTGCTTCTCATCCAAGAAGCTTCTTCAGCTCTGACTGGATGGTGGGGAATGGAAGGATTTATACTTCTTTATACTCCTTTACACTCAAGGAGTATAAATCCTTCCATTCCCCACCATCCAGTCAGAGCTGAAGAAGCTTCTTGGATGAGAAGTGAAACGTCTTCAAAGAAAAACAAAGAATGTCCAGTTGCCTCTTGAAAAAGCACCTTTGGGATATGAAGAATGGTTGCAGGAATTGACTATGTCTAGTTTAATGAAAAGAAGGATTAGGGTGATACGATAGCAGTGTTTGAATATCTAAGAGGCTGCCACAAAGAAGAGCATGGCCGGCTGAAGAATTCTGGGAGTTGAAGTCCACAAGTTGCCAATTTTGGAGATCCCTGGAGGTTGCAAGCAAAGTTACTAGCTATGTTCTCTCTCTTTGCCTTTGACAAAATGAATGGTTAAATTGCAGAAATGGCTAGCTGATGGGAGTAAGGTGTGAGAAAAAAAACCCCTATCTATTCCAATGTAGGAACAATGATATGAATCTACTAGGAGGATGGGAATATCCTGGATTTGAATTTATAACTTCCTATGCATTTTGAGCATCCGGGCGCGGTGGCTTAGTGGCTAAGATGCTGAGCTTGTCGATCAGAAAGGTCGGCAGTTTGGCGGTTCAAATCCCTAGCGCCACGTAACGGAGTGTGCTCCCGTTAATTGTCCCAGCTTCTGCGAACCTAGCAGTTCGAAAGCATGTAAAAATGCAAGTAGAAAAACAGGGACCACCTTTGGTGGGAAGGTAACAGCGTTCCGTGCGCCTTCGGCATTTAAATCATGCTGGCCACATGACCACAGAGACGTCTTCAGACAGCGCTGGCTCTTCGGCTTTGAAACGGAGATGAGCACCATTCCCTAGAGTCAGGAACGACTAGCACATATGTGCGAGGGGAACCTTTACCTTTACCTTTTGCATTTTGAGACTCCTTGGGGTTGCCAAAGATGAAAATGGATCGACCTTTAAAGCGATCTTAGATATTTCTCCTAAGAAGGACTTGTCCAATCTCAGGTTGAATTTTCATGTTTACGGGAAACAGTTGTAGCAGCTCAAATGGATTACATTCCAAGTCACCGATTTGATTCCACTCACTTTTTAAAATCTTTCTTTGCTTTTGCAATTTTGCCAAGCCTGGAATCTTCAAGTTGTCTTTAAAAGTCACTCTAAGCCCATTCTTGAGTGACTGTGCCAAAATGGGCATCTGTTTGTCCTATACCCATCATTAATTGTAAATAGTTTTCTACCTCCCCAGTTTTCACAGAAGGCTTTGCACCTGCTGAATCTGCGTAGGAAGCATTTTTGTGAAAACATTTTTAAAGGCAGGCTAAATATTTTAGTGTTGATCGTGGAGGTGAGCGAGAATGTAGACACTTCTATTTTCCAGCCCCCAAGTATATTTCTTAGAGCTAAGTGCAGATAGGGGAAATTCAGTTTCCAATTCCTGAAGCTTCGTGCAGATGCTAAGTGATATGCTAATGGCTTTAGAAAAGATATTGAGTCTGAATATAATAGTCTTTGGTGGCAGTAATGAACATTGCTAAATTAGCATATGGGCTTGGGAGGCCATTAAAAAAAATGTTACTATTGTTTTCCCCATTCCTTGTTTTAGGGAGGCTTCAGTAGAAATACGTTCGTTTCAACCAGTTTGGAGTTGAGCAAAGAAAAGTCCAGATGTTTCATAAAGAAATGATTACACTTCTTCATAACTTCTGATTGCTTCCAATTCAGATCCTGCCAGGGTGGTGAACATGCCACCCATCATATATGTTCCAGTGGGGATTCATGGATACATCCGTTGTCCGGTTGAAGCTCAGCCACCCGTTTCCTTGGTCAAATGGAACAAAGATGGACGCCCTTTGCACATTGAAAAGGTAGGCGTGGTATACTTACTTTGTTTTTGTTTTTTTAAGAATTGCAAATGTCATTTGCATTTTTCTCCCCTCCTTCCTCCAGAAAGCTCAAGGTTTCATGCAAAAGCGTCCATTCCCTCTTTCGTCTACACAGCTACGTTGCGAGTTAGTTGGTGCGAAAGAGAGGGTGTGGGACAAGATTGCAAGAACGGGCATAATACATAATACTCGGGCAAACAATCGATACAAACTCAAGGTAAACCGCTCCAAACTCGATTGCAGAAAATACGACTTCAGCAACAGAGTGGTCAACGCCTGGAATGCTCTACCCGACTCTGTTGTTACATCCTCAAACCCTCACAGCTTCAACCTTAAACTGTCTACCGTGGACCTCACCCCATTCCTAAGAGGTCCGTAAAGGGGGTGTGCATAAGCGCACCAGCGTGCCTACCGCCCCTGTCCTACTGTCCCCATTTATTTGTATTCATTTCCTTCGTTCATGTCCACGTTCATATTCCTACCTGCTATCTTGTACATGTTTGACAAACAAACAAACAAACAAACAAACAAACAAACAAATAAAAAAATAAAAAGGAGGACTAGGGGTGACATGATAGCAGTGTTCCAATATCGGAGGGGCTGCCACAAAGAAGAGGGGGTCAACCTATTCTCCTATCCTCAATACTGAAACCAATGTTGGTCACCATACTACAAAAAAGATGTTGAGACATTGGAAAAAGTTCAAAGAGCAACTAAGATGATCAAAGGCCTGGAGACTAAAACATATGAAGAACGGCTGCAGGATTTGGGTTTGACTAGTCTAAAGAAGAGAAGAATTGGGGGGGGGGGACACACATGATAGCAGTATTCCAGTATTGAGGGGCTGCCACAAAGAAGAGGGGGGTCAAGCTATTCTCCAAAGCACCAGAAGGCAGGACAAGAAACAATGGATGGAAACTAGTTAAGGAGAGAACCAACCTAGAACTAAGGAGATATTTTCTGACAGAACAATCAATCAGTGGAACAACTTGCCTCCAGAAGTTTCAATGCTCCAACACTGGAAGTTTTTAAGAAGAGACTGGACAGCCACTTCTCTAAAATAGTATAGGGTCTCCTGCTTGAGCAGGAGGTTGGACTTAAAGACCTCCAAGGCCCCTTCCAACTCTGTTATTCTGTTATTCTAATATTTGAGGGGCTGCCACAAAGAAGAGGGGCTCAACCTGTTCTCCAAGGCACCTGAAGGCAGGACAAGAAGCAACGGGTGGAAATTAATTAGGTAGAGAACCAACCTAGAACTAAGAAGAAGTTTCCTGACATTGAGAACAATAAACGAGTGGAGTAACTTGCCTCCAGAAGTTGTTGGTGCTCCATCAATGGAGGTTTTTAAGAAGAGATTGGACAAACATTTGTCTGAATTTGTTTAGGGTCTCCTGCTTGAGCAGGGGGTTGGACTAGAAGACCTTCAAGATTCCTTCCAACTTCTGTTATTACCCTGTGGTGTATATCTTTCATTAGTGAATTTGAATCATGCCATCTTTAACCACAGCTGAACTGAGAATTGGGATTTCTAGTTCAGGGAGGCAAAATGTGAGCTGTAATCCAAGGTCAATTTGCTTGGAATAAACCTTTCATTGTTTGTTTCTTTATTTGAAAGACAACGTTGTGTGACGGATCAGATTCATAGGCGAGCAACTTATCTGGTAAAAAAGATGGCCACAATTTATGGGTCCTCAAATTACAGGTAGTCCTCGACTTAACAACAGTTCATTTAGCGACTGTTCAAAGTTACGACGTTACTGGAAAAAGCGACATGACCATTTTTCACGTAACCGTTGCAGCATCCCCGTGGTCACGTGGTCAAAATCCAGACAGCTGGCAACTGATTCATATTTATGACGGTTGCAGTGTCCCGGGATCATGTCATCCCCTTTGGTGATCTTCTGACAAGCAAAAACCAGATTCACTTAACAACCAGGTTGCTAACTTAACCACTGCAGTGATTCACTTCACAACGGTGGCAAGAAAGGTTGTAAAATGGGGCAAAACCCGCTGAACAAATGTCTCGCTTAGCAACATAAATTTAAGGGCTCCATTGCGGTCGTAAGTCGAGGACTACCTGCACTTATTAGCAGTTAAAAGACCCTGTTTAATGAGACTTCACTCTGCTATTATCTTGGTTTAAAATTCCTATTGAGGACTTCATCTGTCTAAATATTTAAGCAGAACGCTCAATATTTAGAATTCTTTGTTTAAAAAAAAATTAAGGGCTTAAAGACGGTACCTTGTTTTAAATACCGGGTCATTCATCGCTATGTCTTTTATCTTCAGCACAGCTGGTCTAGCTTAAAAGAGACAGTCAGAACCAAAGCTCTAAAGCTCATTAATTTTCGCCCAAGAGATTTCTTCACATGCTTTATTCACCTGTTGAAACCAATGATTATTTTTAAAGCCTAATATTTGATCAGATTTCATTCCCTTCTCTTCCCCTCCCCCTCCCGCTCCCTAAAGGGACAGCATCCTTTTCTGCACTGATAAATCTAATTTGATTGCCCAGCTTGCTTTTCACTTTTCTGTAATATGGTATCTGTCAAATTGCTTCATATGGAACTATAAACAAAGTAGTGGAGAGTTTCCCCACAGCTCTCTAACTTAATCCAATTTTTTTTACTACCAGTTCTGTGGGCGTGGCTTGGTGGGCGCGGTGTGGCTTGGTGAGTGTGGCTTGGTGGGCGTGGCAGGGAAAGGATACTGCAAAATCTCCATTCCCTCCCCACTCCAGGGGAAGGATACTGCAAAATCCCCATTCCCTCCCCACTCCTGGGGGGAAAGATATTACAAAATCTCCATTCCCACCCCACTCTGGGGCCAGCCAGAGGTGGTATTTGCCGGTTCTCCAAACTACTCAAAATTTCCGCTACCGGTTCTCCGAACTACTCAAAATTTCCGCTACCGGTTCTCCAGAATCTGTCAGAACCTGCTGGATTTCACCCCTGCTTGAGGTTCACCTCAACCATATCACCAGCACTTTGCCTTCTAAACTCTTACTGCTACGGTTCCTGACCTGTGTATGTAAACCTGAAGTTTTGGTTTGAAGAGCATCAGCTCTTAGTCACCACACTATAAAAAAGATGTTGAGACTCTAGAAAGAGTACAGAGAAGAGCAACCAAGAGGATTAAGGGACTGGAGGCTAAAACATACGATGAACGGTTGCAGGAACTGGGCATGGCTAGTCTAGTGAAGAGAAGGACCAGGGGAGACATGATAGCAGTCTTCCAATATTTGAGGGGCTGCCACAGAGAGGAAGGGGTCAAGCTGTTTTCCAAAGCACCTGAAGGCCAGACAAGGAATAAATGAATGGAAACTGATTGAGATTCAACTTGGAAATAAGGAGAAATTTTCTGACAGTGAGAACAATCAATCAATAGAACAGCTTGCCTTCAGAAGTTGTGGGAGCTTCATCCCTGGAAGCTTTCAAGAAGAGACTGGACTGCCATCTGTCAGAAATGCTGTAGGGTCTCCTGCTTGGGCGGGGGGTTGGACTAGATGATCTACAAGGTCCCTTCCAACTCTGTTAATCTGTATCTGTATCAGCTGTTAGATGTCAAGGTCCTCTTTGAACACAATGGACGAACATCATCAGCTAGGCTTCAGGATTAGTCCAGAACGGTCCATCGACTGATATTGGAAGAACCAGTTCTTGTTTACTAGTGTATGGATGGCCCCGCCCTTCGTATGTGTTCTTCATCTGAACTTTCATCTAATGAATGAATAGGTACTTGCTGGACTATTCCTTGCTTTGTAGAAACCAACCAATTAAAATGGATCCCACAAAAGGGCCTTCAAGGACTTCTGAAGGAATCTCCATAACCTGGGGACATCTCTGAAAAGGCTCCAACTTTTACATCTGCCATCCAAATTAATCTTACAGGAGAGTATGTTAGCAGAATCTTTAATGTTTAAGCTTCTCTGGCAAGGGAACTCTGGGAGTTGAAGTCCACATATCTTTAAGTTGCAAGGTTGACAAACACTGCTTAAAACTGTTCACCTTGTGAGGTCTTCCTCCCGAAATCATAACCGTTGTTACCGAACTGTGTTAAAGAAAAAGCTGACAGTGGTGATGGCAATAAGGGGAGAAGATGAAGACTATATGGGTTGATGTTGTGTTGCAAATATTAGAGGGACGCCTATCAATAAATCAAAAGCATTGCATCAAAACCCAGGTGAGTGGAATCTCCAGGAATCTGAACTACTAATGGTCAAAGCTAATGGGCAGGAGATAAGAATTCAACAGAATTCAAAGTGGAGGGAGGGATCAAGAAGGGCCTGAGCTTAGAATCATTGCACTGCAGTAAGAGGCATAGGCCGGACCTGCCCCAGAATCCTTGAAGGCTTATCTTGCCATTCTCAAGGGAAGGCAGACAATCTGGCGAGATTCTTGTAACATGGGTGATTAGTAATAAAGCTTCTGTTTGAATATTTGCAAATGGCTCTGGATGCTTTTGCCTGACGGAGGGAGGTTGAATTATTCTGGTCCAAGCAATAGCTCTGATTAATTAAACATGATGTCGAGTACAGGAAATCAGGAGTCCAGGCAGTTCAAATGAAGAGATAGATTTATCAGAAATTTAAGCTCTCTACAAGAATCTGAACTACTAATGGTCAAAGCTAATGGGCGGTAGATAAGAATTTCAACAGAATTCAAAGTGGGCTGGATTTAGATATCTTGTGAGCGTGAAGGGACTCGAGACTGATGACATGTTTGACCCCTCCCTTGGGCTCAGCCTGGTCATCTCCTGCACATGGATGTTTTCTGGACCAAAATATTTCAGATTCTCCAAAAGCTTGGATATCAGGTTTTGCTCCCCCATCTTATTCAGACTTCTTTATTCTGTGAAACTCATGTCTGCCAAAATTTAATTTCTTCCATTGCTTTGGCAGTATTCAGGCTGGAGTCTTCTGGAAGATGGCTCAATTCGAATAGAAGAAGCAACAGAAGATGCTCTTGGCACATACACCTGCGTGCCTTATAATGCCCTGGGGACTATGGGCCAATCGCCCCCTGCCCGATTGGTACTGAAGGTATTTCATTGGTTGATGTATTCCTTTTGGGGTGTGTGAATGTGAGCATGCATGCATGTCTACTAGCAAAGGACCCAGGTTTACCCTGTGCAGAAGTGAGATATAACTTGCTGTGATAGTTCTGCAATGTTCCAATGCTCTCATACATCAAGGGGAAGATATTCACAGAGCAAAACTGTAGAAGGAGGGGCAGCAGAACCTGAAGGTAGAGTTAAAAAAGGGATTGACCTAGAATCCCTACATAGCAGTAGTGGGTTTCAATTATCTTCGCTACCGGTTCACTATTGGGAGTGTGTGCGGGCGGCGCTTCTGCGCATGTGCAGAGACGTCTGGGCAGTTGGGCGGTGCCTCCCGCCACCGCCGCTACCGGTTCGCCCAATCCTGGGCAAACCGGTAGCAAGCCACCACTGCTACATAGCCACAATCAAACTAAGGCGAACCTCCCTTGAATTCTATTGGCCATTATCTAACTCCAAGCAGGCACTACCTGTGAGTTAAGAAGATTCCTGTGCCTAAGCTTTTAGCAATAAATCAGTTTAATTGGATCATCATGCGTGGACCTGATCTTTCATGCCTGACAAAAGCTGAGATTTCTTAAATTGCAGTAAACATTAATGCCTGTTTCTTCAAAGCAAAATCATGACTGTGATTAACCAGAAGTTCTTCTTCTTCTTTTTTTGAATGATCTCTGTTGCTGATGGCACAAGAAATATGTGTCAATGTTCAGGGGTGCACTGAAAAACTCAGCGCATCAAACGGACTTGATTGATGGCATTGACCGCTGTTGGGAGGGGAGTTTTGAGACATTTTGTAGACATTTTTTTTGATGTTGATCAACTGTTATATTAGTGCAGTCTCTACACATGTGTGTGTGTGTGAGTAGTGTGAGCGAAGAGCATGCTCATGCAAGGGGTGAGGTTTGAGTAGGGAATTGTGAATGGTTGAAAGAAAGGGCCATCCACACACTTCAAGCATCATGCTTCCCCTTGGTCGTACATTTAGATTAGGGTTACCCAACCTTGGCCACTGGATTTCAACTCTCAGCATTTTGGGAATTGAAGTTCACGGGTCTTAAAGTGTCCAAGGCAGCGGTGGGTTGCTCCCGGTTCTGCCCGGTTCTTAGAACCGGTAGTGGCGGCGAGGGGAGGCTCCGCCCACCCGCCCGGGATGCTTCTGCGCATGCACAGAACCGGTAGTAAAGGGTTTTAGAACCCACGACTGGGCCAAGGTTGGGAAACCCTGATTGAAGATGGATCAGGGCTTGGAAGCCAACCATTTGTTCACCTTTGGACAAACTCCGTAAGTGGCTGAAAACCCCGCAGTTGGCTGGCAGCTCCAGGTTTTCAGCGTGAGGCATCGGATGGTAATTGTTCTTTGTTTTTCCTTTTCTGGCTTCACAGGACCCACCCTATTTCACGGTGCTACCAGGCTGGGAGTACAGACAAGAGGCAGGGAGGGAACTCCTGATTCCCTGTGCTGCAGCGGGAGATCCCTTTCCTGTCATCACTTGGAGAAAGGTACCCGGCCTGTCAGAAAAATCTGCAGGGCCTTTGGCTTTTGATGAGTAGCCACCCTTTGTCCCGGTAAGAGCAAACTGGGGGCTGCTCTACCACTCTCGCCCTGTCCTACATAGTGGGTGGTGGTGGTGGTGGGGGAAACCCAGCTCCTTGCCAGGAAGCATGTAGGACAGCGTTTCTCAACCTTGGAGAGCTGTGGACTTCAACTCCCAGAATTCTGCAGCCAGAGAGACTTGCTTTAAGACGTGGGGAATTATGGAAGTTGGAGTCCACCCAGCGTAAAGTTGCCAAGGTTGAGAACCACTGGTGCAGGAACTGTAGGAAGTGTAGCTGGGACCTTGAAGGAGCCCAAAGCAACCTTCAGAATCTTTCTCTGAGTAGTCGAGAGTTGGGCCATTCTCCCACACTGTGAATTTGGTTTGAGGTGCATTGCAGCACTTTAGGACTTCATCCAGGAACTGTTGAGTTCCACTTCTTACACCTCCCTGTAAGGTCTATCTCAGCTTGCTTTGGTCTTCAGCTCCTAGAGTTAGGAATGATGAGGGGAGCTGAAGTCAGGCATAAGTTAGGTGGGCCAAACATGGTGGAGTTAACCAATGAGACCGTATTGATGTGAAGGGAGCCAGCTTGGGGGAAAGACACAATAAGAGCAGTGGGGAAATCCAATTTTTTTTTTACTACCGGTTCTGTGGGCGTGGCTTGGTGGCGTGGTGTGGCTTGGTGGGCGTGGCTTGGTGGGCATGGCAGGGGAAGGAATCTCCATTCCCACTCCACTCTGGGGCCAGCCAGAGGTGGTATTTGCCGGTTCTCCAAACTACTCAAAATTTCCGCTACTGGTTCTCCGAACTACTCAAAATTTCCGCTACCGGTTCTCCGAGCTACTCAAAATTTCCGCTACCGGTTCTCCAGAACCTGTCAGAACCTGCTGGATTTCACCCCCGAATAAGAGGTTCAAACTTCAGCATTTTGACCTTGATTTTGTGACCTTTGTTGGCTTCGCTCTTCTGTAGTCTCTGGTATCAGACTTTGAGCTGTTTTTTTTTAAAACTATCCCCTTACTCTTGTAATTCCATACTGGGCCCTACTGAAGTTCTCATGCTCTTAATGTTTTGGGCCCCTTTGCTTCACGTGATCTCCATCCATTTCTTTCCACCAATTTTGGCCTTTTTGTTATTACTAAACCGCAGCCAGAATGCTCCGGGTTCTCACTTCATCCTAAGTTTTAAGGGCTGGACTTGGGCAAGATGCCAAACCACACGCTAACTGACTCCACTTTAGCCGAGCTTAGCATCTTCTCTGAATCCAGCCAGTGTGTTTGTTTAATTTAAGGCCCATTGTGGTGGGTAAACTCGACCATGATGGAGGACTATAATCTGGATTGAAATGGCTTCAGTAGTGAGTGAAGCTGGCCAGAGAATCATCAGTGAAAGGAGAAGGACATCTCTTTCCATGTACCATTGTCCCAGGGAAAGTGCAAGCCTAATTAGCATCCTTTAGCAGTCCTCCAGCAGGAAAGAAGCTGCCTTTTAACCGGGTTGTGACTTCATCAGTAAACTGGTACAGGGGTGGTTTCTGGTTTTCTTCGCTGCCGGTTCGCTCAGTGTCGCGCCGTGTGGGCGTGCGGGTGCTTTGCGCATGCACAGTGCTTAAAAAAAGCTTCTGCGCATGCGCAGAAGCAAAAAAAACCAAAATGGCGCCGCCTATGGCACCGCCGAAAGAACCGGTTCGGGGACGTGGCAGGCCTGGGTCGCTGCCAGTTCTAGCGACCCAGGCCGCCAAGTTACTACCGGTTCTATAGAACCGGTCCAAACCGGGAGGAACCCACCTCTGAACTGGTATTAATTTATTAAAGGGAAGGAAAATCAATAGGTCTTTAGCTCCCTCTTCTGTTCTAAAGCAGTGAAACAGTGAACTAGGTAACAGAATATTTACTGGAACTGCATGCTTCAAGAATCGTTCAGAAGGAATGTGTGGGAAAGACCCAAACAGGATGCTTTCACGAATAGCCGAGAAATTCTATGATTTCTCAAGATCCAAAGGACTTCTTCGGAATCAATTTGGAAGCTTGCACAGCTTTATAGATCAGGTATCTAAGCCTCTTGGCTTCCTAGCATGACCACCAATTCAAAAAAAAAAAAAAAAAGGGTGGATAAGAGGATTTCTGTAAGAGAAGCCAACAAAGATCTCCTTTCTGAGGTTAAAATTTTGAGCATTCCTGGAATCGGAAGCCTTAGACATTCCATGGAACGTGATCCAATTTCGCTTGATGGTGTGGCCAATTCCATGGAACTTGATCCAATTTATGGTATAGCTGAGTCAGTTACAAAATGAACATCCCTCCCTCCCCCCTTACTTCTGGAGGTTAGAGAGCATATGTGGCTCTATCTGGGGGCTGCAGGTGGGGGGGACATGAGAGATGTGGTTATGCTCCATCATTGCCAAGCTTTTTTTTAAAAAAAGGTCATCAGCCTCTGCAGGACTCAAGAGACTTCTTTTCTTCTTTGACCTTCCCTTCACTCTTTCCAGAGCAAAAATGAGCTGAAATTTGGAATCCAGCAACTCTGGAAGATTGAGGGGATAGAAAAAGCAAGGAATGGGTGCGCTGGGGAACCACAGGTTGTCCACCCTGATCAGGGCAATAGATTCCTTGCTCGACATTCGTCCATTCCCTTCTTTGCAAGCCATCTGCAGAAGTTCCTGCTTGATGCCACTCTTGCCATCCCTGTCTTCCTTATCCACTTGGAGGGAGCCCATCTTCCACTGCCTCTTTGGCCCATGATCTCACCCCGTTCCATGGCTTTGGAGTGTTGTGGCCCATCGGCTGCCAGCAGAGCTAGCTGCAGAATCAGACGAGGAGGAGGTGGAGGGAGAGCCTGGGCCACCTTCGGAGCTTTTGGAAGGCTCTGATAAGGAAACAGCATCAGAGACAGAGGCCGGGGCCTTCCGTCCTCCCCCAGGTGGAGAGGCAGCTGTCTTTGGGGCCTGAGCTGAGTGAGGGGGAGGAACAGATGGGGCCCATCCCAAATACACGTATGCGAGGAGAGGAGAGGAGAGGAGAGGAGAGGAGAGGAGAGGAGAGGATTGGAAGGAGAGGAGAGGAGAGGAGAGGACAGGAGAGGAGAGGAGAGGAGAGGAGAGGCGTGGCGTGGAGTGGAGAGGCGTGGCGGGGCAGGGAGGAGAATAGAGTAGCAGAGAAGAGC
>QLTV01000198.1:189115-201615 GCA_003457575.1 Thermophis baileyi | reverse complement strand
TCTTTCTTTCATCCTAGTTTAAACTCTGTTGCATTAATCTTGATGGTCCTAATTTCCCTCTCCTTGTTTTCAGGTACAAGTCCCCATGCCCCAAGTAATGTGCGTGTTGCCGTTTCCATGACCTCAGCCAACGTTTCCTGGGAACCTGGCTATGATGGCGGATATGAACAGACATTCTCAGTTTGGTACGGCCCTCTGTGAGTCATCCCAGCATGCTTTGCTCTCTGCTTCTTTTCTTTCCCAGTTGGCCAGTGTGAACAGTAGACTTGAGGCCTTGTCCTTCTTAAACTGAGTTCTCTTGAATGTTGATTGTGTAGCAACAATACGCAGGTACCCCGTTTGAGTAATGAGAGTTTTGCAATCCCTGATCTTGATTAGCTGACTTTTGTGGCATAGGGAATAGGGTTGTCTATCCCTTTTTAAGGTGACTTTCCCCATCATGAAGACATGATCAGTGACATTTAAATCTTGCTTTTCTTCCATGATGGAACCCAAATTACTCTTCATGGAATTTGCATAGACCATTCTATCACATCAAATGCTTTCTTGGATCTCGTACATTTGATTTTCAGTTAAATAGAATCCATCAGGAATCTCCAAGTCAGGATTTGAATCATGGAAAAACAATGGATTTAGATTGGCTCCTGTGGTTATCCTAATCTGTACAATGAAGCAGTAGCTTGCATTCCTGGGGAAACAGCAGCTGCAAAGGGACTGGTGGGAAGATAAAGACTTAAATATTATCTTTCGCCCACCCAACTCCTTTATGATACAGATCTAGTACTGATCCATTCTTCCTCTGCAAGTAAGAAACAAAGCAAAACACAACACAACACAACAAAACACAACGACAACAAATGTCTTCCACAGTTCACTAAACTAAAGGCAACCAACCAGCCACATATCTGTGGTCCATCTTCAGACCTGTGGTCTCAAGAGAACGAGACCTAATAAATCTTTGAGCATAATAGTTGAGTTTACCCGACATGCTGATTTCTAAATCTCACATAATAGTGCTGTATTAATGTGATTTGTTGGGCCCAAATAAACTATACAATGGCATCCTTTGATGGTTTGTTTCACACAACAGCTAAGAACACAGTTGGATTTCCACCACGTGCTTAACCAAACATCTAATTTAACTGAATCTACTGTTGTGTAATCCTTCAATTGGTTAGTATGCTATACATCCTATGTATTATGTAATCTATCCTTCTTCAAGAAAACGCACCTTCAACATATCTAAAAAGCACCAGCTGGAAAAAGCTGGTGTATCAAATTTTATGTGGTGATATAACTATTCACATCTGCCTTCTTGTAAATTGGATGAAATTGTTATTTAGAAGCTGTCTTCCGAGGCTTTCAATATCAATATTTGCTAAAAGTCACTGGAATTTAATGGTCGTATATTCATCAGTGTGCACCATGTATTATACCTCTAAAATATGACATACCAGAATTGGGCTTCAGACAATTTACATTCTTCCATATATCTACTGTAGGTCTAACTCAATCCGAATGGCTCTAGGTGCCAATATCCATTCTGAATTGAAAACTTTCCCTTCCTAATCATCTACTTTGTCCAGGTTCTTCCTTTGTAGGGGTTTAATTTTAGAAATCACATGTCAGTAGAAAGTTGATGGTTAGCTCACACTTCACTTCCCACCTGCAGCATCGAAGAGTGACATGGAAGTGTGAAAAAGCTGTCATGCCAGAAAGGTATCTGGACCGCTTATGCAATATTTTTCAGTATTCCAAAATAGCTGTTCAGATTTTACCAAAGAAAATATAGGGCATTCCAGTAAGCTTCAAAATTCCTCTCCCCAATAAAGCTATCCCTGCATCTGGAGTCCCATCGAAAGAGCTATTCAGTTGTAGGTCTGAAGGCATTTGGTTGAGGTTCTTCTGAAAAGGAAAAACAAAAAACAAAAAACAAATCCAGAATCTACATAGGTTATTTCCTGGGGTGGGAAGTCCATTCACCTTTCTTTAAATCTCACTCCTTCAGTCAGTTCACAAGTCCTTTTGGTGTTGATTAATCAAATGATGTATGTGTAAACAATCAGCTTCTGTTGGAAAGATCCCCAAGGTCAGATCCCGTAGGTTCCTCTAGATTTGGGGGGCATATTACCGGTATTTAAATAGTAGCAGGTGAAACCAAAGAATTCACCAGCATGAGAACTTAGAAAAATTGCTGGTATTAGGTTTGAGATCAGTGGACGAGTTAGATAAGACATTGGACTTTCATTGCTATCGCAAATCCTTATCACTGCAACAAACCTCCTTTCCTTTAAGCTGATTGGCATTATCTCAGTTGGCTGAATAAGGTTATATCCGTTGCCTTCTGTATTAGGTTGCCTATTTTCTTCCTATCCTTCTTTCTTCTTTCTGCTTCTGTGTCCTCTCTTCATCCCATTTGACCGGGAAAGTCTACTGGTAACTTAAACATTAGATGTACAAGTCCGATAATAAAGAACTGTTCTGATTTTTGGAAAGAGGGAAGGAAATTTGGATGGGGTGGGTGGATTCAAGAACAGTGGGAATGAGTGCACCGTTGGTAGACTTGAAGGAACAGGTTAGGGACGGCTCATCTTGGAGAAAAATCAGCGTAGCATTCAGAGTGCCAAAGAAAGTCTCCAAATAAATTGGCAATCCCGGTTTGGTTGTTTCAGTGTTTTATCTTCAGTGGTTTTGGCCTGGACTGGGGCCAGAAGGGATGAAATTGTAGCTTGGACTTCACCGTTGCTGAAATGGCGTCACGGGTGAGCAAGGCTGAAAGCAACATGCAGCACATAGGGTCATTTAGCTGTCGTGCTGAGGACATCTGAGTCATCGTAGTCTCCACGTATGTCTCTGCCATTTGAGTTGGTTTTACGCTGTGAAGAGAGCCACCCTTAATGAATGTTTACATCTGCCGGCTCAAATAATCAGACGGTTATGGTGAGATGCCAATGGGCAGCAGGATGGCTGATGCGCAGACATAAAATTTCTCGCCGTTAGCGCACTGCTTGTGGTTTCATGAGTTCATCAGTCATGCCATTTGAAAAGCAAGAGGTGTGCTCAGGTATCAGAGAACAAGCAGAAACTGGGTTGATTACCCTACCTGTTTGTGACAGTTGTCATTCGACAGCTTGCATAAATGTAGAATGTAAAGCTTGAGATATCCAAGTGCAGAGTTTTTATAGAGGGGGAAGTAGAAGAGCCTCATACTAGACCTTTGAACCCACTCGAGATACCTTTAAAAAAAAAATAACCAAGTTATCTAATTCAGATTAAAAAAAGAAAACACTTGACGGAATGTGGGTAGCATATGTTTAAATGGCAGCAGCCAAAAGAGATGTGATGTCGAAGGATGGAGATCGCCTTCCTTTGTTCTTTTCCGCTCACTCCTTGTAATCAAGTGATGCAGATTGAAGTCAACATGCAAACAGGATGTATTATTTGCATGTTGGCTGGCTGGGGAATTCTGGGAGTTGAAGTCCACATGTCTTAATGTTGCCAGGTTTGGCAAACCCCCTGATTTAGGTCACCAAATTCAGTTTTTTCTCCATGTGGAATTTAGATGACTGGTGCAATTTCTTAAAGTGTGTGTGTGTGTGTGTGTGTGTGTGTGTGTGAGAGAGAGAGAGAGAGAGAGAGAGAGAGAGAGAGAGAGAGAGAGAGAGAGAGAGAGAGAGAGAGAGAGAGAGAGAGAGAGAGAGAGGGAGAGAGATTAAATAGGATCCTGGCATCAGGACCAATCCCCAAACAAGGACATTGTTCATTAAGAAATTATCTCTGCTTTCCCTTTATGGTCCCTTCTCCATCTCTCTTCTGCTTTATCCTTCTTTCTGTTTTTTCTCTGCGGTTCTTTCTTTCTGAAGAACTTGCTCCTTGGATGGTCTTTCTTCTCTCTCTCTCTAGGATGAAGAGGGCACAGTTCGGACCTCATGATTGGCTCTCCCTTCCAGTACCAGCTGGTCCCAGTTGGTTGCTTGTGGATAACCTAGAACCAGAGACTGCCTACCAGTTCAGTGTCTTGGCCCAAAATAAGCTGGGCACAAGCTCCTTCAGTGAGGTGGTCACCGTAAATACTTTAGGTAAGCCCTGGAGAGGAATGCTTCCCACCATCCTTCTTTTCTTGTTCCCCGTTCAGCAAAGTTCTCGGTAGGCTATGTGCAAAGCCTACTGTTCCATTTCAGAATTCTGGGCCTCAGGAACTCCAGGAGTTTTCCAGAAACTAGTATTCCAAAATTGGAGGCTGCACATGGTGTTCCAGACATTGTGTTCTTTTGGAATGAAAGATTAATTTCTGGAAAACATCTGGACCACTCCTGGTAGGGCTGGATAGGTATGATTCAGAAGATGAGTGGAACTTCCATTGTGGTAGGTTGCACAGATATTTCTGTTCTTCTTTCTAATGAATCATTTTCCTTCTCCCTTATTGCCAATTTGGAATTATTATTCACACAAAGAGCGGGCAGAACATTGGTTCATAGCATGTTATAAAATAATCTAAGCAGATCAGATTAATCATTGGGGAGAGTTTGTTTAAGCCACAGATACGGGTTGGAAAGGGATTTGTAGAACAGTGGTGACATGGGGAACAAAAAGCCGGTGTGATTAATTGATTAAGGTGCTGGATTAGTACCAGAGATGCAGGTTCAAGGCATGTGAACTTCAGATATGGAAGTTCACAGAGAGGGGTCATTAGCAGTTCTTGACCTAACTTCCTCCAAAAATTGTTATGCTAAAACAACTGGAGGAAGGTATGTGCTATGTAGATTGTCTTAAGTTCCTGGAGAAAGGGTGGCATGCAAATACCTCTATTTTATTCCAGATGGGGTCCTGGGCACTCTCTGAGCTTGGTTGTTTCCTCGCAGACGTTTCATGACCCAACTAGGCAACATCATCAGTTGATCATGATGATGTTACCTAGTTGGGTCATGAAACATCTCCAAGAAAGCAACCAAGCTCAAAGAGCACCAAGGACTCCACAGTTCAACCCTGAGCTACAAATACTCACTTCTATTGGTATTTTATTCCACTTTGAGACTCTTCAAAATCGCATTTTCCCAGGGCCACTTATGATAAACAAACTTAAGCTAAAGAGGTCACAAAAAAGGAAGATTTGGAGAAGGATCTAAATGGAAGAGGAAGGGGAGACAGAAATCCTAGAGAAGGATATTCAGAAGAGGGGCAACATTTTGGTGGCTGGATGCCACAGACACATCAGAAGCTACTGGGGAGCAGTGGTATGAACTGTGGTGGGCCTATTTTTTCTTGGTTTTGGACATTGGAGAGAAGGAGAATTGGAGAAGACTTTAAAAATCTTTTAAGGATTTAATTGTAGAATAGCCACTATAATTTTATAGTGGTCCCTACTTTAAAATACTAAAAATGTGTGATTCTGTTCTTATCAATATTGGCCTGATAACCTAACAAGAAGGACTTTTGCCTCAGAAAGGTGGTTTTTCAAGAGGCAACTGGACTTTCTTCGTTTTTCCTTGAAGACGTTTTGCTTCTCATCCAAGAAGCTCCTTCAGTTCTTCATGAACTGAAAAAGCTTCTTGGATGAGAAGTTAGTTAGGTTAGTTAGTTAGGTTAGTTAGTTAGTTAGTTAGTTAGTTAGTTTACTTTATTGTCATTGCACCTCGTACAACGAAATTAAATGCCACCTTCAGTGTACATTATAACTATAAAAATAAAACAAGAACACACATCCTTCACATTCTATACAATTGAATTGAAAACCCCTCATATTGCATTAGTATTGCACTATACAGCAGAATTCAATATAGTTACTGGGATAGAAGCTGTTTTTCAGCTTATTTGTCCTTGTTTTTATTGTCCTGTACCGTCTGTCAGATGGTAATAGTTCAAAAAAAGGGTGCCCAGGATGAGATGGATCTTTAAGAATGTTTTGAACTTTCTTAAGGCAGCGGGAGCTATAAAGCTCTTCCAAAGAGGGGAGAGGGCAACCAATGATCCTCTGGGCAATGACGTTAACCCTCTGGAACACTGTCCTATCTGCCTATATGAGAAGAAAAATGTCTTCAAGGAAAAACAAAGAAAGTCCAGTTGCCTCTTAAAAAAGCACCTTTGGGACAACCATGACCTGGATAACGGAGAATCTCAATAGACATTTTGACTCAGAAGTTGTTCAATTTTACATGAAGCCAAAGGGAAGGATCTATTTAAATAATAGTAGCCAATTATATTTGCAAATGTCCTCTAGAACTAGACATTCGTGCTATTAATGCAGCCCTTTTCTATCCTGGTTGTTTTCTTTTTTCATCTTCTCTTTTTAATTTTTTTTATTAAAAACAATATCTTTAGCATTCCCTGTCACAACACCAGAACCACTGGTGCTGGTTACTCCACCAAGGTGCCTAACAGCTAACCGGACGCAGCAAGGTGTTCTGTTGTCATGGCTCCCTCCAGCCAATCACAGTTTTCCGATTGACCGGTATATCATGGAATTTCGGGTTGGAGAAAGATGGGAGATTTTGGATGATGCCATCTTAGGGACCGACAGTGATTTTTTTGCCAAGGATTTGACTCAGGTAGGTGGAAACTCTGGGAAAATGGTGAGTGACTTTTCTCCGTCCTTTGGACACTAGTCCTATTGTCGAAGCAATGTTGTATGATTTGATGGAACAGGACAAACATAATTGCTTGATGTGATATCTGTGGCGCCATGGTGACGCTGTGGTTAGAATGCAGTATTGCAGGCTAACTCTGCCTATAGCCTGGAGTTCGATCCTGACCGGCTGAAGGTTGACTCAGCCTTTCATCCTTCTGAGGTTGGTAAAATGAAGACCCAGATTGTTAGGGACAATAGGTTGACTCTGTAAACTGTTTAGAGAGGGCTGTAAAGCACTGTGAAGCAGCATATAAGTCTAAGTGCTATTGTTATACCTCACATTCCAAATTGCTGGCATTAAAAGTTCCAAAACAGTTAAACTATTTGGCTTAAATAATATATTTTTCCCCATGTTTTCCATTGTGATCAGTTAAATAAAAAGCAGCAGGAAAAACAGAAAAGAAAAAAAGTGGAAAGGGATAGAATATATACATGTAATTAGTTACATCGCAGTATAATCCCCAAATTAATCCATGTAAATTGATTTTTTTTTAAAAAAATAATTGTATTGCTGGCGTTGCATAAGATTCACACTGAGGTAAGGTTTGAAGTGAGAATTCAAAAGGTGAGATTTAATACAACGACTAGGAAAAAGTAAAAAGGAAAAAGAAAAGGAAAAGAAAATAAAACAAATAAAACAAATGTTATCTGTAAGGAAAAATAAAACCACAAAGCAGCCTCTTCTCATTTCTCTTTTGTTGTTCCTGTTCCCCTGTTTTAAATTTTATTTAATCTTGTGAGGTCCTTGATATTAAGTCCTCTTGGTTCTACCTGGATTTGACCTGCGCTTTTGTTGAATTTATCTGGGCTGCTATTATCTTTTATGATTATGGTGCTGATGGTACATCATCTCTATTTAATGGTAGAAGCTACCCTACAGGACTCTTTTCAGGGTGTAAATCCCATTATAAGTAAACCAGAATGTGAATTCATAAATAATCAACTCGCATGAATGCCTGCTTGAATGGATCTATAGGGAAAAAACTTTACTGCAACCCTGTTTGGTAGTAAATCTATTAAGTTAGTAGGACTTGTTTCCATGTAGGAACACAGAGGAGTGCAGCTGAACTGTAGTAAGCTTCATGCTATGCTTGCCAGATTGTCAGAGGTCCTAGCGTTGAAAAAATGGGTTGTCTGGTTTTGCTACAAAATTAATAGCCTATGGATGCTGCATTTGCTCCTTGGACCTGGAATTGTGGGGTCCTTGGTGATCTCTAAGCTTGGTGGTTTTCTTGCAGATGATTCATTACCAAACCAGGGGATATATTCAGTGTTGTTATCAAACAAGGTGACACTGATGGTATCACCTAGATTGGTAATGAAATGTCTTCAAGAAAACCACCAAGCTCAGAGAGCACCAA
The DNA here is from genome assembly GCA_003457575.1 of Thermophis baileyi. NCBI lineage: Eukaryota > Metazoa > Chordata > Lepidosauria > Squamata > Dipsadidae > Thermophis > Thermophis baileyi. The sequence goes on along the minus strand of QLTV01000198.1, from coordinate 193,629 downwards.
GGACCCCACATTTCAATCCTGATCTACAAATTCTATCCATCTTGGAATTCTCCAAAGGATTGCCTTGGGTCATACTGTTGGAAAACTTTAGGTTTTGCAGTGCCAAAAACATTCAAAGGGTGGCCAGTCGAATAAGAATTAGTTCTACTTAATACAGGTAGCTGAACTCAGTCTGGTTGTAAGCAGAAGTGGGATTCACATAATTTACCTACTGGTTCACCCAGCACAGAAAATGTGAGCGCACGGGTGTGCAGCCTTCCGTGCATGCACTTTGTGCTCCAATGCGCCACCTCTGCACATGCGCATGGCCACCCGCACATGCTCGTTACTCTCATGCAAGCCTTCCGCGCATGCGCCCGGCCTCAAACATGTGCACAAATAGGATAGCATAGAGCCGGGGCGGGTGGCCGGGCCCATCTGCGATCACTACTACCGGTTCGCCTGAACCGGTCCAAACCGGCTGAATACCCCTCTGGTTGTAAGGAATATTTTTGCCATCTCTCTCCCTCCCCTTGGGAAATCATTTGTTACCTTGAATAATGATGACATTGGTTTCCCTCAAGATTATTGAGACTAATGACCCTTGCGTGTTTCGTGTTGTAGGACACGTGGTACGAGTTCCGAATTTTGGCTGTCATGCAAGGTCTAATTAGCGAACCCAGCAATATTGCTGGTGTCTCCAGCACAGGTAAGCAATGATTTTACTTGCCTTGGCAGGCAGTTGTTCAGCCTCTGAATCGAATGCAGTTTTGAGATCTTCTCAATCAGCTCTAGCAACAGGGAGTCCTTTGTGATGATTATTTTTTTTTATTATTATTATTTATTAAATTTGTATGCCGCCCAACTCCCAAGGGACTCTGGGCGGCTTCCCCCAAAGATTAAACATATTCTTCAGTCTAGAGCAGTGTTTCTCAACCTTGGTCACTTTAAGAGAGGTGGACTTCAACTCCCAGAAATTCATGAAAAACTTATATTGTGGTGTCCTTAATGCTCCCTGAGCTTGGCTGTTTTCTTTCAGACATTTCATTACCAAACTAGGTAATGTCTTCAATTATATTAAACCTGACTCTGCCAGTTGGCTGTGGCCTGGACAGGGGCGTGTCATGCTGCAGGTGTTTACTGGATTAATGGAATAGAAGATCTCACCTCCATTCTATGATATTCCCCCCCCCCCCGGTGATCACAGCTATTTCTTGTTCATTTTAATCTACTTATTGTTCTACTCTTTTAATCTTGTACACTATCATTTTAGCACATTGTAAGTCACCCAGCAAAAGGGGACAGTGAGAAGGGTGACAAATGCATTTAATACGTCAATAAATAAATATTCTGTGACACACTGTTGAGATGCTTGTTTATCATGAGGAAAAATTAAAATTTTTTTAATTAAATTTTTTAATGAAAATAGTAACATTCTTTTTTATGTCTGGAGAAAAGAGATAACGTTTGGAAGAGGCTCAGATAGGCAACACCCCCCCCCCCCCGGGGACCAGGGAGGCAACCCCCCCCCCCCCCCGATTCATTAGAGTATAAGGGGGTGGTGGTAGGACAGCACAATCAAATTTACAAGATTCTATTATTATAAACCAATCTCAGTAAAAGTCATTTTAGCCATTCTGTAGAGTTTGATTTCCCAGACTGTCCCATCTAGAAGAGCTGTTAGGTATTCCTGTAGGCCAGTGGTGGGATTCAAATTTTTTTACTACCGGTTCTGTGGGCGTGGTGTGGCTTGGTGGGCGTGGCAGGGGAAGGTTACTGCAAAATCCCCATTTCCTCCCTATCAGCTGGGACTCGGGAGGCAGAGAATAGATGGGGGCGGGGCCAGTCAGAGGTGGTATTTACCGGTTCTCCGAACTACTCAAAATTTCCGCTACCGGTTCTCCAGAACTGGTCAGAACCTGCTGAAACCCACCTCTGCTGTAGGCGTCTCCAAACCTTAATTCTACCCACGTCTTCTATCTTCTTTTCTACCCAGACATATTTCCGCAGCCAGAGTTGACTGACGAAGGATTGGCGCGTCCGGTGTTGGCTGGCATTGTTGCTACCATTTGTTTCCTCGCTGCCGCCATTCTTTTCAGCACGTTGGCGGCATGCTTTGTCAACAAGCAACGCAAACGGAAGCTCAAACGCAAAAAAGGTGAGGACTTTCCTGCTGATCTTGTTAGCAATCCTTCTCAGGTGAAGATAGGCAGGCTTGGAAAAGGGGAGAGGAAGGCATCCCAGAGTATCCCAGCATTTGTCTTTCAGGGAAGAGAATGTAAGTTCAATCCAGATGTTAAGATGCCTGGCCTCTGATGCATCTCCTTTTCCCAAAGTCCATCTGATCCTAATATTAAGCAATGAATCACTGACTTTGATGGAGCTACAGTATGTCAGGGGTGGGCAATTAGAAACTGGGACTTTGGAAAATTGGAAAAATTGGAAAATTGGAAAAATAAAAATATACCAACAGAAGAAAGTTTAATCAGAAAAGTTTTAGAGTGTGCAGAAATGGATAAACTAACAAAGGAGATACAAGAAAAGGAGGAAACAGAATATTATAAAGTATGGGAAAGATGGTATGAGCGGCTAGAGAAGAGGGTTAAAAGATAACAGCAAAAGAAGATGATATAGGAGTTAAAAAGTAGGATTAAATAAATGTAAATGGAACGGATATAGAATGTAATGTAGAAATGGAGTACATTATTATATATGTTGTATATAAATCGACTTATGAACTATATGTATGAAGGGAAAAGGGAAGTAGAAGAGGCAATAATTGTATAAGTAGCAAGATATACTGACGTGAAAATGTTGAAAAGAAGGAAATTGTATAAATTTCTATTTTTGTTTTTTGTTTTTTTAAAACTGTTCAATAAAAATTATTAAAAAAGAAAGAAAGAAAAGAAACTGGGACTGTTGTGGAAGGCCAAACCTGTAGGCCTGTGAAGCTGTGTAGGCATGCATGCACAACATACATAAATTGAAGGGGGGGGGGAATAGCAATCGTCTTCAAAATAAAAGCAACTCAAGTGGGTCGGACAGGGACAGGGAAGGCAAGGGAAAAGTGCAGAAAAGTAGGGAAAAAGAAAGAAAACGAGTTGACTTCCGACTTCCTTTGGTGCAGTAGAATAAGATAGTAACATCAAACCTCAACTTTTTACTTTTACATAATAGTGTAAATCAGCCATTTCTATAACAACAAATCTATCTAACTGGTAAAGCCCACAATCAAAGTTTCATTTCCCCCCCCACCCCCCCACCTCAAGCACAAAGTCCAGAGTTGACTATTTAAGGAACATAGTTTCTCATTCATGGATCTGTCATGGTCTGTTTCCCACCTTCTACTTTTTATTGCTTTGCAGACCCTCCTCTCTCTATAACCCACTGCAGGAAGAGTCTAGAGTCTCCGTAAGTATTTTGCATTGTGAGCACAGAAGCTCTAATTCGGTGGATGATTAGCCAAAAGGGGCACTGCTGACGTCAATCTTCTCCAGCTTGATGTTCTAACCTAATGCCTTGAGGTCCCACGTGCAGATCTTCTAGACAGTCATACAGAATCTGTAACCCTGGGGAGGCAAAAGAAACAGGAGATGATTGGCTTTAGTTGAGTGTTTCACAGCTCCAACTGCAGCAAAATCAGGGATGGTTTCTCATGTCTGGAAATGGTAGGGGTGGAGGATGTTTCAGTGCTTCATCTCAAGCAACTCATTGCACATAGCAATAGCAATAGCACTTAGACTTATATACCACTTTACAGTGCTTTACAGCCCTCTCTAAGCGGTTTACAGAGTCAGCCTATGGTCCCCAACAATCTGGGTCCTCATTTGACCGACCTCGGAAGGATGGAAGGCTGAGTCAATCTTGAGCCTGGTGAGATTTGAACTGCCAAATTAGAGGCAGCCGGCAGTCAGCAGAAGTAGCCTGCAGTACTGCACTCTAACCACTGCGCCACCACGGCTCATAGAAAACAGTTGCACAGAGGAGCTGGCCCTATAGTCCTAAGGCCTTCAAGAGAAAATAGATCTTAGTTAGATCTTGTTATTCTGCTTATTGTTGAAGTCTGTGGTGCTTTAATGAGTTTGCCTTCAAAGTCTGACATTCAGGTTATAATTTGGAAAAACATCTTCACATCCAGTTGTTCCTTGACTTTGTAATACTCTCAGAAGTATATTTTAACAGGTCCATTTCTGCTTGGAGAAAAAGTAACCTGTGTTGTGACCCAGCGCGGCAAGCCCCCAGGAAACGACACACACACACTGTTGTCCAAAATAAAGAAGGCTTTATCACTAATAAATGCTTAGTAATAAGTTAATTTCAGGGTTTCTCCCAAAGTGCCTGTTGCAAATCACAGAACACTTTGGCCGGGATTTCAAATACAAAAAACCACAAACAGATCATTAAGTCCTTAAATTCTTCACTTGCTGGAATTGGCCGAGAGCCCGGACTGGAGTTAGTCCAACTGATATCACCAAAAGTGTAAACAGCAGCCAGGTAAAATACATGTGGTGTTTCCAGCAAGAGTGTCCATTGTG
>QLTV01000198.1:170506-183619 GCA_003457575.1 Thermophis baileyi | reverse complement strand
GAGATTTGAACTGCCAAATTGCAGGCAGCCGGCAGGCAGCAGAAGTAGCCTGCAGTACTGCACTCTAACCACTGTGCCACCGCAGCTCATGTCCCTCCCTCCCTCCCTCCCTCCCTCTCTTTGGTTCAAGCCAATTGGCAAAGCAGGGATGACCACTTATGAACTGTGAGGTAAATAGAAATTTGAATCTGTGAGGACTATGCAGGGACTATTAAAGTGAACACTTCTTGCTTTGGCTTTCAAAGAAATGAAATAGGTCTACTTCAGTCTGAACTGAAGCTTCTTGGATGAGGAGCAAAATGTTTTTCAAGAAAAAAACAAACAAACCAAGAAAGTCCTGTTGTCTTTTTTGGAAAAGCACCTTTGGGAAGACTCTACTTTTTTTTCTGTTTAGAGTCCCAAAATGGCCACTGAAAACCATCCATTCATGAAGCACTAAAAATTTATTAGTGGGCCTTGGATGAAATCCTACACCATCAGCCTTTCATGGTAGAACATGGAGGCTAAAACATATGAAGAACGGTTGCAGGAACTGGGCATGGCTAGTCTAGTGAAGAGAAGGACCAGGGGAGACATGAGAGCAGTCTTCCAATATTTGAGGGGCTGCCACAGAGAGGAAGGGGTCAAGCTATTTTCCAAAGCACCCAAAGGCCAGACAAGGAATAATGGATGGAAACTGAACAAGGAGAGATTCAACCTGGAAATAAGGAGAAATTTTCTGACAGTGAGAGCAATCAACCAATGGAACAGACGTTGCCTTCGGAAGTTGTGGGAGCTTCATCACTGGAGGCTTTCAAGAAGAGACTGGACTGCCATCTGTCAGAAATGGTGTAGGGTCTCCTGCTTGAGCAGGGGGTTGGACTAGATGACCTATAAGGTCCGTTCCAACTCTGTCATTTTGTTAACACAGAATAATAGGGTTGGAAGGGACCTTGGAGGTCTTCTAGTCCAACCCCCTGCCTATGGCGGGAGATCCCATTCCAAACACATGGCTATCCAATCTCTTCTTGAAAGCCTCCAGTGATGTTCTGACCGCCCAGTTTTTCTGCCCGAGACTGAAATATTGCAAGCGGTAAAGCACTGAGTATTTTATAACATTGATCAGTGCTTCTAAACAAGAGACGAAAGTAGTTTGTGTTTCATTCTTTATCCCTTATGGTTTGTTTTAAGAGGTCCCATTAAAGCACACAGCCACCCCTCAGACTAAATTGTTCTTTTATGAGTGGGCTCTGTAAAGTTGTCAGGGGCTGAAGGCATTGTGGGTGGTTTATAACCAGGCTAGTAAAAAAATCTTTTTAGTCTTCCTTTCCTTATCCCTTGTTTTATGCCGCCATAAAACAGGAAGCACAAGAGAGCTTATACAATTTATGTCAAAGCTTCAGTTCCTCTGCCAGAGAGGGACACAAACAAATCCATATTTTTTTTTGGCCATATGGGATATAAAGCAATTTGGGCAGTCTTTTGAAAGATTGCCTGGAAGATTTCTGGATGTCTCTTTTTAGGATTTTTTTTTTTTAAAAAAAAGCCTTTTTCCAGAAATTTTGATCACATGATCACGGGGATGCTACAAAAGTCATAAGTGTGAAAAATGGTTGTAACTCAACTTTTTTTCAGTACCGTTGTTAACTTTGAACGGTCACTAAATGAACTGTTGTAAGTCGAGGACTATCTGTACTTGCCTGCCTCTCAGTCTGACAGGGAACTCAGCTGAAACTGCCAGGGCACTTTCAAAAACCAATACTGTAGCAAGTTGTCATTTCGTAAAGCAGGGGTGTCAAACTCGAGGCCTGCGGGCTGCATCTGGCCCACGGGCTGCTTAGATCTGGCCCGTGGGGCTGCCCCGGAAACAGCAAAGGACCGGCCCATGGTGCCTCTTCCAACAAAAACGGAGCTTGGGAGGGCTCCGTTTTCGCTGGCAGAGTTGCAGGAGGCCGTCCCAGCCGAAAACGGAGCTTGGGAGGGTTCCGTTTTCGCTGGCAGAGTTGCAGGAGGCTGTCCCAGCCATTTTCGCTGGCAGAGCACTCTGGCCACCACAGGCGCCCCCGACATGAGTGATGTCAAGCTGGCCATGCCCACCCTGGCCCCATCCCCCCCGCCCCCCCCCCCCGAAGTGAAACACAACCCTGATGCAGCCCTCAATGAAATTGAGTTTGACACCCCTGTCTTAAAGGTTTAGCTGCACTTCTCAGAAAGCAGAATTTGTGTGTGTGTGGGGGGGTGTCAGTTCCATTTTTTTTTTTTACAACTTTCCACAAAAATCTCCCCTTGCTGCCAGCATGCACCAAACCAAAGCTGGGCTTCTCTGCTGCCCACGGATCAAAACCCCAAAGCCACAAAGGAAGTTGGTGGATATTCCTGGATCTCACCCTCTGCTCTCTCTCTCTCTTCCTGCGTATTTGTCTCCGAACCGGGATGGCCCTTCAGCTCCTAGCCTTAGAGCATCCAAAGTGGGGCTGGCAAGACCTTGTATGTGCCCTGAACCCTTGTCACTCTGGTGTTTATCTTTGGAGTAAGAAGATCCTTCTCTGTCTGTCTCTTTTTTTTTTTGGAAGTAACCAGTTTTCCCCTTTAAAGGCTCTCTCTGTTATCAGGCCTCTGCATGCCTTTCATCCTTGCTCTGGCTTGGAGAAATTGTCAGTTCTCTCGTCTGAGTGCTTCGTTAATTCCTCTCTTTTTTAATATATTTTATTTGTGATTCCTCTTCCTTTATTACGTTTTGCCCTCGTTCTGTTTCTCCTTCCTCTCTTTTTCTCTCTCTCTCTCTCTTTTTTCTCACGCCACGGTGAGCCCTTCTCTCTCCTCTCCCTCCTCTCTTCTTCTTCCACCTCTCCTTCATTTCTCTCTTCTGCCAGCATGGTGAAAATCCATTGTGTAGGCCAAGTTGTGCTGATCCCGCAAAGCTGGGGAACGGGTGTGTGTGTGTGTGCTTTACTCGGGTACGTGCTCTGCTCTTCCTTCGGCTTGTCCTACTCTCATTGCCCTGCTGGTGCTGGTTGTGGTGGAGCTGGCACTGCGGTAGCAAAACGCTTTGTGGTGTGTGTGTGTGTGTGTGTCCATGTCTGGGGTGGGGCAGGTCCCCTCGCTCTTTCCTTTAGCAACTCTCATTAGTCCAGCTTGCCCATTGCTATGCAACCGTCCTTCTCCAATTGTAGCTGCTTCCTGGCGATTGAGGTGGCTGGCAGAACTTTCTAAGGGGGGTAGTCCAGGGGTGACATTCAAATGTTTCCCCTACCGGTTCTGTGGGCATGGCTTGGTGGGGGGGGTCATATGACTGAGTGGGTGTGGTCAACTTGACATCACTCATGGCAAGGTGGGGTGGCACCACCCCATCAAGCCACGCCCACCAAGCCACGCCCACAGAACCAGCAGAAAAGTTCGGACAAGTCTTCTAGCGTTCAACCTGGCTGCTTCTCGCCTTCTTCTCATGTTTGCTCTGTGTGTATGAGCCCGAGAAGGAGGAGAGAAGGAGTGAGTGGGAGGGGGGGGGCAGTCAGTGGTGCGATTTACCGGTTCTCCGAACTGCGCATAATCGCCACCACCAGTTCTATAGAACCTGTCCGAACCTTCTGAATTTCACCTTGGGGTGGTCTCTGTGCATTTTCCAAGGGGTTCACCTATTTGAGGCGGTAACGTTGGAAAAGTTGTCCTTTCCGAAGTTACTTCCATGCTGGTTTCCTTCTGTGACTGAAACTCTCTTCGGAGGTCAAAGAGTGTGCAACTTCTCGCCATTCCTTCCAGCTTCTTCTGGCTTGAAAAGAAAATACATGGCTGGTTGCTACAAAAAAATAATAACGGCTGGTTCCTACAACAGGTTTAACCTAGTAATGGAGAGTTTTTTCCCCCATTTTTTTGGGGGGGGGGTGGAATCGGGACAAAAATTGTGCACAACAGACCATAAATAAATGGAATAGCGGGATTTCCGAACAAGGCTACATGTCAGAAGATCTAACCAAGCTTAGTCTGATTGGGAATGCTGTTGCTAGATGTGGTTCAGTGTTTGGGTTTATATAGTAGTTATCTCCTTTGCAGGGGATGCGGTGGCTCAGTGGCTAAGATGCTGAGCTTGTCGATCAGAAGGTCGGCAGTTCAGTGGTTCGAATCCCTAACCCTAACCCTAACGGGGTGAGCTCCCATTACTTGTCCAGGCTTCTGCCAACCTAGCAGTTCGAAAGCACTTAAACAATGCAAGTAGAAAAATAGGGACCACCTTTGGTGGGAAGGTAACAGCGTTCCGTGCGCCTTTGGCATTTAGTCATGCCGGCCACATGACCATGGAGACGTCTTCGGACAGCGCTGGCTCTTCGGCTTAGAAACGGAGATGAGCACCGCCCCCTAGAGTCGGGCACGACTAGCACGTATGTGCGAGGGGAACCTTTACCTTTACCTATCACCTTTGCAAATGAGCAGAATCTTTTATTTCAGCATGGTTCAAGACCGCTGTGCCAGAAAGAAGACGAAGAAGAAGTTAGCCATGCTTCCTTTTCTGGGTGTTTTTTTTTTTTTTTGTCCCCTGTACCCAAGCTTTGCTGGCAAAGAGTCACAGAAATAGGGTGAGGGGTACACAGCAGAAAATAGCTTTAACAGAATAACAGTTGGAAGGGACCTTGGAGGTCTTCTAGGCCAACCCCCCCCCCTGCATAAACAGGAGATCCTATACCAGGGATGTCAAACTCAAGGCCCAGGGGCCAGATCCGGCCCGCGGGGTGCTTAGATCTGGCCCACGGGGCCACCCTGGAAACAGAGAAGGACTGGCCCATGGTGTCTCTTCCAACGAAAACAGAGTTTGGGGGGGGCATGCATGGCCCTCCCAGGCCCCGTTTTCAGCCGCAACAGCCTCCTGCAGCCCTCTGCTAGCGAAAACAGAGCTCCGTTTTCACTGGCAGAGGGCTGCAGGAGGCCGTCGCAGGCAAAAATGGGGAGCACGCACGGCCCACCCGAGCTCCGTTTTCTCTGACAGGGGGCTGCAGGAGGCCATTGCGGCCAAAAACAGAGACCGAGAGCCCGTTTCCGCTGGCAAAGCGCTCGGGCCACCACAGGCACCCCCGAAACAAGTGATGTCAAACTGGCCATGCCCATCCCAGCGCCCCCCCCCCCAAGGTCAAACACAACCCTGATGTAGCCCTCAATGAAATCAAGTTTGACACCCCTGTCCTATACCATTCTTCAAGATGTTTCCAAGTATAATTTCTTAAAAGTCCCGCCAGTTTAGCTAAGGGTGAAAAATGACGAATGTAATCCCAGCTCTGGATGATTCTGGATTGCATATTTTAATTTTCCTTGAAAATATTTTGCTTCTCATCCAAGCAGCTTCTTCAGTTCAAGCTTGTTGGATAAGAAGTGAAACACTTTCAAGGAAAAACACCAAGAAGGTCCAGTTGCCTTTTGGAAAAGCATTTTTGGGAGAACCATGACCTGGATGATTGAGAATCTCTATAAATAATGACTTTAGGGTGTAGACATGACAGCTGGTATGTGGGTAACATTTCCCTGCTAATGTTACACTAGACAAGTTGGTCAGATAAATTTTATAAAAACAAAACAAAACAGAAAACTTAAATTCTATAAACAGAACTTCCAACTTCTGTGTCTAGTTTTCTGTTTAACCTCAACTGCTAAGGACCCACAGACATTACTGTCACCTCCAAGTTCTTGTGTGATTTTTCAATAGCATTTGATAGAAGATGTTGGAAACAGAAATTCTGTTCTACTGGGTTGTTTTTTTTAATCTCCCCCAGAAAGACATTTCTTACATGACCAGGCTCAATTTTAACTGCATCATGGTAATGCAGCTTCCCTTTTTTCTCTTCTTCTCTTGACAAACTGGTTTAATTTCAGTGGATTTTTGAGAGTGTTTAAACATTGTGATTCCTTGGTTTTCTCCCAGGAAAACTTGAGGTTCAAAGAAAGAACGAGTGAGGTTAGAAGATACAAAGGCCTGGGTGTAATTGAAGTGTTGTGATTCTAACAAGGGAGAAGACAAATATTCACGATGCAAATGCAAATGCGTTTTACCATTGGCCTACTTTCCTCTGTCATTCCTTATTATCGGGAGAAAAAACAATATTGTTTTCAGAGGTGTCACTCAAGCATAGTGAAAGGATTCTAAACAGGAACTTAGTAGGAACCATCTAGGTCAGGGGTGTCAAACTCGATTTCATTGAGGGCCGCATCAGGGCTGTGGTTGACCTCGGGGGGGGGCGTGGCCAACTGGGTGGGCATGGCCAGCTTGATACCGCTCATGGGGTGTGGCTGAGTGGGTGGGTGAGGCCAACTGGGTGGGCGTGGCCAGCTTGATACCACTCATGGGGTGTGGCTGAGTGGGTGGGTGAGGCCAACTGGGTGGGCGTGGCCAGCTTGATACCACTCATGGGGTGTGGCTGAGTGGGTGGGCATGGCCAACTGGGTGGGCGTGGCCAGCTTGACACCGCTCACTGGGCGTGGTTGACTCGTGACGGTCCATCCCTCGAGTACCGGTGAAGAAGCCAGGTGAAGAGATGAAGAGGTGAAGCCGGGCGAAGAGACTAGCCGCTATGCTTCACTCTGCCCGGCAACAGCTGCAGCTTGGTGGCCTCGCCACGCCCAGCCTCTTCGCCTGGCATGAACACGCCCAGCCTCTTCCCCTCTTCGCCTGGCCTCTCACCTCTATGCCCAGCCTTGCCCGCCGCCTCCTATGCACACGCACACACACTGGGATGGAGTGGGCTGGGCCAAAGCGATGCGGGCCGGCCCCTTACAGTTTCCAGGATGGCTGCGCGGGCCAGATCCAACCAACAGGCTGGATCCAGCCCGCTGGCCTTGAGTTTGACACCCCTGATCTAGGAAATGAGGAAAGATTTTAACATGAGATCAGTAGCAGAGAAAGAGAAGCAATATCAAAGAAATTCACAACGTAGCCACCGGAAACCCGCAACTATTGCAAAGGGAAAAGAATGGCAAACAATAATCTAATATTTACGTTGGCTATATATTTCCAACAATGTTTTTATTTGTGTTGGTTTTACCGTTTTGATACGATGCAGCACTGTCCTTTTATATTTTCATTGCTCAGGAAATTTTCTTGGAGATGTACTGTATAGTATATGTTTTTGGTATGTATTTCAGAAAGCAACTGTAAACAAAATTTATAGTTGCTATAACACAAGAGCCAACCTATTGTAAATTGGGTAAGAAAATTTTGCCCTTTGTAAAGTATGATTTATCTGTTTGGAAGTCAGTGTCCTGCAAAAATAATTTATTTATCTGCACGATTAATATCCTGATATACAGTTTCTTTCTTTCTTTTTTCCAGAGAAGCAATAGTGCTAATTGAAATGATGGAAAAAACTTCGCATTCCCTTATCCAAGGCATAGATTAATCAATTAACTGTATTAATGAAGGGGACAGTTGTTTTAAACCTAAATCTCTTTTTCCTCCAAATAGGATTTTACTCATGTGATTTATGTGCTGTATGTATGCATAATACTGGAGTTCATTCATTGCATATGAGGTCCACTCACAGAGAGATCTGTTAAATAGAAGATTCACTGTCTTTATTCTGGGATGATTTTTTTTATATAGTTAACAGAATAACAGAGTTGGTAGGGACCTTGGAGGTCTTCTAATCCAACCTCCTGCTCAAGCAGGAAATGCTATACCATTTCAGACAAATGGTTGTCCAATCTATTCTTAAAAACCTCCAGTGTTGGAGCATCTACAACATCTGAAGGCAGGTCGTTCCACTGATTAATTGTTCTCACTGTCAGAAAATTTCTCCTTAATTCTAGGTTGGTCCTCTCCTTGATTAGTTTCCATCCATCAATTCTAGTCCTGCCTTCAGATGCTTTGGAGAATAGGTTGACCCCCTCCCCTCTTCTTTGTGGCAGTCCCTTAGACCTTGGAACACTACTATCAAGTCACCCCTGGTCCTTCTTTTCATTAAACTAGACATACCCAATTCCTGCAACCGTTCTTCAAATGTTTTAGCCTCATCCCCCTAATCATCTTTGTTGCTCTTCTCTGCACTCTTTCTAGAGTCTCAACATCTTTTTTATATATCATGGCGACCAAAACTGGATGCAAATTCTGTCCCACAGTTTTATTTTGTTTGGGAACTATAGAGCAATAGCCTGAACCTATTGCAAAACTCAGCATTTGAATTTCCACTGGAAGATAGACTTTAAGTTGATAGGTTTCAGTGTGATTCTGTTTGATTGGACATGGTGCCCTGTGCAAAAGAGATATCTGATAGGCACTCTTATTTAATTCCCTCTATTTCAAGTACTCATTCTTTCCTCTAAAATACGAGGCATTCAAATCTGAAAAAGGTAGTACCTTTTTGAAGCCTTCTTAGGAAAATGTTTTTAATTAGTGGCTTGGCTGACTTTTATTATCTAATGTTAAGAAAGGGCAGGTAATACATGAGCTTTCAGTTCCTTTTATCATCTCCGGGCAAAGGCAGTTTTCTTCATTATTTGATTGATTGTTCCACAGCGAACAGGAAGACATCTTTTAATTTTTCAGACATCTTTGCAGAATGAGGAGGGCTACAAAATTGAATTAAATCTCTTTTCTGCTCTCATCTCGCTCTTGATAGCTGGCGATCTTATGCCATCTCTTAGAAAATGTCAGTTTTTAATCTCTCTCTCCTGTTGATCTTAATGTAGTATTACGTTGAATTAGCTCAGGGTTTTTCCGCCCCCCAACCTAAATGCAGAATTTTACTTGTCTTCCATGCTATTCATTTCAGTCTGCTGCTCAAGCCTGTCTGGATCTTTTTCGAATAATCTGTTTTTCATCCAGAGGTGCGCTGTCTCATTTGCAAACTTCTTAAGAATTTCTTAACTTCTTAAAAACTTCCTAACTTCCCTCTTTCGTTCTAGTCGTTGATAAAAATGTTGGGCAGGGCTGAATCTTCTGGCATTTCATTTGACATTTGTCTGTAAGCCAAGGGTTCCCAATCTTGGCAATTTTAAGACCTATGGACTTCAACTTCCAGAATTCCCCAGCCAGCCATGCTGGGGAAATTAAAGCCCACAAGCCTTAAAGTTTCCAAGGTTGAACATTTCTGCTTTAAGCTGATTGGTAGCCACAACTAAGCAGTTTTTGAGGGTAGTCATTCAGCCAACTATGAGTCCATCTAATAGTATCATTTAGCATATATTTTATCATTTGTTAAAAAAATCATGAGGCATTCTGCTGAGGCCCAGTTATACTGTGTCAATGTCATTCCCCTGATCTACTAAATTAGTAAGCGGCATAGGAGGAAAGAGAATTGAGCAGTGGCCTAGAGGTGGAGCTCTTGTCTCACACTCAGGAGACTGTGAGTTCAATCCTAGGTAGTAGCAGATATTTCTCTCTCTGGGCACAATGAGTATATATATCTGCTGTGAACTCTGCATTGGTGACGGGAAGGGCATCCGGCCAGTAAACGCTCAGCTCCATTCAGTTGCCCTGACTCCACCCCAATGCAAGGGATTACGGGGTCATTAAAAGACCCCCCCCCAAAAAAGAAGAAGAAGAAGAAGAAGGAAAGAAAATTAGTTTGGACAATTAGAAGGTTTGTTTGGACAATTAATGAACAAGTACCATGTTAATTGCAGCATGCCTTTTCAAGCACAGTAGAGTGGTACATTGGCATGCAACTGCTTTGAAACTTATTGAATTTGGTACTCAATGCATTGTGACTCATCGTTTGTTTGGTACTCAACACACAAGCTAGAACTTGCCAGTGTTGGCTGCCTTGCAACTCACTACATTATTCCTTGTGGGAAAAATGTGTTTGGTACTCATAGTTTTTGGTACTCATCACACCTACCGGAATCAATTAAGGATGAGTACTGAGATACCACTGCACTTACTGCTTTTAATCTGATCAAGGACCTTACCCAATATATAGACATTAAGATAACAGGTCTGAAATCTCCTATCTTCTCATTCTTTCCTTTTTGAAGATAGCAATAGCACTTAGACTTATATACTGCTTCACAGCCCTCTCTAAGCGATTTACAGAGTCAGCATCTTGCCCCCCAATAATCTGGGTCCTCATTTTACTGACCTCAGAAGGATGGAAGGCTGAATCAACCTTGAGCCTGGTGAGATTCGAACTGCCAAATTGCAGTCAGCCGGCAGTCAGCAGAAATAGCCTGGAGTACTGCATTCTAACCACTGTGCCACCGTGACTCTGGAAAATCATATGTTCTCCTCTGTTATTTTGGGACATCAACTATCCTCCAGGAAATCTCAGAGATTTAAATTTTAAGAATCCATTGCATGAGAACCTGGCTATACCACCTCCACACTTTTATACAGAAGATCTACCCTCTTCTTCTAAACCTGGGCGAGGAAGATGCATTGGATAAATTTCTTCTTTGGCTAACTGTGGTTCTGTTGTAATTGGAAGAACATTTATTCCATCTTTGTGATGGAATGAAGTGAGGAGGTAGATCCCCAAGAGGAAGAGGGTGTATTTCAAAGGAATAAGAGACAACTCAGACCAGATATTAGTGTGAGAGAAAGAGGGTGAAGACAGCCTCTCCCTAATAGTTCCCAGAGTATATTGTACATATAGATAGTAGAATCCTCAGTCCAGCAAGTTTTTGTCTATAGGTGTGAAACAACAAAGAATTCAGCTTGGAAGAATTATCGCAAACCACAATTGTTCGTGTCATTCTTGGTTTTGGACGGAGTGGTGCGGTGGCCTAGAGGTGGAGCTCTTGCCTCACAATCAGGAGGCTTTGAGTTCGATCCTAGGTAAAGGCAGATATTTCTCTCTCTGGGCACACTGAGAATATATCTGCTGAACAAAACTCCGCATTGGTGACTGGAAGGGCATCCGGCCATTAAAACACTCTGTTAGCTCCATTCAGTTGCTCAGACTCCACCCCACAAGGGATTATGGGGTCGTTAAATGGAGATGATGATTCTTGGTTTCGGACCAATCTTCTCCACTTTTTTCAACTCATCAAACCCTGGCCTAAAGGGCTGGGTAAATAGCAGCCACACTGTGGCAGAAGAACAAGGGCTTACAGCCTGAGTGTAAATAATAGATTGCGTATAGGTGTGTTGAGAAAGCAAAAAAAAAATAAAAAATAAAAAAAATAAATCTTGTTTGTAATGCAGAAGATAACTGGCTGCAGATGGACTGGGCTGGTGCTGCAGTTTCTAGATAACTTGTGTTGTAGTTACATTGATCCAGTGGTGTTGCCTATCGCAAACCCATCAGCTGGGCCTTAAGTTGTGGTTGCCCATAAATGGGGTTGAAGTGTGAAAATGCAGTTGTTTGTATGCACACTTTACTGCATAAACTATACTTGTCTGTAGGATCTGCTGTTTGCAGCCTAATCTTTGAAGGCAACTTGTTAGAGCTTTCTTTGAACGGTGTACGGTGATGTATGTAATGAGTATGGCTAACCACTGCAAATGCATAAAGGACACAAATATATACCTGGATATATATATATATATTGGCAATCTTAAGGGTCTCCTCTCAACAGAACCTCCCCCTCTCCCCCCCTTTAAAGGATGTGTTATTGTGAATGCATCTGTTCTTGGTAGACTTCTAAAAATCTCTTGCAACCCCTACATGGACTTTTCCGAAAGATTTTCACTCTTGCAACTAGTAAAAATAAAAAGTGCCTTAAGCCAGCCTAGAAACTGCCACTTTAACCCTTCTTCCTTTTCTTCTTCTTCTTCTTCCTCTGTTTAACACTGCAGATGGTTCAGGCCCAGACTTAAGACAAAGACTTAAGACAAAGACAAAGACTTAAGACAAAGACAAAGCCTTCATTTGGCTTTGTTTCCTTCCTTTTGTTTTAACCACAATTCAGCCATTTTCAAGAGGTTGACTCTGTTCCCACGAAGGATAGGCCTAGTGCCCTTTCTATAACCTTTGCCTGGTTTGATCGAAGTAGTTCTGATGATAAGAACAGGAAAATGAAGATTGCCAGCTAAAGGAAGGGCCACGTTGGATGGGGTTGCCTTGGAATGCAGGGCTGGTGGTATGGAGGAAACAATAATAATAACCAAGGAGGTAAGATGCTACATTCACCTCCAGCTGAGAACATGATAGGGTGGATTTGGTATCCACCCTGCTATGCTTGTCACCATCTTTTCCTTCCCTGTGGCAGACCAGATGGAGGTTGAAATGCCCTCTTTGCCATCAGAGAGACCCTCCCTCGAGAGAGAATAGGGCAGGGGGCCACTGATGGCGCTTTCTGCTTTGTCTTTCTAGAAGACGTCCATCACCAACCCGGAACGCGGCCGCACCTGAGAGGCTCGAAGCTCTGAAATACCAACGGATTAAGAAGCCAAAAAAGTCGAAATCCAAAAAACAAAGCAGTGAGTGCGAGGAACACCAGATTCGCTCCCCTGCCTCTCCCGCTGCCCCTTCCCCACCTGGCACAATGCTCATTGAAGTCAATGACTTGTAATGGGAATTGCTTCTGTCTCTCTATGGGCCTGAACGTGGCTACGTGGCTTTGGGTACCACCCAGAATAGAGATTGTTGGGTGACCCTCTAGCTTGGTTCTTCAGAACTGAAACATCTCCTTGAGTTTTGCCTCGTTCCTTTGGCTACCCTTCTGCATCCTGGGTGCCTCGTAGATGTGTAGACCTCAGGTCCCAGATTTCTTAGCAAAATGGCCATGCTGGCTGTAGCATTTGATGAGATGGTCCAGCGATTGTCCAGCGATTGTTGGCTGGAGAAAACTTCCTTAGACCAAAACTAGCTTCTAGTTCTCCTAACCTCAGTCCCTACAGCCAGTATTTCCCAGGGGGGATTCTGTCTTGAAAACCACCCTCTCATGCACACTTCTCATAGTCCATCCTCCCTTTGACCCCCTGCTCCTCAATAACTTTTCCTGGTTCCTCCTCTTTTAAATTATTGCTTTTTTTTGTTGTTACTTGATTATGTCTTTAAGGCTTATCCATCTTGCTGCAATTGCTAGAGCTGCTTTTTTTCACCATGGTGGTATGAGTGTGAAAATCATCTTCACCTTCACCAAGAGCACCTCCATGCCTTCCTGGTTGATGTTCCTACAGCTCAAGCTTCTCATACCTGCACCTTGGTGATACCTTAGGTTGTGTGTGTGTGTGTGTGTGTGTGTGTGTGTGTGTGTGTGTGTGTGTGTGTGTGT
>QLTV01000198.1:144735-170488 GCA_003457575.1 Thermophis baileyi | reverse complement strand
TGTGTGTGTGTGTGTGTGTGTGTGTGTGTGTGTGTGTGTGTGTGTGTATGTGGTGTTGATTTACGGTGATGCCGGCCTGCTTTTTGTTGGCTTAAAGAGAGAACTTCAAAGACTTAGATGTCCTCTCATAATACTGGTACCGGAGATTGACCAACTCCTTCCTCTTTGCTTTCTTCTCCAGATGGTTCTGCCTCCCAGGTTCAACAACATCCTAACTCTCAGGTACTGTGGCCTGACGAAGCTGTCTGTCTACGGAAGAAGAAGAGACACTCTCGCCAGGATCCCTTTGCCCGCCTCTCCGCCCTGAAGGATGACCTCTGTCACCGGCAGGTTCCTGAAGACCAGACAGCCATTCTGAACAACGTAGACCATGATGATTCTAGTGGGCATGCGACCTTACTTTAGAATAGCACCAGCCAGGGGGAAGGGGGAAATAAGGAGAAGAAAAGATTAGATCTCTCTGTGGTCAAATGCATGGAAAGAGAAATTGAAGCACAGATTGGTGTGGCTTAGACCTTCAGGCTCCAGGCTCCGATCGGTGACACGGGATGCGATGATCACACGTTACGTGTGACTCTGGCGTGATCTGTGAGAAGATAAAATCCAGGGTGAGGTCTTTGACTTTTGTGAGGAGCGAGTTACATCTCCTACATAGTCTTCTGCTGTAATGTAATCCACGAGGAGAGGAGAGATCCTAAGTAAACTGGCGGGAAGGCGAAAAGCAAATATCTCAATTTAACCCTCCTCATCCTCTTCTCAAGCTTTCTCTGGATCTCTCGCAGAGATGGGCAATGAAGAGCTGGCAGCTCTTTGGTAAGAAGTGGGTAACCACCTGCTCTCTGCTGCAGCTTCAGCTTGTATACTTTCTGGAAAGGGAATACGACTGATCGAATTGTACAAACCTGGTTCTCCCAATATCATTTATTCATATATATGAGATATTTCTGTATTCGTATATATGAAAAAGAAACCATAGAAGCAAGAGACGGTGTGCATTTACGTAGCGTTTATTTAGAATTCACTAGAGAAAGAAAACGCGGTATTCGTTGAAGGGGTTGGTTGGCATATTATTGGATGCAGCAAAACTACCGAGATTTTGAGCTGAGATTTATGAGCATTACGACCTGTTAGTTTTTATTTACTAGTGTGTTATTAGACATTATCCAAACACACCAAGGGGAAAACAAAAATATTCTGCTTGTTTCAACTGTCATACCTCTTTGATGTCTGAATATTCTGAGTGAAAATACAACGTATAGTTGACTTTCTTATCTGTTGGGTGAAAACCTAAGATTAGAGTATGCCTTGTACTTTGCACAGTTCAATCGTCTATGGAGACTTTCTTAATTTACATTGGGGGGGGGGAAACAAAACCTGTAGGACATTTTATATCAGACTAAATAAGAAAATGGCAGTTTGTTTGTTTGTTTGTTTGTTTGTCTCAATGGCCAGGGAAATTGACAGCCCACATTGTACTTTCTGGCAAATTTTAGGTTTAGATGGGCTTCTTTTAAGATGCTAATTTTGCTATGCTTGTATCTGTACTGTAGTACACCTTTTTTTAAATTTTTTAAAAAGGCTAGTCTTTTCACTATAAAGCATCATTGCATTAGCTCTGCTGAAAATAAGGAGGTTTTAAAACTCTTTTGTCTATGTTTAAGCAAGGATTTCTCCCATTTCAGTCTTTGGGGTTCCCCCCCCCCCGACCGCATAATAAAATACACGCAGTGTGTTCATCTACAAGAACAACAGAATGAGGAGGCTGGGCCCGGGTTAGCAGAGAGGTCTATAAGATTAGAGGACAATATTTGGAAATCTTTCTCAATGAAGTAAATTGTCTGCGCAGAATGAGCTCAGTGGAGAGGGAAGTTAGAACTACTTTTAAAAACTTGCAAAGGATTTCTGCTTAAAAAAAAAAAGAATTGAAAGGTTTCCCATTTGCAGTCTAAAAGAAATACAATTCACTCTGTAGCCTTCAGATCAGAGGTGGGTTCCTCCTGGTTCTCACTGGTTCTATAGAACCAGTAGTAAGCCGGGGGTGACGTCACGGAGCCGGTTCTGTCGGTGCCGGTCCGTGGACACCGCCATCTTTTTTTTGGGGAATTTTTTTGGGGGGGGAAATATTTTTGGGGAATTTTTTGCTGGTTTTTGCTTTTGCGCATGCACAGAAGCCGAGTTTTCAGCACTGCACATGCGCCGCCCTCTTATTTTTTCCTTATTTTTTGCTTGTTTTGCTTCTGCGCATGCGCAGCTGAGTTTTCGGCACTGCGCATGGACGCCTGCGCGGTGCAGCCATGCGGCATGCAATGCGTGCACAGCCATGCGGCGCGGGAGGAAGCGAACCGGCGGCGAGGTAAATTAGAACCCACCCCTGCTTCAGATGCTACTGGATGACTTGCTGTGAGTACAGACTTGAGCAAAATGGAAAAACAAAAGAAGAGTAGCAAAAACGCAGCAGAAAAAGAGAGTTTGGAAAATAATCTAATCTTCCAAGGTTGAATACAGAAATTCTTTCAAGTAGCAGCTAGTGAAACCAAATTCCCTATATCTTTCTACCACTATGCCTCTTCCTTCTGATCTTGATTTTGTTTCTCTCCTTCCTCATCATGGTCCTCAGGCAGTCCTTATCATGCTTCCTTTTATTAATGTTATTCTAGAAGTAAACATTTAGAGATTACGACGGTGAAAAATTGAATTTTGCAAACGTCTTAGGGTGTTTCTCTACATCAACACCATAGTAGCTTAGTTGGGTTTAACAGATAGGATTATTCAGAGAATCAAGTGACGGATGGTGAGGAGGATTAGGGATATTACTGTCAATTTCTTTGAATACTGTCAGTAGCAACACATAGTGAACCCCAGAAATAAGTCCCCGTATCGCTTCTTAACCATGATAAACCCAGAACACGGGGCAAGGAGACTGTGCTTGGTTTTGTAGATTATAAATTATTGCTCTAACAAGATATAGGGTATAACAGTGCATAGATTGTTTCTATAACTTTGAACATACCTAATCAGATCTTCTAGCTTTTTAATTAAATTTATTTTGAAGTGTTCCTTGTATGTAATATTTAGGTTTGCTTCTTGGGCAGCTTGGAGTAAATAATGATGTTTCCTTTGAGAAGAGGTCAAGTTCTAGTCTAGGAATGTCCATCTAGTTTTCTTGACAAAAATACAGAAAGGATTTTGTGTTGCTTTCTAGATTTTTTTTAAAAAATTCCCACTCTAGCCCACTCCCTGGGATGTCCCAATATCAACTAAATCTGACTCCTGCTTAGCTTTTCAAGATCATTGATGTTTCACTAAAGAGGACTAAACATTCTCCAGAAACAAGGCCTGAAGAGTCATTTCTGAGTGCAGATTTAATGACAGACGTTGTTTGTTTATGGTAGCCTCTGATACGATCTTCTACAGAAGATGGCTTCTCTTAGAGAAGATCTCTACCATCGGCCAATTGCAATAGTGCTTACTGCCCCGAAGGGCTACAATATCAGTTGACTTCAACCAGTTGCAAGGAGGATTATGACAATGGAGCTGGCATGAAATCCATATCAGTTTAGAAGGCTGATATATCTTTGGTCTTTCACTGACGTCATTGGCAAGACACTTTTTCCTTTCTAATGCAGTCTTACTGAGGGGAATGGATAGTAACGTGAACAGATAGATTGACATTGCCAGCAGATGAGACAGAAACCATGGAGGTTTTTTTAGCTATCCAAAGCAATACATTGTGGACTGAGTTGAAGCAAGCATCTTGCTCTCCTTATTGGAGCGTGTTTTTCAACTTTACGCCATCAGGTTTGCCACCTGCACAAGCTTCCATTAAAAAAAAAAGGGCAGGCTGGTGTAGATTTGGATGTGATGATGTAAGGTGCTTGAAACGAATAGACTCTCTTTCTTGGTATTACTTTAATACATTACCAGGCCTACTTAACACATATCCAGCCTATGTCTCAGCATTTCCATCCATAATGAAAGCATTTTTTGAAAATTGGCAATTTGGATTATTAATGGCTATACTGTAATTAGATAATTGTTACCATTAACTCAAGTCAATCCACTGCAGGATGAAGGGTTCTTCAAGGTTGTGGACTGTGATCTGCCATGTTGGCCAAGTGTGGGTTGATAAATAGAGGTGTTGAGAGAGAGAGAGAGACAGAGAGAGAGGGAGGGAGGGAGGGAGGGAGGGAGTAATATGGAATACTGGCCAAAAGTAATATGGATGATTAGGGGACTGGTTGCAGAAATTGGATATGTCTAGTTTAATGAAAAGAAGGACTATGGGTGACATGATTGCAGTATTCCAATGTCTCAGGGGCTGCCACAAAGAAGACAGGGTCAACCTATTCTCCAAAGAAACTGAAGGCAGGACAGAAGAAATGGATGGAAACTAATCAAGGAGAGAACCAATATAGAACTAAGGAGAAATTTTCTGACAGTTACAATTGATCAATGGAATGACTTGCCTCCAGAAGTTGTGAACACTCCAACACTGGAGGTTTTTAAGAAGAGATTGGACAACCATTTGTCTGAAATTGCATAGGGCTTCCTGCTTGATCAGGGGGTTGGACTAGAAGACCTCCGAGGTCCTTTCCAACTCTGTTATTCTGTTAAGTCATCCAGCTGTCTTCCATCCCTACAGGAGCATTAGAATCTGGCTGTATCCACTCCTACTCCAGATTTTGATTATGGTACCACACTGATTCTCATGTATGAATTAGAATTTCATCTGATGGGATATTTGCTATTGAGTCCTTTGTGAGTTTTGCTCACAAAATTCTTGCCTCTTTTGGTGGACTTATCTTCCAGTGAGTTAAGTTTTGGATTCTTGGACTAAGAGTTCAATTAGCCAAGCTTTGTTTATTCAACTAGGACTTTGCTTTATAATAATACGACTTTGTGCATATGTTTACCCAGAACCCCCAATTGGCTGCCTGCCCAGTGTATAACGTGGCAGCTGTCTTTGTCAGAGCCGTTCATGTTCTACTTGTGTGAATCTTCTGTGGTGATGTGGAAGGAGAAGCGGAAGAGAATGAGTCCTGGAACCCAGCTGGTGATGGTTTATTCAATAAACCATGGTTGAGGGAACAATGCCTTAGCAGCATATGTGACCCCAGTTATTTGTTACTTGCCAAGCTGCAGCATGGACCTTCTAGGAGGGAGTCGGTCTTGTTCAACCCCTTTGGAGCACATTGGAGGCTATTTCACTAATCATTCTAATGGTAAATCAGCTGTTACAAATATCAGGATTTCAATATTATTTTGGGTACCTTTAGCGTGTGTGTTGAGCTTTTAAAGCAAGGATGTCCATCCTTGGCAACTTTTAAGTCTTATCTTTTCCTCAGTCCTTGGCTGAGGAATTCTGGGAGTTGAAGTCCACAGGTCATAAAGAGGCCATAGTTGTCCACCCCTGTTGTAATTATTTGATCACCAATGCTTTACATTTTTGAATTCTGGGAATTCCTCAGCCAGCAGGAATTCTGGGAGTTGAAGTCCACAGGTCATAAAGAGGCCATAGTTGTCCACTCCTGTTGTAATTATTTGATCACCAATCAGTGGTGGTATTCAGCCGGTTCTATCCGGATCGGGCGAACCGGTAGCGCTGACTGTGAGTGGCCCCGCCCACCTGCCCTGACGTAAGCACGTCACGTTTTTGAGGCTGTGCGCATGCGCAGAAGGCTTTGAGCACTCACATTTGCGAACCGGTAGGGAAGGTAACTGAATACCACCCCTGTCACCAATGCTTTACATTTTTGATTTTGGAGTTAAGTGGTCAGTTTAGATCAAAGAGGGAATTCAGAATTGGTGGCTTCTGAATCCATTCCGCTGAACTTTCTGAATTGAATGGATTCAGAAATCCCGATCTCCTCAGTAATAATTCAGATTGGGTTTGCCCCAGATATTTTCCCCCCACAATCCTTCTGTGGAATCTGGGGGGGGGGGTGTTTTCCACTTTTGTTTTCCCCGTAATGAGGCTAGAGATAGTTTATATTGTTGTTCTTATTTATTTATTTTGGGGAGAGAAGCTTTGGATGGGCCCATTTTGTGTCGTCCAAAGGAGGATCAGGGGTAGTATACCTTTTTTACTTTTTAGAAAAGTTTTAAAGGCTAAAACAAAAAATGCCAGCACAGTGCAACGATAATGAAGTTGGACCTAGAAGCGAGAAGTTGTGGGTTCAAGTCCAGCCTTGGTCATGGAAGCTCACTGAGTGACATTTTAGCCCAACCTACCTCACAGGGTTGTGGTGGTGATGAAAAATTGGAAGTGGGGATGCCAGGATTAAACTCCTGGGATAGAAACCCAACAAGGAAAAAAAAATGAAAAAAAAAATGCAAATCACCGGCAGCGAGAATGTGTTTAACTCCAGTCTCTAAGCGAGACTTCTCCTCTCATTGGTTGAGAATGGAAAGGGTGATGTAATTGAATTATTATTCCATGCCCAAGTTTCAATGGCTTATCGATATTTGTCAAGCCAAGTATAATCCACTGACTACGTACCATGGCCCCCAAAATCCTCATGTTTTTCTTTTTCCCTTGTTGACTTGGAGTGCAAAATGCACTAAAGTGTGCTGAGTATCTTTCAAACTTCCAATAGAAGAGAGTATTTGTCGCTCAGGGTTGAACTGTGGAGTTCTTGGTGCTCTCTGAGCTTGGTAATTTGTTTGCAGATATTTCATTACCCAACTAGGGAACATCATCAGTGCGAGGAGGGAGTGGGGTTTGATCCCTGTTCATAAGTAGTAGCTTGCCCTGCCTGTTTTGGTGGGGGTATGTTTTTCTCCTTGGAGAAAGACCTCTTTGGACCAAGGAGAAAACCATACCCTCACCAGAATGGGCAGGGCAAGCTCCTGCATACAAACAGGAAGCAAACCCCACACTCCCTCACACTGAGGATATTACCTAGTTGGGTAAGGAAATGTCTGCAAACAAAGCACCAAACTCAGAGATCACCAAAGATTCCATCTTTTCATCTCTTATGATGCATTGAAGAAGTTGAGTTAGTAAGTTACAAACTGTGCAGGCTTAGAAAAAGGCACTCCACCCACTCGAAGAGTTCTCGAAATGATGATAGTAAGTCTTTCCAGAGTTGGGCTGATACTCTGTGGAAAGCCACGATGTGGTTCATTGGTCTAGGAATAGAATGCCTTGTAATGCTGGCCAATATAGTTTGTAAACCATGGTTTATTCCTTAGTGTCATGTATTAACTAGGTCTTTATGGCATACTGTAGTCAGCTGAATGTGGTTAAAATGAATCCTATCTTAGCATAGTGTGTTTAGAGCACCGCTAGACATTGATAATTATTGTTTCCTAATACAGATATAGTAAGACGATCAAAGTGGAGTGAATCTTCTGAGGCAACTAGTTATAACGACATATCTGTGTGTTTTACTGCAGAAGTACACTGGGTGTATTTCTACAGAGTCAAAACCACTAAGGTTTATTTTTTTAAAAAAAAATATTGCTAATTTAAAATTCAAAAGCAGTCTGTAAATGGAAAAAAAGGAAGGTCAAAGAAAGGAAAGCTTTCAAACATTTTGAAGTTCGGTGAGTTTACATGGAGTTCTGCACATTTGAGCAGGTGATGAGGTATAGTCAGAGTAACTTTGGCCCTACTGACTGAGGGATTATAGAGGTGAGCTCCATCACATCTGAAGGGCACCAGGATGGAGAAGAAAACCCTGTTCCAAGGGATGCACGTGGATTCTATGAGACCACGTCATGGCACATGTGTGGAATCAAGTCAGTTTTATGCTTCTCTCCTCTGTTCTCACTTTTATCAGCTATTGCTTCTCACCATTGGCTGAAAAACCCTGCAATCTTTGAGAATATTTGCAGTCGGGGTGAAGAGCAGAGGGCAGTTGAGACAAGTCCGTTGAGGTTCCTCATCACCCTGTCCCTCAAGAGCATGTTATGTTCTTGAAAGGGAGTAGAAGGTGACTTTCAGAGATTCTTACCTGATGTTACTGAGGGGCCTCCGGACTTCCAACCGATCTCAGAATCACTAAGTTAGGATTGTGAGGCTGAATGTTTGCATGTGCGATCCCGATACACGTTCTTGGATGTGTGATGACTTTTGCTTGGATGTGCATGTGGTCACAGTATATGGAAAGCTCTTGCAATTGTGACTGATGAAATAGCTTTGCAGAATGCTAAAATCCCAAAGTGAAGATTTTTGCCTAGCTGTTGTTAGCGTCGCTGTTTTAATGATTTGGCCAGCTTTTATCCCCATTTTAATATTTTTTTTACTGCCATTCTCAAAACTGCAGAGGCCGTCATCATTGGACACATTTGCGTTCTTTTCAAATGTGCATTAAAGAGCTACAGCTTCCCTTAAAGCCCAGGAGGATTTTTAGTTTTTAAGGTGCTAAGTGTTTTATGTTCATAGGCTTCCAAGATTTTGGGGTTCAGCTGCCTATTAACGAATGTCACAAAAAAGATGACAGCTGCTTTTGTTCCTTTGAAATGCACCGGACACATTGGAATTGCACTAAAATAAGTGGGAATTTTGCTGATTTTGCTGTTGGAACAGAATTGCATTTGGCTTCAGCGTCCCTTGAATTAAATCAAGAAATGCAAGGGAAGAAAGTGGAATATTTTCAGGGTTTTGGTTTTCTGCTTTGGTGCCATTTCAGTGCTATGTTAATACAAATTTTTCATACACCAGCAGAAACAATACGGATTTTTCTTAAATAAATAACACCCACCTCCAAGGGAAATACTTTTATTCACTAATCAGCCATATGTGTACATTTTCAGAAGTGCTGCACAGCTAAACCGGTTGCATCTTTTTGCCCGTATGTTGAAAGTCTTGAGGTTTGCATCCTCTTGGATCAAAGCTTGCAATTCCAAATCAAGCTAGTGTAAATGCTTTTATTTGCTAGGTTTCAGCCTTGAGCTTGGCAGTTCTGGTTTTTCTTTTATATGTAAGTCTGAATGGATGTACGTGCGAATGAGCAAGTGATATTTCAAAAAGGGGTTGTTTTTATTTAAGAAAAGGAATGCATATAAGACAGGGGTGGGTTCTAACTTACCTCGCTGCCAGTTCGCTTCCTCCCACGCCGCGTGGCCGCACCTCGTGGGTGCATGCGCAGTGCAAAAAAATAAAAATCCCCCCCCCCAAAAGCCAAAAACAAAATGGTGACACATGCGCAGTGCCGGAAACTCGGCTTCTGCGCATGCGCAAAAGAAAAAAAAGACCGAAAAAAATTCCAACCCCCCCCCAATTAAAAAAAAAGATGGTGGCGTCCATGGACCGGCACCGACCGAACCGGATCCGTGACATCATCGTGACATCACCAACGGGTCGCTACCGGTTTGGGCGAACCGGTCCGAACCGGGAGGAACCCACCTCTGGTATAAGAACTATATAGCTATATACAAAGAAAAAGACAAGAGAAGAAGTTAGATGGATTTGCAGAAAACATTGACGTGCAAGGGATCAGGAGAATGGAATTCACCTTTTTTTGAAAAAACGCACACAGCCCCCTCAGAGGTGGGAACTGGACCTTCTGTGTTAGTCTGTCCTTGAAGTTCATTGTGATTTACTGCTACGATCTGCAGAAGATTATTTAGACCAACGGGCTGGTTCAGCGAAGTTTTAAACCCATTGAGCTGTGAACATCAGACAGGCAAAATGGGATTGTCAGCGAGCTGAAGGAGATAAGAAAAATAACGGCAGTGTCGGCCCAGATCCAATTTTCCTACTTCCAAGTTTCTGGAAGATTCCAAGTAGCTTTCAGATCTGAGTGCATGGAGTAGGGAAATGACGACGGTGTTCACCTTATGGAATTCATAACTTCATTATGCTATAGATTGTGGCGATGTCCTTGGTCCTTTTTAGATTGTTTTGAGGAAAGGGGTTCTCCTTGATAGTTTTACTTCTCGTTTTACTTGAGGGTAGCTCTGCTTCAAAGGTGATATACAATTAAAGTTGTCTCTAGGAAGGGCTTTTTCCTTGTGGTTATTAAGCATGTTCACTATTCCTTGGGAATGGATCCCTACTCTTACGGGAGGAATTTATTGGCCCAAACTGTATCCGCTCACATTGTGCCTTCGACGTTTTACAGATGGTAAAAAATTGTCACTCATGGCATGGTTAACTGGCCTTTCTTGACATGGGAAATGGAAAATCTGGCTTGAATGTCCATAAGACACCCATAAGAAGGACTAGGGGAGACATGATAGCAGTCTTCCAATATCTCAGGAGCTGCCACAAAGAAGAGGGAGTCAAGCTATTCTCCAAAGCACCTGAGGGCAGGACAAGAAGCAATGGGTGGAAACTAATCAAGGAGAGAAGCAACTTAGAACTAAGGAGAAATTTCCTGACAGTTAGAATCAGTGGAACAGCTTGCCTCCAGAAGTTGTGAATGCTCCAACACTGGAAGTTTTTAAGAAGATGTTGGATAACCATTTGTCTGAAGTGGTGTAGGGTTTCCTGCCTAAGCAGGGAGTTGGACTAGAAGACCTCCAAGGTCCCTTCCAACTCTGTTATTCTATTCTATTCTAAGACCATCCCAAACACCTTGTAGCTTACTGGACCCAGGCCGCTCTTTATCGTTCTCAACCTGTGGTCCACAGATCTCTGCGGGGGCACGATGTTGTCACAGGGGGGGCCATGAAGGCTTGAAGAAATCTTGAGTTAAGTCTTGGAAGTCCATGGCC
Source organism: Thermophis baileyi (assembly GCA_003457575.1). Classification (NCBI taxonomy): domain Eukaryota; kingdom Metazoa; phylum Chordata; class Lepidosauria; order Squamata; family Dipsadidae; genus Thermophis; species Thermophis baileyi. The sequence goes on along the minus strand of QLTV01000198.1, from coordinate 159,823 downwards.
ATGATCCATGGCCACAAAAGGTATTTAAAAGTGGTCCATGGTGAAGAAAAGGTTGAGAACCACTGAATTAAGGTGTCCTTCCCACAATCAGTTGGGCAATAAACTATTAATAAAACCTTCCTTTCTTAAGCATACAAGATCTACAATTCTTTTGATCCTCATAAAAATGGTTTTCTCATCCCCTTAATCCACCAGTGCTTGTTGTTTCCATTACAGTTGTGGGTTCATGGAGTTCTACATGTAGGAGCTCCTTTGGTTGCTGGCCATGAACTCTGTTTGCGATGAGAATATCACTTTTACTGTGCTTGTCAGTACTACTTTTGAGAATTGTTTTGAAAATCTTAACTTTAGAGGTTGGATGTTCTCGGGGGGATCTTTGAAATTGGTCGTTTTCAAGCAGCTCCAAGTTTGCACTGTACCTTCTTAGAAATTGGCTCAACGAAAAAAGGTCACCTGTGAAAAGCAGTTCCTGCAGAAGAAAATAATATGTTTGGGGATACAGAAATGTGGATTGAAGGTAATAAATTAAGACAGGAATCAAAACAGGGCTGGCAACTTTAATTGGACTGAACTGATTCTAAGGTTAGTTGCGTGGGGATATTTTGATCTGAGAAGGATCACTTTAAAAATGGGGTGTTTGGGAAACTTTTCTGCTAATAGCAGTGCTTTTTGGAGGCAACCTATCAAAGGGTTGAATTGAGGTCAGGAAAAATCCACAAATAGAGAAGACTGAGAACATTAGCTGCTGCCTCCAGTATGATTTCAGTCATATCATCCTTACCTTCGTCTCTCTTTTTAAAACCCTGAAATCCCTTAATTTGGGGTAGAGTAGGGGCAACTGGATGGAGCTGAGCATTTACTGCCTGGATGCCCTTCCTGAGGCCTATGTGGAGTTCGCAGCAGATATATTTTCTTTGAGCCTTAGGAGAGAAACATCTGCCGCTACCTAGGATTGAACTCTCAACCTTCCGCATGGGAGGTGAGCGTCTTCCCCAGTAGGCCACCACGCTGCTCCATCATCCTTGCCTTTGTCATCTCTGTGAAATTTCAAACTTTCCAAGAACTTTCTATTTCTTATTTATTTCACCTGACATTCAGTCACCTGAAGTTAACACCGGCAGATGTTGTAGGTTATTTCTAAATGTCTGTAGGAGAGACATTTTTCATAATCAAATCCAGAGGACTCTGGCAGTTTTTTTTTACATGCATGATGTAGAAGAGCTGTGGCCAACGAGGTGAAACAGGAGCCAAAATAATAGCAGGGAGAAAACAATTTTGAGCCAAGGGTTAGAGAATCAGATATTGTGAGCATGGAGCATTTAACAAAGAACTGATCAATTGAAGGACAGGGTGTCTGGACACTCTCGCAAATGGAATACATCACTTTAAAATAGATTTAAAGTTGCCACATGGTGGAAACTTCCATGAACATGTTATATGAGTAACGTCAAGAGATAACATTTCACTTGGCCAAATTAGGGTTGGGTGGAAATAGAGCAAGTGTAAACTCTGTATTAACAAAGCTTCTTCCATATCAACAGAAATAAAAAAAAAAACACCCTTTTGTTTTCTTTCTATAGGAAGTTATTTTAATGTCATCTGTCTCTTGTTCCATCTTGTCCAGCAGTTTCTACTTGCTTTTGAGGCATGATTCTTCCCCAGCCTTCAATTCCACTTTAATAGATACTTTGCCTCTCCAGGTTAGGCCAAGGAGTGGAATTCTGAGAGGAAGAGGAAGACTTTTACTAGAACTACAGTTCCCAGGATACTTTGGGGCAAGTCCTGATTGTTTGAGAGACATAAAGCTGATGTAGAAATTCAGCAATGACTGTAGACTTTTACTTGGTCAAAGGAAGTCCTTTGTTAGTCCTTTGGCACTTATAAATATAGATATCCTTGCGTGACAGAAATAACACCTCAGAGCAGGAGTGTCCAACCTTAGCAACTCCCAGAATTCTGGGAGTTGAAGTCCACAAGTCTTAAACTTGCCAAGGTTGTATACCCCTGTCTTAGATGAACTATTTAGAGGAGTCCTGTTTTCTGTTCAGACTTTGGAATATGTGCACTTCAGGTATTCCAGAACTGTGTTGTATATAAAAGTATATAAAGATAAATTTGATTTCTATTTTACATGTGGGGTGTGGGGATGGGAATAGAGGATGGAAAAGACTATTTAAAGAGATAGCAAGTAAATAGATGTTTAAGAGTTCAGCAAAGTTATTAACGATGAAAAAAAAAATAAGCTAGGCATTTTTTTTTAATTTTGAAAAATGTGTTGGCACTTAACACTTCCACTTCCCAGCTAATTTTACTATTTTCTTTTATTTTAGTATCTGGGTTGGACTAATTCCGAAAGTCATTACATCATTTTACATTTTAGGATGAGTTTTGAATATGGAGAAAAGGGTGTCTTCTGTAGACTTTGGAGCAGATTGGGGCTACGAAGTGTATCATTAAGAGGTCTTTGTAAAGGACACATGTGCTGTGTGAACTTTTTGAAAGGATAACTGGTGTGGCGGTGTTTAACATAGTTGCACACATTTCTTTTCTTAGAGCTCAAAGGTCAACTGTGAAGTGTGTAAGGAATATGTGGTGAAATCCTGGCCTTCAAGGTTTCCAACGATCAGAGGGCAGGGCACCAATATCTTGTACCTGTGTGTGCCTTTCCCAAAGAAGGCATCCTACCAAACCATGTAGGTTTAATTGGCATAGTTAAGATGGATTATGCAATTCCTCTGAAATGCCGAATGATGCTCACAGACCAGGAGAATTGCTGTACAGTAAGCACCCACCCTTTTTGAACACAAAAATTGTATGGATCCAAGTTTGGTATTGCACTCCGGTGTCCACACTGTGCTGGGGTGTTTCCATTGGCATTTTTAAATCAGAGCCATCAACTCTTTAAGATCCAACAACTGAATGGCTGGTCCAGAGGAAATGCTGGAAAAATACTTTTGGGGCATTTTCTGGTGGAACCACAAGGCAGATAGATGGTTGTGTGTTGGTGAAGGCATCTCACCTCCCTTCCAGCAATTCCCCCCTCCATCTTCTAGAAGTTCTTACTGGTGTTCTCCTTGGCTCTGTCAGCATTGGCAGTCGTCTGTGCAGCAAACAGTTGTTTGCTACATCAAGAGGGAGAGGGGGCGATGGGTCAAGGTAGCGAAGAGGAGGCGTAATGTGGAGGACGAAACTTTTACTTTCTACTCTTGGGGTCGTCTGTTTTGAAAGAATCTTGACTTTGCGGGGTAAAAGGGTTGCGTTTGGCCAGTGCAGCCACACGGTCCTGTTAATGGTGCAACTTAGGAAAAGCGTTTTGTATTATTGTTATTATTATCGTGGGTAGTTTAGAGAAATGTTAATGGGGAGGGGAGGGAATTGGGAAAGTTGTTGCTAAGGGATGGTAGGAGTACCAACAACGTAGGTGATGCCATCCATCATCACCTGTAACTTGGATGAGTGTGGGCAGTTTTCTTTCAGTATTATAATCCAGGGCTGCATTGTGTTCCTAATTGAGTGAGGTGTTGCAATGAAGCTTCCACTGTATAGATCACGGGTGTCAAACATACGGCATCACATTGCCATCACGTGACGTATCGCTATGTTTTTTTTTAATTCGCGGAGCTGGGATGGGTGTGGCCTGCATGTGACGCATCCGGTCCCCGGGCCGCCAGTTTGACACCCCTGCAGTGGTGGGTTGCTACCGGTTCGCCCCGGTTCAGGCAAACAGGTAGTGGCAGCGGCAGCGGCGGGAGGCTCCGCCCACCTGCCCGGACGTCATCACGGATGATCTGCACATGTGCAGAAGGTTCTGCGCATGCACAGAAGCGCCACGCGCGAGCGTTCACAGTTCCGAACCGGTAGCGAAGGTAAGTGAAACCCACTACTGCACCCCTGGTATAGATGGAAGGAATCTTCACTTCTTACCCAGTAGCTCTAGGATGGTTTTTCCCAGCTCGGGGAAAGATAATGTTCAGCTGAATTTTCTTCCAAACTTCCCCAAAGGCATTGATTTAGGAAATGAACGTGACAGCACTCCAGGCTAAGAGTGAAATTCTCATGTTCAACTGCACTAGGAACGGGAATGAAATAAGCAAAATGTTTTAGAATGAGCTGATCTCCACTCTTAACAGGGTCTGAAAACTTTGATGTCCTTTCCAAATCTCGTTGCTTTTCATTCTTGAAGGATGCTTCCAAGTGAGAGTTCAACCCTGCCTCGCTCTGAAAATATTGTGGGACTTCTAGATGTTGTAAGGCTTCCTTCTTCCGTCTTGTTGTCTTGTTTCAGGGGAATGGGGAGAGCCCACAACCTGTTTCATTTGGTATCCTTTGGAAATAACCATCCAGGAGAATCTTACTAGACTGGGAAGAACTTGTTATTTGTGGCAATATCTTGAATTCTATGAGTCTCCATGTAGTTAGCAGCATACAATTAATACGTAAATTCTTCCTAATGGTGTCAATGCAGTTCAGTAGTTTAAGGTTAGGCGGTGCCCTCGGAATAGTATTAGAGAGCTCAACATGGGTTACCCCAGAGTACCCACCACTTTTAAGGATAAAGGTGTAATTATGGGACTGAATGCAAGATTAATAAAAACATTCTAGAGCTTGTGACTTCCTACCTTTGGGTGGGAGCTCATCAAGTTCCATTCTGGATTTGCTCTTTGCATTTATGGGGGAGGGGCTGTTGGGGCTTTCACCCATTCAGTAAGCAGTTTGTCTAGAATGTTAGATAAGTGAAGGTAGCGTAGTTTCCTGCACTGCTGAATGGCTAGTCTTAGGATATTGTCTCTGTATACTTGAAGACATCACTTGGAGTGTGTATAGAGGAGGGCCTTGGGAGACAGAAGGAAGAGCCATGCAGTGGTCCTTCCATCTGTTCTGCAAGGCTCTTCTCTACAATCACTACATCTATCCATGCATATCGTGGTGCACATCTTTAGGAGACTCTCATCTTGGTTTACAATTGTACTAAGCCATGATGTGGACCTTGTGGTACATTACCTAAGTCCACACATATATGACTTAGCAACTATGGCTTACACAAGACGCTGTAGTGAAGCAAACGATGCCTTAGTATGGAGGGTGAACCAAGCATGAGTAGCAACCCTTGCAGGAAAAGCTGGAAGCCTTGTTGGCTTGGTAGTCCTGCAAAAACAATTCCTATCCCCATGGCCCAAAGTCAGAGAGAGGCCACTAATAGAATGTGACTTTATAGGAGGAGAATGGTGGTATAACTTGTAGAACCATTGTTGAATGGTCTACAAGTGGTAGAACTTGTACGTCTCGTATGTCAAGAGTGGAACAGGGTCCTTTCCTTCAGCTTTGAACTTTCACTTTCCATCGCTTTTCTCTTCCCCTTCCTTCCCAACATAATTCATCCATCAATACAGGAAGTCCTCGACTTACAACCATTCGTTTAGCAACCCGTTCAACATTACAACGGCACTAAAAAAAAAATTACAACCGGTCCTTGTACTGACAATTGTTGAAGCATCCCCATAGTCACGTGGCATGTATTTATGACAGTTGCAGCATCCTGGGGTCATGTGATCACCTTTTGCGACCTTCCCAACTGGCTTCTAACACACAAAGTCAAAAGAGGAAGCTGCATTTGCTGAACGACCGCATGGTTTCATGATTTGCTGAGCGAAAAAAGATTGTAAAATCGGGCGTGACTCATTTGGCTTAGCAATGGAAATTCTGCTCCCAATTGTGGTCGTAAGTCAAGGACCAGTTAAATATGGTGTGCAGTGGGGCTTTTGCTGCAGGCATGGCAGGACTCTCTGCTTGCAGGAATAGTTTGGCTTCTATATGACAGTGGAAAGGTGTTTTATGGCGCCCCCATTATCTGAGGTACTGGAGCTTGGGAATCTTCCGTTCAAGTTGTGTACGGGATTTGTTTTCGTGGCCTGCTCTGTAATCACAGGAAGGAAATAAATATCACGGGCCTTTACCAAGCACACTTTTATCAGTAATAATGATAAGCTTTCTAAATGCCAAATACAAAATATCCAGCATTTTGTTTACCACCACGTCCTGATAGCATTTAGGAGGATGACTTCAAAATGGCCTCATTTTCTCAGCCTTTCCGGTTTGCTATTTGTCGCCTGGACGTTCATCCTTAAGAAATGTCGTGTTGGCAATCTCTTTTCTCCATGCGATGAAATGATAACTTTTAAAAAATGAATGGGACCGCCATAGCTGAGATGGAGATGACACTGAAATGTTCAGGTGGGGCCTCGCGGAACTGACAACGTTGTTTCTAGAAAGTCTCGCGCGTGATGTGTAAAGATGCAACCAAATCTATGGGTTGTCCCTTCCGAGTGCTTGATGACTCCATTCTCTTATATTTCATCCAATACATTGTCAATTCAAAACTTCCTGCTTCCTGCTAAGAGAAAAGCTGGTGAATCTGGTGAGGACTTTCTTATTCCCGAGTCCCACCAAGTCATCAGTCAAACAAAGACTTGTCTTTAGGTTAGAGTTTGTTTTTCAGAAAGTGTTGTGTGAGTACACTCCGTTCTTGGTTAAGACTCGGAGTGACGCATTATTTCGGTCTTTCCTGTCGATGGAAAAATCTGTAGAAATGTATTAATAAATAGAGGAGATGTTTTCTGTAAGTAATCCGCATTCAGGTACAGCAACAGAAGAGACAAACTATATTCTTATAGAGGGAAAGCTACAATCAACATTTTTTTCTCACTGTCTTTATATCATGCAGTGGGACGTTTCGTCTCTACATATCTCAAAAGTTCTCTAAGTTGGTTTTTCTCTTGGTTTTTCTCGTGTGTCTGAACCACTGAACTTTCCATACGGTGCTATTTCTTATGTTCTTAGCAGATTTTTGTTGAACCATTCAAATGTATTTTTTAAGTCTTGCCTATTGAATTTAACTGACTTTAACCTTTGAAGGCCATGCAACCTCAATTCCATGTCTTGAATGTTGAGTATTACTATGTATAACTCATATTAAGGTGCTTTTCGATGCTGTTTCAACAGCAGCCATGGGTGGGGGAGGATGGGTGGGGGAGGGGACGACTTTACAAATCCGTAAAAATAATAAAGTGGAAACTTAATCCCCCACACTATTTCTTTTATGATTTTATTCTTTGGTTTTTTTTAGAGGGGGAGACAAAAAAACTGGTTACAAAGAGTGAGAATGTGTGTTGATTCATGGTTGACACATATCCAACTCTTCCATCTTTAACTGTCCAGCGAACGTCCAAAAAGATGTAATGGTTGATTTTTATTAGGATTTTAAAAATCGCACAGGCGAATAGAGTTCAGAATAGGCATACGGAGTGTTAATTTAAACTTTGGATAACTGAAATGAAAAGCTGTCAAAAAAAAAAATTACATTATTTTCCAGTATGGTTTTTTTCCCCTGCAAAATTTCCAAAAAAACAAAACAAAACAAAACAAAACCTTAAGATACAATGGTGCTGTACCAAAGCCTTATACGAGATTTAATCTGCAAGAGGTATAATCTCTCTATATCTGCATTGTTTTTTCTCTGCTTCCATTGTGTAAAGGCCAGTAAAATACCAGCAAAGAAAGAAGTTGGAATCAAGAGCTGGACTTTTGGACTTGCTAGCCTGTCTTCTTTGGAGAAAGAGGAGGCACTTCCAAAGTGCAGCAGAAGGCTGGAGGTTGGGTGTGCAAGTTATTGTTGCTTCCTCTCCTTGCACTTCCAAGCGGAGAGGCTTGTGTGCTATCCTTCAACAAGGTGGTGCACATCTTATTCGCACACCCACTTTCCCCCTTGTCTCAAATGGCTCTTCACATTAGTCCCAGAGGTGTTTTTTTTTTCTTTTCCAAAAGGCAACTGGACTTTCTTGGGGTTTCCCCCCCCCCCTTGAAAATGTTTCGCTTCTCATCCAAGAAGCTTCTTCGGTTTTGTTTTAGAGAACTTCTTCAGTTCAGTTTAGAGAATTGGAGAAGCTTCTTGGATGAGAAGCGAAACGTTTTTAAGGGGGGGGGGGGGAAACACACCAAGCAAGTCCAGTTGCTCTTTGAAAAGCATCTTTGGGACAACCACGACCATAGATGATTGAGAATCTCCATAGACGCTCATCATCATAGTAGACAACCTCAATTTCGTGTCTGCTGGCATTCTTCCTTGTTCCTTTTGAGCAATCCAAGAACTTTTTGGGAGATTCTCAGAAGCTTCTTCTCAAGTTCAAAGCTGCAAATCAGACACCCAACATACAGTTTGCTTTGGTTCCATATCTCCGATTCCCGCTTCCTTGCCCTGTATTTATAGTGAGTAATGTAAAAGGAATTTCCTCCATGACTTGGTGCTAATTAATTTTTGTTTGGAGGAGAGAATAGGCAGGTGAAGGTAACGTCACAAGAGCCAAAGCTCTGTTTTATTTGCGTCTGTCATGCTTCCCCTACCCCAATAGTCTTAAGAAGATAAAAAGCAGAAAGAGTGGTGTATCTGCACCCCACAAATACAAATCAGTACATTAGTGGTGGCTTACAGCAAAGGGATTCTGGGAAGGCAAACTCAACTTTCCCCAATGTTGTGCTTCCTAGATGATTTGAATTGACAAGTCAAAATTCCTAATTAGCATGCTGGAGAGAACGTTCAGGTTCTGGTTAGATCTCACACAGTCAAAAAGAAACAATGTTAAATAGAACAGTGTTTCTCAACCTTAGCAAATTGACGATGTGTGGAATTCTGGGAGTTGAATTCCATTCATCTTGAACTTGCCAAGTTTGAAAAACACAGAGATAGAAGGTTGGTCCATTACCGAAACAAGAAGCAGATAGAAATACAGAAGGGAATCATTTCTAGGCCATTTATGTGGAACAGGTTGCAAAAGCGATGCAGGAAACGCGAAGGATGATTGTGGTATAAAGAGAACTCACCATTGATACACTGCAGTTGTGGAGATTGTTTGGTAGCGGCTTTAATATGCAACCTTTATATCCTGGAAAATATATTCTTGCGGCATTTTGACTTGTCAATCAAGAGAAGCCTGCAGGAATGTTAAGGCCCATACAGTATATCTAATGCCATAAAGTTGGGGAAGGTTGATAACAACTGATTAAGGATAACTACCAGTGTCCCACCAAGATCGATAGATACATGACCATTGATTCCAGCTATTGTGGTTTGTAGACCACATGCCAACCCTGTCGGTGTGGTTTATTCAATAAATCATGGTCGGATAAACCAGAATTTAGCATGTGATAGGATTGCCATCTAATTTTTGAACTTGTTTAGAGATTCAGTGGCATTACTCAAGTTCATTAGCTACTCCTCCAGGACCCTACAGAGAAATAATCCTAACATTAAGGAACGTGTTTGGTTCTGAGAGTGACAAAACCAGAAGAGATGTAATGATATCCAGGAATGTGGGTTCAGTTTGATGCTTGGTCTCCTATCTTCCAGTGTGACCAGGTTAGAGGAGGTCCCTCATGTGGCCAAAGCAAATGCAGATCATGTCTTCTGCCAAGTTCCTCGGTTTATCCGGAGTGGACCTTTTGGTCCTTCCACAAACTAATCGCACTTGGTTTTAAATGGCCACATACGGCACGGAGGATTCTTCTAAGCAATAAATCTACTTTCTCTACTGTTGATGTTATTCTCTGTGGGCAATTGGAACGTTGACAGTGAATTAAAATGCATGGTGCCCTGCCTTAAAAGTGGATGGCATGCCTTGAACCCTTCCACCTGCTGGTATTTTACAAGCCTACTCAGCAAATCCACCTTCAGTAACATTTGCATGTTCATGAATTTACTTTGACCCCCTTTTTATTGTATTATTTTATTGCTTTTTTTTTTTTAAGATGTGTACCCTGTAAAGAAAATTACGGCAGTGTTGCTATGTTATGTTCAACCTGCCATTCAGTAGGAGAATGATGGACTTTGGAACTGAGTACAAGAAAAAAAATTCATTTAATTGCTCCACATGTAACATTATTCTGCTTCAGAAGTGTTTTGTATTTTGATATAAATAAACATTTACAAAAAAAAAAAAAACCACCCTACTGTGTCCAATTTTGCATTTGTATGGGGTTGTGGTTGTTGCTATTATCCCGTATGATATTATGGTGAGCATGGAGGACTTGAACTGAAGAAACACCGATGCAAATTTACACTCTGAAATCACGCACAAACACCACATACAAGTTCAAGCAAGCCGCCATGCTGGATTTTGTTAAAAAATTAAAAGACCTCTTGCAAGCCAGAAGCATTACATGAAATATGACAGACGAGAATGAATGGTGCATAAACTTCCCAACCGATCATTTCTTCCTGCAAAATTATAATCCATCCATCTGAATTCTTCTCAAGAACGGACACTTGGACTTTCCCCACTGGGGTTCCAGTGTTTATTGACAGTTGAAAACATATAACTATTAATATATTTGCTACATCTTTGCTCATGTACTTCCCTTGGACTTTTAGGAGATGACCAGGCTGAGCCTGAGGGAGGGAGGGGTCAAACACGTTATCAGTCTTGAGTTCCTTCGTACCCAAAAGGGATCTAAGTCCAGCCCACCTTGAACTTTGTTGACTCTTATTTACTGCCAATTTGCTTTGACCATTAGTAGTTAAGATTCTTGTAGAGGGCATTAGCCTACAACATGGGTCCTCAAACTACGGCCTGTGGGCTGAATGCGGCCCGCCGAAGCCATTAATCCGGCCCGCACAGGACCACGAGGCTGCCCCACCCACATCGCCCCATCCACCCTTCAGCCAAGCGTAGGACTTACCTTTGCGAGCCCCACGGGCTGGAACTGAAAGGTAAGGCCAACAATTTTGGCCTGTAGAGACATTCTGGAGGCGGGGGAGGTGAAAAATGGGGCGCACAGATGCCCCAGGAGGTTAAAAAACGGGTGAAAATGGCCTGTTTTTCACCTCCCCCACCTCCAGAAGATAGAGATGACTACTTCAGCTTCAACCACAACAATACACGAGCACACAATAGATACAAACTTAATGTAAACCGCTCCAAACTCGACTGCAGAAAATACGACTTCAGCAACAGAGTGATCAATGCCTGGAATTCACTACCTGACTCTGTGGTTTCTTCCCCAAACCCAAAAAACTTTAACCTTAGACTGTCTACTGTTGACCTCACCCCATTCCTAAGAGGTCTGTAAGGGGCGTGCATAAGCGCACCAGCGTGCCTACCGTCCCTGTCCTACTGTCCTATTGTCCTCATCTATCTGTATTCACTTTGATTATGTTTATGTTTATACCTATACCTGCTATCTTGTACATGTTTGACAAACAAATAAATAAATAAATAAAAATAAAATAAAAGATAGATAGACAGACAGAGAGAGAGACAGAGACGGAGAGAGAGAAAGAGACAGAAAGAGAGAGACAGAAAGAGAGAGAGAGAAAGAGAGAGGGAGAGGGAGAGAGAAAGAGAGAGAGAGAGAGATATATATTTCTCAAGCTCCTTGGAGCTGAGAAGAATTGCTGCAAAACTGAGTTTCCTGAAGTGGACCACTAGACTCCTAAACAACTGAAAAAACGATCTAGTAAAAAGAAAAGTCAACCAAAAGAGCAACATGCAAACAAAAGCAAATAAAACATCCCCAGGAGCAAAACAAATTCAAGTTTAATTTGCATGCATTGTTTAATGGTCTGTTAAATTGGCCACGCCCACCTAGTCACATGACCTAGCCACGCCCACCCAGTCACATGACTACCTAGACACGCCTACCCAGCCGGTCCATCCCCCAAAAGTCTGAGGGACCATGAATTGGCCCCCTCTTTAAAACATTTGAGGACCCCTGGCCTACAATAAACCTATATTCATTTAAATTCACTGGATGCCTGATTTCCTGTTCTTGACAAGACTTGGGCAGGCTTGGTCTATAAATGCTGTGAATTGAATACACAGATAGATATGGAAGAAAGGGTGGATAGGACACCGATTGAGTACTAAGCTTTATATGCTGTTCCAGTCACCATTAAGTTGGGCATTGCTCTGATCCAGCATTAGACAACTTGTTTTGCAACTGTTCCCAGGCATCAAGGTTTTTAAGCTGTGTATTTGTGGTGGGTTCACCTCAGGGGCGGGTTCTAACTTACCTCGCTGCCAGTTCGCTTCCTCCCACGCTGTGTGGGCGCGCCTCGTGGGCGCGCGCATGCGCAGTCCAAAAAAATAATAAAAAATAAAAAGCCAAAACCAAGATGGCGACACATGCGCAGTGTCGGAAACTCGGCTTCTGCGCATGCGCAGAAGAGAAAAAAAAATTAAAAAAATTAAAAAAAATTCAAAAAAATTCAAAAAAAAAGATGGCGGCGCCCACGGACCGGCATCGACCGAACCGGATCGGTGATGTCATCGTGACATCACCAGCAGGTCACTACCGGTTCGGGAGAACCGGTCCGAACCGGGAGGAACCCACCTCTGGTTCACCTGGAATCACCTACAGAAGAGGGGCAAGTAAAAAGGTGTTCCAGCATGAAGTCAGTCCATGGGAGGAAGTCCCAAAGGTGCTTTTCAAAGTCCAGCTGCCTTTGAAAAAAGAACCTTTGGGACAACCATGAGCTGGATGAGCTGAGAATCTCCACAGACATCCATGGGAGAAAATGGCAAAGGCCCCACCATTGACGCCCTTATCTACTGATTCCCAAGGGAAGTCTGGGAAGATTCTTGTAAAATAGGTGATCAACAATAAAGAAACTGATCTGACCTATTCATGGAGTTGTTCTGGTTCCTTGTACCTGATAGTATTGTTCAGAAATCATGGTGGTGAATGGATTCTCAAAATCCAAGGTGAGTCTATTGTGATAAGAAAGGCAACACATGATAAAATTGTTTGTTTGAATGTTCTTCCGGGCATTTTTATTTTACCTCTTGTGGAAACTTAATACGTTTCTTTTTTTTAAGAAGACTTTATTATCTAAAAAGAAAAAAAGCTCAGAACAGAACAGAACAGAACAGAACAGAATAACAGAGTTGGAAGGGACCTTGGAGGTCTTCTAGTCCAACCCCCTGCTCAGGCAGGAAACCCTATACCATTTCAGACAAATGGCTGTCCAATCTCTTCTTAAAAACTTCCAGTATTGGAGAATTCACAACTTCTGGAGGCAAGTCGTTCCACTGAGTAATTGTTCTCACTGTCAGGAAATTTCTCCTTAGTTCTAGGTTGGTTCTCTCCTTGAGAGAAGAAATTCTACCCATTGATCCTTAATTCCAGGTTGCTTCTCTCCTTGATTAGTTTCCACCCATTGCTTCTTGTCCTGCCTTCGGGTGATTTGGAGAATAGCTTGACTCCCTCTTCTTTGGGGCAGCCCCTGAGATATTGGAAGACTGCTATCATGACACCCCTAGTCCTTCTTTTCATTAAACTAGACATGCCCAGTTCCTGCAGCCGTTCTTCATGTTTTAGCCTCCAGTTCCCTGATCATCTTTGTTGCTCTTCTCTGCACTCTTTCTAGAGTCTCCACATCTTTTTTACATTGTGGCGACCAAACGTGGATCAATTGAGAAAAAAGCCACAAGGACATTTGGGGAGATGGGATTGAAATGAGGGAAGCTCCATCTTCTTTGGACTTGCCCTAACTTCTACTGACCCATGGCTGCCACTCAATATGGTATCGTATTTGTATAATTTATTTATTTATTTATTTATTTTATAAAATTTATATGCCGCCCAACTCCCGAAGGACTCTGGGCGGCTTACATCATAAAAAAATAAAACATATAAAAACAATTTAAAAAAAAACATCTATATTTAAAATAAAACATTCACACAACCATGCATGGGCCAATCAGGACAACTATTGACCCCAGGCCTGCCGGAAAAGCCAGGTCTTAACGGCTTTACCTCACTGGTCGCTGGGAGGAATGTGGCATAAGGCGGTCACGCAGATAAACTGGTCCTGAGCGATGTAGGGCTTTAAAGGTAACAACCAACACCTTGAATTGTGACCGGAGCGCAATCGGCAACCAGTGCAGCTCGCGAAGGATGGCACTTGTGTGGGTGTACCTTGGCACACCCACGACTGCTCGCGCAGCTGCATTCTGGACCAGTTGTAGTCTCCGGACACTCTCCAAGGGTAGCCCCATGTAGACCGCATTGCAATAGTCAAGCCGTGAGGTGATAAGGGCATGAGTGACCGTGAGCAGAGCCTCCTGATCTAAATAGGGCCGCAGTTGGTGCACAAGACGTTTCAATTGAATTGAAACAACATCGCATTTCAGATGCTCACACTGCATCTGATTGAAAGCAATGATTGAAAGCAATGATCCAATTACCCTTATAATTTTATAACTGAATGTGATGCACGAAAGCAGCTCCAGTGCCAGCTTTCTAATTTCATAAATGGACTTAAAAGCATGAAATGCACATAAGATCATCCACTGAAAACGCCATTAAAAAATAAAACAAACATCCAAATGAGATATTACAGTGCTGTCAGATTAAAATCTACTTCAGCAACAAGTTAGCTTTGATACCCAAAGTCTCTCAGCAAAAATACCTTTGCCTCCATCACACAACAATGGAAAAACATTTTGACTCCTACACTTTTTGGTCATGACTTTGACATGTCATTATGACTTTCCTAGAGTGGTGGAATCCACTAGTTTTTTGGAAAAGACTATATGGACACCCAGAGCCGCCCAGAGTCCCTTGGGAGTTGGGCGGCATTCAAATTTAATAAATAATAATAATAATAAATAATAGATATCGTCTCCAGGTGAGCTGTATTTGATGGCAACCCTTTCCTTTGTATGGAAAGAGCAAACTAAGAGTTAATTCCTCCTTAGAGTAAGAGTGGTCAACCTACAGTATCAGACCCTTCCTTGATTCCTCATTCCCCTTCAACTCAGCACTATGGACACTCAAGAGCAAACCAAATAAAAGCAGGAGTGCAATTTTCAGTGGGAAGTCTGAAAAGAGATGTGATAAACCTTTGGTAGGCTTATGAAACCCTCAAGTAGTTGAGACTCTTTCTTTCTTTTTTCTATTTTTATTATAATTATTTACAAAAAGGGGCTCTTTCAGGTCAAAAAAAGCATTCTATCCCCATCCTTATCTATGGATCATTTTATGTCAACTTCTGGTTACTAGAAAAGAAAACTAAAAAAGGAAGGAAGGAAGGAAG
>QLTV01000198.1:123015-139010 GCA_003457575.1 Thermophis baileyi | reverse complement strand
GTGTTGGTCCTAGAACGCTGCCTTGAGGGACACCACTATTGACAGGTGCAGGATTTGATAGTGCACTCTCTATTTTAACAACTTGTTGTCTGTTTGACAGGAACGCAGTTATCCAATCATGTAGGGGTCCAGAGATGCCATACGATTTTAGTTTCACAAGTAGTTTGTCGTGTACCACTGAATCAAAGGCTTTACAAAAGTCTATGTAAATTGCGTCTATTGCTTTACCCTGATCGAGTTGTGTAGTCCATATGTTTTTGCAGTGTAGGAGTTGCAGATTACAGGATAATTTTTTCCTGAAACCAAATTGTTTGTTAGAAAGTAGGTTGTTAGTTTCTAGGTGGAGGGTAATGGATTGGTTTATGATTGATTCCATGACTTTGCAGGTGACGCAACATAATGAGATTGGTCTGTAATTTTCGACGTTGCTGGGATCTCCTTTTTTGAAGATAGGGATGACTGTGGTTGTTTATTTGTTGTTTGTTGATAGGGATGAGTTGGCTGTTTTCTTGCAGATGTTTCATTACCCAACTAGGTAACATCATCAGTGCTAGAAAGGAGCAAACCCTACTCTCTTCTAGCACTGATGATGTTATCTAATTATCTAGTGACCTATAATTCATCTTACACTTATGACCGTCACAGCATGTCATCAAAATTTGAGTACTTGGCAACCGACATGTATTTACAGCAGTTATAGCATCCTGGGGTCACACAATCATCATTTGTGACCTTCCTAGTTGACACCCAACAAACAAAGTCAATGGGAGAAGCCGGATTTGCTTAACATCCGTGTGGTTGACATAACAATGGCAGTGATTCAGTTAACAATCGTGGCAAAAAAGTTGCAAAATTGGGTGCAACACGCAATCGAACAATCGCCTTGCTTAGTAGTGGAAATTCTGGTGCCAATTGTGGTCATAAATTGAGGGTTACCCATGTAGAAATTTGATGTGATGTTTTTGCTTTAGTTCCATTGGTCCAAGAATCATTCTGAGCTCAAGGGAGTGAATGTCATTGCACTTCTCAATTTTTGGTCAAAGATAAACATGCATAGGCTGAATCCTTACCTGGAGGCCTCTGTTTAACACAGAGTAAAGCTTGTTTGGATACACGGTTTGACAATCTGAGAAGTAGGGCTCACACTTAATGCATTTTTCTCCAAAAATAAATGAGAAGCTTGTTTGCAAAATCGGAATGCTGTGCATTCAAATATACACACCCACATAAACATAGGTAGGAAGCTTTATATATTCACATCTACAGTATAATTAGATACCTGGTATGCTAGAGTTAGTATTTTGGAAAATCACTCCTGTGTTGGAGACACTCAAGTTCACATCCATATTCAGCTCGCAAGTTTACACCTCAACCCAACCCACTTTAGCGGGGATATTAGAAATTAGAAGAAGGGAGATTATTGTTTGTCAAGCTGTATCTGTATATCTGCATCAACATCATCCCTTTTACTCTCATTGGGATACTCTGGGCACAATGAGAATATATCTGCTGAACAAAGCTCTGCATTGGCGACAGGAAGGGCATCCGGCCAGTAAACACTCAGCTCTATTCAGTTGCCCAGACTCCACCCCGCAAAGGATTATGGGGTCATTAAAAGAAGATGATGATTTGTATATCTGCATCAACATCATCCCTTTTGCTCTCATTGGGATGACCAGAGGGAGATAACCAATTGTTGGATCTGCCTCAGCTTGAACCTCTAAGTAAGAAGGATCCTTAACTCCATTTATTGAGAAAGGTTTACTAGCATTACTGTAATTCACCTAGTAAACCATACCTTTCTCAATAAATGGAGTTAAGGATCCTTCTTACTTAGAGGTTCAAACTGAGGCAGGTCTGACACCAATAACTTCTTTCTTTCTTTCTTTCTTTCTTTCTTTCTTTCTTTCTTTCTTTCTTTCTTTCTTTCTTTCTTTCTTTCTTTCTTTCTTTCTGTCTGTCTGTCTGTCTTTCTTTCTTTCTTTCTTTCTTTCTTTCTACCACCCCATCAAGACAGAAAACCACAGAAGAGTAAAGAGCCCGAGGAAGGAAGCATCCATCCAGCACGGGAGTCTCCAAACTCGGCAACATTAAAAAGACTGGTGGACTTCAACTCCCAGAATTCCCTGGCGAGCAGATCGTAAATACAAGCTGCTTGCCAAATGCCGGTCGTCCTTGACTTATGACCATTTGAAGTTACAATGGCACGGAAAAAAAAGAGATTTCCGTCCTTTTCCGAGGTCGGTCAAAACGAGGACCCAGGTGGTTACTTGTTTTCTGTTTTCTGCTCTTCCTATCTCCTTCCTTCCTTCCTTCCTTCCTTCCTTCCTTCCTTCTTTCTTTCTTTCTTTCTGTCTGTCTTTCTTCCTTTCTTCCTTTCTTCCTTTCTTCCTTTCTTCCTTCCTTCCTTCCTTCCTGTCTTTCTGTCTTTCTTCCTTCTTCCTACCATCTTTCTTTCTTTCTTTCTTTCTTTCTTTCTTTCTTTCTTTCTTTCTTTCTTTCTTTCTTTCTTTCTTTCTTTCTTTCTTTCTTTCTTTCTTTCTTTCACTTTGTAGGACTTTTCAAGTATGTCTGACATCAAACTTTCCTGCAGTTCTAGCCAGGAGATTCTGGAGGACCGAATGAGAATTCAGTTTATGCGTTGGAGGTAAAACCTAATGCCTATCGCAACTCTTTCATGACAAGTGAAAAAGATTAAAAAAAAAAAAAAAACCCCAATAGAACAAAGTGAACAAAATATAAATGGCTTTGCCACTGGCCAATATTTTCCAGATCTTTCTTATATAAATGAATAAGAATAAATGCATTTCTGAAAAGATGATGTTATTCAGATTAGGACTCTGAAGATACTTTAAAAAAAAAGCCTTTTAGAAGGTGAATTTTGGACTTCGGGGGCTCTTCTATTGTACAAATACTAAAACTTATTTCGATACACCTAATGTTTTCCAGCCAAACTCGAGTATATCCTGTTACAAGTGACATGAGAAAGGACGCCATGCAAGAGAGGGTGGATAAAGTGAGGAACAGGTAAAACTCAATAGGAATGAAATGGTTGGATTAGGATCAAATACAGAATTTTAGAGTTGGAAGGGACCTTGGAGGTCTTCTCATCCAACTCCCTGCAGGAGACCATTCAGGACAAATGTCCAACCTCTTCTTAAAAACCTCCAGTGATGGAGCACCCACAACTTTTGGAGGCAAGCCATTCCACCAATTAGTTCTCATTGATAGAGAATTTCTCCTTCATTCATGGTTGGATCTCACCTTGATTAGCTTCCACCTGTTACTTCTTGTCCCGCCCTCAGCAATAGCAATAGCATTTACACTTATATACCGCTTTACAGTGGGACACAGTGGCTCAGTGGCTAAGACGCTGAGCTTGTTGATCAGAAAGGTCGGCAGTTCGGCGGTTCGAATCCCTAGCACCGCGTAATGGAGTGATCTCCCGTTACTTGTTCGAAAGTATGTAAAAATGCAAGTAGAAAAATAGGGACCACCTTGGTGGGAAGGTAACAGCGTTCCGTGCGCCTTCGGTATTTAGTCATGCCGGCCACATGACCACGGAATCGTCATCAGACAGTTCTGGCTCTTTGGCTTAAAAACGGAGATGAGCACCGCCCCCTAGAGTCGGGAATGACTAGCACGTATGTGCGAGGGGAACTTTTACCTTTACCTTACCACTTCACAGTGCTTTTACAGCCCTCTCTAAGGGGTTTACAGAGTCAGCATCTTGCCCCCCAACAATCTGGGTCCTCATTTTATCTACCTCGGAAGGATGGAAGTCAACCTTGAGCCTGGTGAGATTCGAACTGCCAAATTGCAGGCAGCCGGCAGTCAGCAGAAGTAGCCTGCAGTACTGCATTCTAACCACTGAGCCACTTCGGCTCCTCAGGTGCTTTGGGGAATAGGTTGACCCACTCTTCTCTGTGACAGTCCCTCAAGTATTGTTCAATTTCATTTCACTGCTTAAACATACAAAGTTTGGGTGCCAATTACCCTACCAGTGTTGCATTTTGGTAGAACGTTGGTTCCATGCTAACTGTACTTCTTTACCTTTCAGTGTCTCCAGGGTGATGTTCCAGGCATGTTCAGATGCTGAATATAACCCATCTGATAGTGATCTCCATGTATCAATATCCACGACTTAGACATGACCACCAGGTAGGACATTCATCCATTTGCATTCTTCTCCGACGCGGTGGCTCCATGGCTAAGACGCTGAGCTTGTCGATCGAAAGGTTGGCAGTTCAGCGGTTCGAATCCCTAGTGCTGCGTAATGGAGTGAGCTCCCGTTACTTGTCCCAGCTTCTGCCAACCTAGCAGTTCGAAAGCATGTAAAAAATGCAAGTAGAAAAATAGGGACCACCTTTGGTGGGAAGGTAACAGTGTTCCGTGCGCCTTCGGCGTTTAGTCATGCCGGCCACATGACCACAGAGACATCTTTGGACAGTGCTGGCTCTTCAGGCTTTGAAACGTTCCCCCTAGAGTCGGGAACGACTAGCAAATATGTGCGAGGGAAACATTTACTTTTTCCTTTTACCCTTGGCTGCCCTGATGCTTTCATGTGTAGATGTGGGGTTCTTTCTTATTGACCATCTCCAATTTTGTTTTTGTTTTTTTATTCCAAAATGCTCCTTTGATGTTGTGGCACTTGAAAGCAGAGAGGTCCATGGCTGCTTCATCCTTTTCTCTCCCCAACTGCTCTCCTTCATCTGCGACAAATTCAGATTTCTTGAAATTGCTAGCCGAGCAGCATGAATCCTGGAACAATCTTAGTTTAATTTGCGTTGCCTTGGTTCTTGGGTGTTTGCACATTTTGCACTATGAATAAAAACTCTTAATGTTAAAAATGCTTTTCCAAATGTCTCTTTTTTTTTCTTTTAAAGATGACCGCAATTAATTAAAGTGGGTTTTCACTGGAGGTGTTAAAAAATAGATGTCAGCCCTGAAGTTGGCCAAGCTGTGGCCATTTTCTTTTGTAGCTTTTCTCTAGGGAGTTTTTCTTCTCATGGCTTCAGGGCTGACAGAGCCTGGAGCAAAGGGACCAGGGAGGGGGATGTAGAGATAGCTGGGGTGTTGTAGCCAAAATAACATTCTTTCCCCTGGGAATCAAGGACGTTGATGTAGGTGTTTGAAAGGCTGAGACTGAGGCCACCTAACAACTGGACTATGTGCTGATTGGACCATGTGACTGGAGACTCTGGGGGGAAATGACAAAGTTTTATTTTTAATTGGGTGAAAAACCGGCGGGAACCTAGAGCTGGTTTTCCACCAAGAAGATGCCAATTTGATATGTTCCAATAAACTGTTTTTTGAGGAATAAGAACCTCAGAGTTCTTATTGAATGGGACGTATTACTTGGAACCTTGACAATAGACTGGACAACCATTGGACCAGGATGGTAGAAGGTCTCCTGCCTTGAACAAGGGATTGGAGTAGAAGATTTCCAAAGTTACTTCCAGTC
Organism: Thermophis baileyi; assembly: GCA_003457575.1. Lineage (NCBI taxonomy): Eukaryota > Metazoa > Chordata > Lepidosauria > Squamata > Dipsadidae > Thermophis > Thermophis baileyi. The sequence continues at coordinate 133,546 of QLTV01000198.1, read as the reverse complement.
CTATGATCCTATGCTCTATGTCAACTAACTGAACTAACTGCACTAACTGAAACTACATTCCACAATTGCTTCTTTTACTGATTGTGTCCTAGGTTACCGGAGCCAGCAGGAGGGGGGTGGGTTTCACAGCCCGCCAACGTGGTTCATTGGAGAATGTGATTTATGACATGTCCAATGAGGAGGGGGGGAAACAGGGTCGTGAGGTCACATAACCTACGTGAGCTCAGTTCTGACTGCATTGGAGTATTGCCGAAATGTCGCTCCTAATAAATGGCTATATTTCTTTTGAAGTTTGGCTTGTGGCTCATGAATTAATTAGGGCATCTTCTGGAAACTTCACACTCTATGGGTGTTTGAGGCTAGCATTAATGTCTTGTATTCTTCAGATATCTAGCAGGTCTTGCACAAAAATTCCACCAGAGGGAGGTCTATGCTCATAAGAACCAACAGATAAGGGATAACAGTGGAGATGGAGTTGGTCTTAAGAAGTGTCTTGCGTTATAGAATCTCTCTGAGTTTCTCTTCCAGAACATCCTAATTCTCAATACTAAACCATTACGTTACTCAGACCCCTCTGGCATTTTTTTTTAAAGGCAAGATTATTCTTTTATTTTATTATTCTATTTATTTAGACGCTACAGCAGTCACAACTATGAGTCAGTTGCCAAGAGCCTGAATTTTGATCACATGACCACGGGGATGCCACAACCGTCATCGCACGGGGAAAATGATCTTCCATCACTTTTTCCAGTGCTGTTGTAACTTCAAATAGTCATTAAACGAACCGTTGTAACTCGGGGACTACTTGAAGATGATGGAGATTTGATGATGGAGATTTGCTCTGCTATTCCAGCTTTTAAACGTTCACTTTAGAAACAGCTCTCTTCTGTGGTGGCTATGTCCCGAAGCGAGGAACTATTGGTTAAAAATACACAATTGGTTGCAACAAATAACAGGTACAACAATAGAATTTACTCCGGAACTTTTTCTACTTGGAATATTTAAAAATCAATACAGAAAAAACACCAAATACTTGACCTTACACATTACAACAGCTGCAAGACTCGCGTTTGCACAATGTTGGAAGAATCCTCACCCACCTATTGAAAGCTTAATAATTAAGAAGATTTACGACCGTGCAGAAATGGACAAATTAACTATAGAATTAAGAGGACAAAAAAAACTCAGAATACTATGAAATATGGGGAAACTGGTATCAATGGATTGACGATAGAAAACAAAAAAAGGGAAAATGAAACAAAGACACAGAATATTGTAAATATTGTAAATATCGTATTGTACAAATAGGAAATCAATGTAAATAAGTAGATGTAGAATTGTTTAAGGATTTATTGTAACTTTTGGGGGAAAAAATTGAAAATTAATGAAGAAATAAAAAGAAAAGAAAAAAAACAGCTCTCTTCTCATGTCTGTTAGATAAAACTCTGAATTTTGTAATCCTCATCGAACAGTGCCTTGCCAATGTTTTAATGCTGGCTTTCGAGCCTGAAACAGGACACCCTGAAGCATATTTGAGGGGCTGCCACAGAGAGGAGGGAGTCAAGCTATTTTGCAAAGGCCAGACAAGGAATAATGGATGGAAACTGAACAAGGAGAGATTCAACCTAGAAATAAGGAGACATTTTCTGACAGTGAGAATAATCAACCCATGGAACAGAAGTTGCCTTCGGAAGTTGTGGGAGCTTCATCACTGGAAGCTTTCAAGAAGAGACTGGACTGCCATCGGTCAGAAATGGTGTAGGGCAGTGACGGCTAACCTTTTCGGCACCGAGTGCTGAAACGTGAGCATGCGGGCGGCCAGCTGCTCTTCTGGGTTCCGTCGCACGCATGCGCACCGGACAGCTGGTCTTCTGGCCGGTGCTCATGCGCGCGATGGAACCTGGAAGAGCAGCTGGCGACGGTGCACGTGCCCACAGAGAGGTGTAGGGTCTCCTGCTTGGGCAGGGGGGGGATTGGACTTGATGACCTACAAGGTCCCTTCCAACTCTGTTAATCTGCATCTGTAAAATTTAATTACTGCACGCAACATTGACACAACTAGAGGACTTTTTTCTTCGAAGACTCCAAGGCCTGGAAACATATTATTCATTTGCCAGCTTTCTTTTTCACTGAATCCTCTCTCAATTATTCCCCCCCCCCACTTCTTAATATCATGTGTGATCTCCCTCATCATTCGGGGCAATGTTGTGTGAAGCCACATCATAATAACGCTTGCTTTTATATATTCTTTTAGTTAGCTGAACCTCGAGGGTTGCCATTAGACAAGAATAAAAACATTAAGCTTGATTAGCAGAAATTTGTAGGAAGATCTTCCCGTGGCATAGAGAGAGATATTATGCTTCCTTGCTAGTGTTTGATGACTGAACTGCAGCAGAGGGGCAGGGGTTGTAACAAAAGTGGACACACACACACACACACACACACACACCGTCTTGCTGCCACATTGCTCAATGGTCATGTTCTCAATTATTGCAGAATCCTATTTACACAGCCGGGAAAACAAGAAGCGAAGTCATTAATCGGTTCAATAGGAGCTTTGTTCCCTGGGTGATTATGGAAAAGTGACATGGCAAGCCATACCTGTTCTCCGGGCATCGCCAATTTTTCTGCTGAATTAATGGAAAGTAAGTGGCCAAGATGTGTCCGCTCAGCCATGACCGAAGCATTTGCATAGGTAAATGGGGCTGAAAAGAAACACTAATCGAGATATTTTGAGGGGTTAAAGGTTCCGCACGGCTGCTAACCACCTCTGTGGAATACTGACCAAAGTTCCTGTCGGGAAAAGCAGGATGTCAACTCTGAAGCGAACCTGGCTGAAGCCATCTTGTGCTGCCTCATAGTTGCCACGAAGCCTGTGAGGGGGAAGGGAGGGGGGAAGTAGATAGCCCGGCTACAGTCAAAACAAAAAGTTTTCCCGTGGGAACCAAGGTCATTGAGACAGGTGGTGGTTGAAGGAGGAGAGGAGCCTGCCATCCATCTTCATTGGACAATGTGACCGGTGACACCTGAGAGGGGGGATTTTTACTCTTTTAATTAGGCGAAAACCTCGGGAACTGTTAGAGTTGGTTTTCACTGGCTGTGCCGATATGATGTATCCAGAGGTGGTATTCAGCTGGTTCTATCCGGTTCGGGCAAACCGGTAGCGCTGACTGAGGGTGGGCCTGCCCACCCACTCGGACGTAATGACGTCCCATTTATTCACGTTTTCGAGGCTCTGTGCGCGTTGGTGGCATGTGTGAATGAAGCGAGCGCACGCACTCACATTTGCAAACCGGTAGGGAAGGTAAGTGAATACCACCCCTGGATGTATCCAATAAACATGTTCTTTGAGGAATCCACCTTCCTCAGAGTTCTGCTTTCAATGGGTGCGTTACTCGGAACGCTGACACAGGATTTGGCTCGGGGAGAGGCTGGCTGAGAATAAAAACCCAGATGTCTTCCCTACCGCAAAAGGAGCTCAAATTCTTGATGGTCCTGTTTGGATGAATGAATGTCATTCCACCTGTACACAGGTAGTCCTCGACTCGCAACAGTTCATTTAGTGACCGTTCAAAGTTACAGCGGCACTGAAAAAAGTGACTCATGACTGGTTTTCACAGTTAGGACCGTTGCAGCATCCCCATGGTCACATAATTGACATTTTGATGCTTAACAACTGGTTCATATTTATGACTGTTGCTGTGTCCCAAGGTCCCCTTTTGCGGCCTTCTGACAAGCAAAGTCAACGGGGAAACCAGATTCACTGAACAACCGGGTGACTAACTTATCAACTGCAGTGATTCACTTAACAATTGAGGCAAGAAAGGTCGAAAAAGGGGGCAAAACTCACTGTCAACTTGCAAAGATTTCAAGTTGCCATGAAATGGAGGGGGGAGGGCTGAAGGAGGGGCTGACTGCTCTAACTGAAACTACATTCCACAAATGTTTCTTTTACTGATTGTGTCCTAGGCTACCGGAGTCAGAAGGAGGGGTGTGGGGTTTACAACCCGCCAAGATGATTCATTGGAGAATGTGATTTATGACATGTCCAATGAGAAGGGGGGAAACAGGGTCATGAGGGCGTGCAGTCTGGGTGAACTCAGTTCTGGCTGCATCGGAGTATTGCCGGAATGGCGCTCCTAATAAATCTATATATTTCTTTTGGACTTTGGCTCATGGCTCATGAATTAATTAGGGCGTCTCTCAGAAACTTCACACTCACTTAACAAATGTCTCGCTTAGTGACAGAAATTTTGGACTCTGTTGTGGTTGTAAGTCGAGGACTACCTGTACACAATGGCACACATTAAAATGAAATTCCGGTGCATTGGAAGAGAAAAACGGCACCCACCAAACAATAGCACCATCCTAAGGATAATAATTATAATAACCATAATAATATAATAACAGCAGCAGCATCCAAAAATGCCAAATTATATACAGTAAAAGGACACCGACACACACACACACACACACACACAAAGCAATTGCCCTCTTTTTTTGCTGGGGGGGGGGCTTTCCCATAAGTGCCATGGGTGGTATGTTGATTCTCTCGGGGAATACTAGAGGGAAATTGAGGGCAGCTAATAAATAAAATCAACAGCCAAGAGCTGCTGGGAAGAAGACAGAAGGAGTCCTGGAAGAGATCAGAAAGAGGCAATAGGCTCCATTGTCCGTTTTCTCCAAGGATTAAAGGCAAATGGAAGTGGGAGGAAAGGATTGCACTTGAGCTGAAGTGGAATGTAGCAGAAGTTCAAAGGTTTGGCAGGGTTGCAGAACTGGGATTATGAGAAGGAGTATCCTCTGTTTGCTAAGGCAAGAGAGTGTTTCTCCCCTCCGCTGCATCCTGATTGGCTGGAATAGCCCTTGGCTCTTTCATTCAGTGACCTCTTCTACCGTCCTGGAAAAACAGCAAGCTTTTTCCGAATGGCTTTTCGGTCTTTCAACCAGGGGTGGGTTCCGGATCTTCTTACTGCCGGTTCACTCAGGGACGTGCCGCGTGGGGGCACACGCGTTGTGCGCCACATGGGTGGTCGCAGGTGTGCATGCATGCGCTTCACACGCGCGGATGCATGCGCAGTACAAAAAACCAGCTTCTGCGCATGCGCAGAAGCAAAAAACAAGAGGGCGGCGCCTATGGCACTGCCGAGAGAACCAGCTCGGGGGCATGGCAGGCCTGGGTCGTTGCCGATTCTAGCGACCCAGGCCACCACGTTACTAACGGTTCTATAGAGCCAGTCCGAACTGGTAGGAACCCACCTCTGCTTTCAACCCTTATGAAGAGAGCTTGTGGAGAGCCCAACTGAGCTGCTTGACGTTCCTTCAAAGCTTTGGCCATGATCTGAGAGGCATTCAGTCCCCGATGACCACTCTCACCATAGAGTAATTGTTGGAATGTATTTTTATGCAACAACTACAGTAGTATTCAGCCAGTAGATGGCAGAGTTTACAAGTTTGGATCTATGGTATATACTCTATGTTCTTTTGTTCTAAGTAGAGTTTCCTGTTTCCTGTTACAGTTAAACAGTTATTATTATTATTATTATTTATTAAATTTGTATGCCGCCCAACTCCCAAGGGACTCTGTTGAGCAGTATAGCACATGGTGACTGTTCTCTTTGTTTGATCTGTGGTGTTATATGAATTTCTAACAGTAATAGAAAAGGAAGGCTTCCAAGATCAAGTGATCTCCATATTGCCATCATAGAGGATCTCGGCTTCTTCTTAAGATCCTGGAGAGTGCAAGAAGCCAGAGAAGACACTCATCCTCAAATTAACATCTTACCAAAGGGCCAAACCTACTCTCCTGAACCCAGCAAGACTGATTATTTGGCATTTGGACAATGCAACTTTGGAAGGGGTAGCAACAGTTGATTCTGGACCATCTGACATGTTTTTTAAATTTAAGTTTCATATAGCATGTTATATAATTCCTGCCTATAAGTGGTTTATAATCCATCATGGCAGTTGAGTGTTATGCCCAAAGCCAGCTAATGGTGTTTTATTCTACAAACTGTTAGGAGTGTGGTGGCTCACAATGTTACAACACTGGGCTGACGATTGGCAGGCTCATGTTTGAGACCCGTTGCTGCATCAGGGTGAGGTAATCTTCCATCACACGCTCCAGCTTCTGCCAACCCAGCGGTTCGAAAGTGGGCAACTGCAAGTAAATAAACAGGTACCATTTTGATGGGCAACTTAGGAGTGGTACGGTGGCCTAAAGGTGAAACTCTTGCCTCACAGTCAGGAAGCTGTGAGTTCAATCCTAGGTAGAGACAGATATTTCTCTCTCTGGGCACAATGAGAATATATCTGCTGAACAAAACTCTGCATTGGCAACAGGAAGGGCATCCGGCCATTAAACTCTCTGCTAGCTCCATTCAGTTGCCCAGACTCCACTCCACAAGGGATTATGGGGTCATTAAAAGATGATGATTATTATTTTGATGGGCAATTTCATTGGGACACAAAAGGAGCCCTCAACTGCGCATCCCCCGGGCAATGGCGATGTCACCAGCAAATCCTTTCACCACGGAAGGATGCTTCCATGCTTCTGACATGAAAGAAAAAAACAATCCTACAAACTTTGGTTAAACAAATCCTGTTTTGGCACAATGTTTGAGCCCATCCAAAGAAAAGCAATGTTAGATGTCATCAAGTTAGATTATTTTCTACCTAGCAGACTATCTTCTCCTGTGGGGAAAAAAAAATTGTTGCGAAGGTTTTGGAACAGGAAAGTAGGTAAACTGGAAAGGATTTATTACCCGTGGTATTTCTTCTCTAAAAACAATTCCTCTCCTTCCCTCTCTCTATATACTTAAAAAATGTCAAACTAGGCATCAGAAAATGTCATCGGACTTCCATTATAGGCACATATCTTCTGCGGTTGCTTGCTGCCCTTTGTGGTTGTTGCTATTTCGCTGCCACGCGGCTTCAACTTGTGTTCTGTTCCATGGCAACTTTATTAGGGTGGCTTGTCTGCGGTGCTTTAGGGAGAAAAGTGGGACAGAAATGTCTCAATCGTAAGAAAACTAAACTAAATATTTACAGCAAAGGGCGTTGGGTGCTTTGAGAAGTTTCGGATTACTCTCACCTGCCCCTTGTAAAAGGTTCGCCTTTATTTATTTACTGACCCCTCACATCCTGGATGTAAATTGTTTCAACTCCTACCCTCAAAACGACGCTATGGAGCACTGCACACCAGAACAACTAGACACAAGGACAGTTTTTCCCCGAATGTCATCACTCTGCTAAACAAATAATTCCCTCACCACTGTCAAACTATTTACTAAGTCTGCACTACTATTAATCTTCTCATCGTTCCTATCACCCATCTCCTCCCACTTATGACTGTATGACTTTAACTTGTTGCTTGTATCCTTACGATTTATATTAATATTGATTGTTTCCTGATTGCTTACTTGTACCCTCTGACAATCATTAAGTGTTGTACCTTATGATTCTTGACGAACGTATCTTGTCCTTTTATGTACACTGAGCGCACATGCACCAAAGACAAATTCCTTGGATGTCCAATCACACTTGGCCAATAAAGAATTCTATTCTAAAGCTCAGATCAGTGTCTCTTGGTGACATCAGATGGCGCCATTGTGTAAATCTGAATGGATTCTCTGCCAGCTGAGCATCTCACAAAGATGTCTGGTAAGAATTCTTCCAGTCTGCTTTTATTCCCTAACCCAGTGGTTCTCAACTTTTCCAATGCCGCGACCCCCCCGCGACAGCCCCCCACCGCCGCGACACCTGCCCCGCCCACTCCCCGCGCGGGATGAGGTGACAAAGGGGGCGTGGCACCATGGGTGAAATGCTCCCAGTTCGGGCGCACCCTGTGAAGTTCTGCGCATGCGCAGAGGGTAAAAGAACCCAAATGGCGGCGTCTGGGCGGGTGGGCGAAGTCTCCCGCTTCTGTAGCTACCGGCTGTCTGGCGACCCGCAGGCACGGCCGAACCGGGAGCATTTCACCCCTGCAAGTGACAGTGGCACCAAGATGGCGGGCTAACGCGCGCGGCGACCCCTGTGAAATGGTCGTTCGACCCCCAAAGGGGTCGCGACCCACAGGTTGAGAACCACTGCCCTAACCCATCACAACCCTCTACCCAACTGGGACTTTGATCACAAACTTCCCCTCCTCTCCTCCTCTCCAGCAATCAACGCCCAGATGAGCATAGATTAACGTCAAGATTAACACTACACCAACAATCAAGAAGTAAACTATACCCTCATCAAGGAACTACCAATTCAGACAAACAAGCTAACAGTAAACAACAATAAACAACAGTAAATAACAGTAAACAACAGCCCAACCAAGAACACTCCCACCAACATGACAGGACAAGCCACTAGTATATAAAAAGAGTGGAAATCCACTTTCTTCTAGCATTGATGATGTTACCTAGTTGGGTCATGAAATGTCTGCAAGAAAACAATTACGCTCAGATAGCAACAAGAATCCCAGTCATTGTCCTCCTCATCCTTATGTTTGTGCTCATCCTTCTCCTCCTCCCTCTCCTACTTCTGCTTCACTCCACAAATCTCACTCCCTTCTAGCTCTGATGATGTTACCTAGTTGGGTCATGAAACGTCTGCAAGAAAACGACCAAGCTCAGAGAGCACCAAATGCTACAAATATGCTCTCAAAACTTTCTCTTGCCTGAGTTTCTGCCTCTACTTGTGCAACAAAACCACCACTTTGCAACTTAGCAGCGGCTTTCATATCCCAGCTTGGCTTAAGACATTTCATTTTCTAAACTGTGGCCGAAGCAACCTAGAATTTAAAGCTGCATTTACACATTTTGAGCCTGTTCCCAATGAGACTTGGAGGTCTTTTCAATCTCTTGCTTCAATCTGATGGGGAATAGTTTGAAATGCAGGCCTGGTACAGGAAAGGCCATTTCATCAAACTCTCATCAGCGTGGTAGGATTGCCAACTGACCTGAAAAGAAATCATGGCAGCCCAAATCGAGTTGCACAAACCAGCAAATAAAGCATAGGAATAAATGAATGCTTCTTTTCATGACTGTCTGAACATCCAGCTGCTACTAAAGGCATAGCCACAGAGGCAAGATAAGTTAAGAAGTCTAGGTAGATTCAGTGCTTTGTTCCCCATGATAACATTAAACTAAGTTTATATATTGCGCAAAACCATAATATGCTTTTCTGATTTTGGGTTGCCTGTTTGGTGAAACAAATTTGCGACGAGCAAACTATGATTTAAGGCTTTGCATGTTCACCACCCCAGCCAACTGTGGTTTAGTCAACAATCCATCGTTAACGCACATCATGGCTTAAAATGTAGGTGCACTTATTGGCTTATTTTGGGGGGGGGGTCAGGATAGAGAGGAGAAGAATGGGATGGAGATCCATCTAAGATAGATTTACTTTACTTTACTTTATTATTTGATTTACGGTATATTCTACTTTTACTATTTTTAGAAATAAGGTGGTGAATATTTCCCCCACCACAATAACCCTATGAAATGAATTGGGCTGAGAGAGAGGGACTGGCCCAAATCACCCAGCTGGCTTTCATGCCTAAGACAGGACTAGAACTCACAGTCTCCTGGTGATTGGCCCAAAGTCACTCAGACAACTTGAACGCTTAAAGTGGGACTAGAACTCACCATATCCTGACAATTGGCTAAAAGTCACCCAGGCAACTTCCATGCCTAAAGTGGGACTAGAACTCACTGTCTCCTACTGATTGGCCCAATGTCACCCAGCTGCCTTCCATGCCTACAGTGGGACTAGAACTCACCATCTCCTAGCAATTGGCTGAAAGTCACCCAGTCAACTTTCATGCCTAAAATGGGACTAGAACTCACTGTCTCCTGGTGATTGGCCCAAAGACCCCCAGCTAGCTTTCGTGCTTAAACCAGGACTAGAACTCCCAGTCTCCCACTTTCTAACCTAATGCCTTCACCACTAGACCAAACTGGCTCTCTAGATGCCCAACATCTGGCAATAATGAGAATGTTTTAGAACTCCATTCACGCACTCACCACTTATTTTAGGGAGCGAGGCCTTTCTCTGGAAAGATAACAGCAGGACACCCAAAGCTTGAAGCCATCAGCTTGCAACTGATATGGCCCCTATTATATTTTTATCAACACTGCCATCCAATATTCCTTGGTGCTTTGTCTTTGCTTTGCATTTTATCAATATCACCGTCTGATTCTGCCATCCCCTCTCCACGGGTTTATTAATATTGCTTTCTGATCTCAGAGTAGGAACCGTGTTTTATATTCTACGGCCATCAACATCCCTTGCCAAGCTCGGGTGCCATCTTTAATTAAATTTCCTCCTTGGTTCCAGCAAACTTCTCAGATTGCCCCCTCCTCGCTACCCAAGCAAAGTTCCTTGGCTGGCGTTTTTCTTTTTTTTTCTTTTTTAAGTATTCTTCTGCAATTGTCTTCCTTTGCCTGGGTCTAAACGCAAGTGAGGTTCTTTCTGAGAGCGAAACTGGTTGTTTGGATAAAAAGCAAGATTCTGCCCAGCTGTAAGATGGGGGTTTTTT
>QLTV01000198.1:98179-109527 GCA_003457575.1 Thermophis baileyi | reverse complement strand
AAGTTCGATTGAACTCGCGAGAAGTTTTCTTTTAAAATGGGCTTCTCTGGACAGAACGCCAAAGAACGCAACGGAGCTACAAGTGTCAGGTAGGACACGCTCTCGCGGCCCAACACGTCCCACCTGCAAGAAATGAGTCTCTGTGAGACTCATCACGCCACCGCCGCTGCCTCGTGGACCAGGACTCTGCAAGGCTTGTTGGGCCGTTGCATGCACGAATGGCAGCAGGACCCCAGCTGTGCCAGTATGATGAAGTTTGCGGCAGTCCTGCAGTTCGTGCATGCAACGGCACAACAAGCCTTGCTGAGTCCTGCTCCACGAGGCGGTGGCGGCAGGGAGGGGAGGCGAGGCAGTGGCGATGGGACATGCAGTCCCACGCTCGCCGCCTACTGCACCCCCAAAATAAGCCCCCCCCCGATAATAAGGCCGAGGCCATATTTTGGGGGTCAAAAAAATATAAGCCCCTGTCTTATTTTCGGGGAAACACGGTATATAAATTATGTCCTATATAAATTATGTAATTTATATAGGAAGCTCAAATACAAAGCCCAAAGAAAGTATAAAACCCCACCCACTCTCAATACCATTTTTGTCAGCTGCACCAGAACCACAAACCCTGGTGGTTCTGCTTCATCAATAAACCTTTCTTTCCAATCAGCCTCCATGTTGTTTCCAGCATCTCTTCTCCCAGCTTGGAACTGACCCAGATGGATTTTCCTTCCAACAATACTTTGGTAAAGTCATTTTTGTTCCACCAAGCTTCATCTGGCTAAGGAACTCCTGGCTGGATGTAAAATAATTTTCACTGGCCGTGAACGCAACTGTATGTTTACCCAACAGCTTTTCAAACTTTTTGTTCCCTGTTTTCCGATGTTCAGGAAATGCCCTTTGTGACTTTTCAACTTGAGCAAAAAAACAACAACAACAACCCCTGGCTAACTCTTTAAGTAAGGCTTTGGTCTTTTAAATTGACTTTTCTTCCCTAAGCCCTGCAGGGGTTTTTGGAGGCTCACCAGTCTTCAATGGAGCTTTTATGAGCCTTTAGTGGCTTAAGACAAAACTAAATTTGCCCTAATCTCTCTTAAAACTCACAAGGCTTTTTCTACCCACCACATTTGTTCCCTCAAGATTTCTTATTTTGCAGCTAGACTTGCGCCTGCCTTTTCATACCTAAAATCCACTTTTAAAAAACAACAACACCCCAATCTTTGGTGGTGACGCGGTGGGCAAAATAAGGGGGGGGGGAAAGATTATTGTTTTGTGGCATTCAAGTGCCCTTTCCTACAAAGAATCGATAGGCTGGTTTATTGAATCTGCAAACATAGCTGGGGAACTTTTCCTGGATTGGAACACTTGAGACAGAAAGTTAAAAGAAGGATGGATGCTTGGGAGAATTTCCTAGATGGAGAAACATAGTTTGTTTGATGTTCCTAAGTATATATCACATCCCACTCCATATGCCTTCAGGAAATGTTCTCATTTTGCTTTACTCTCAGAATGAATGGTCATAAAGGTTAACCCTAGGCTTATTTGCTTAGAAATATATATTAGGTCCTTTGGTACTCTCTGAGCTGGGTTCTTTTCTTGAAGACATTTCATTACCTTACTACGTGACATTATCAGTGTGAAGGTTTATATACATGTTGACCCTACCAGTGTTGGTGGGGCTGTGCTTTTCCCTTTGATTCCTTGATTAGGATATTGTTTTCTGCTTGATTGTTTGTCTAGTGTTAGTTCCTGCTTATCTGGGTGTTGGTTTCTGGAATGGATGCATTCTGGTTTGTTTATTTCCTTTTTAGCTTGATTGTCTCTTTTGAATGGTGTGTAAATGTGGTTCATCTCTATGTGTCTATGAATGGCTGTTTTGTCTGAATTGCCAGTGCTAGCTCTGATGCTGTTACTTAGTTGGCTTAAAAAAAAATCTGCAAGAAAACAATCAAGTCAGAGAGCACCAAGGGCCCTAAAGTTCAACCCTGAGCAAGAAATACTCTCTTCTATTAGTGCTTAAAACTATGACAGAACTGACCTTACCACTGGCTGGGGAATTCTGGGAGTTGAAGTCCACAAGTCTTAAAGTTGCTAAGGTTGGACACCCCTGTTCTAGAGTGTTTTCCATCTTATCCTTTCTCTATTTGCTTCATGATCAAATAATTTCAACAAAAACAAGAAACAGGTTACTTAATGACCAGCATAGAATAATAATATGTGTCCAGATTGGTGGGATCAGGAGTGGGTTCCAATTTACCTCGCTGCCGGTTCGCTCCCTCCCTCCCGCGCCGTGTGGGCATGCCTCGTGGGTGCGCGCGTGCTTTGCGCACGCGTGCATGCGCAATAACAAAAAATCTGGGGGGAAAAAAAACAAAGCTGAAAAAAAGATGGCGACCGCATGCACAGTGCCGGAAGTCGGCTTCTGCACATGCTCAGAAGGAAAATAAATAAATAAATAAATAAATAAAAAATAAAAAAAATTAAAAAAAAAGATGGTGGTCCCACGGACCGGCACCGACCGATCCGGTTCGGCGATGTCATTGTGACGTCACCAGCGGGTCTCTACCGGTTCAGGAGAACCGGTCCGAACCGGGAGGAACCCACCCCTGGGTGGGATGCGAATAAGTTCTATGAAATTGGCAGAGGGCTCAATCTTATAGCAATAGCAATAGCACTTAGACTTATATACCACTTCATAGTGCTTTACAGCCCTCTCTAAGCGGTTTACAGAGTTAGCATATTGCCCCCAACAATCTGGGTCCTCATTTTACCCACTTCAGAAGGATGGAAGGCTGAGTCAACCTTGAGCCGGTGAGATTTGAACCGCCAAACTGCAGCTAGCAGTCAGCTGAAGTAGCCTGCAGTGCTGCACTCTAACCACTGCGCCACCACTATACAGCAAGTAAGAGGGAAAAATGCATAACCCAAATCTTTTTAATAGAGGGAGAACTAGTTGAAGGGACAGTAGCCACAATGGATTGAGTCTCATCTGATTATAGTGGTGGTCTGTTAAATTTAGAAGTAGAAATGATGGTCTTTTGGAAGGGTGGACAATGAATTCTGGCAGTCTGGAAAGACAGAATTTGCAAGTTGTGTTGAAGTTAAGCCATCCTGTTCATTATGAATTGCAGTGAATAATGAAGTTGAATTCCGGGGAGGAAGGACCATTATCTTAATGTGATCTCAAAGAACGAAACCAACAGCTGTTCAACATGCCTCTTCGTGATCTTCCAAAATTCTTCCTGCTTCTAAGCTGTTTTATGGACACCCCATGGAAGAAAAATAAATAGGAAAGCGAAGAGGGGAAAAAAAAACCCTACCAAAAGGCTCCAATTGTTCAATTAAAGTCAATCACCTTGAAAAAATAGGTGAGTCCCAAATGGGCATGAAAATTGACTGGGTGACTTTGGGTCAGTCACTCTCTCTCAGCCCAACCAACCTCACAGGGTTGTTATTGTGGGGAAAATAGGAGGAGGAAGGAGCATTAGGTATGTTCTCAGCCTTGAGAATCCAACCACAGGCCAATGCCAGCATCTGAAGTCAGAGCGATGACTGTTATCAAGTGAAGCTCTTCCCATGGAGAATAAAGCCTACGGAAGTGAAGCTTTTCTGCAGGCAGTTGGGGAGAAATCAAAGGATATATTGGCAGAGCTAGGAATATATTTCCTCTCTTTTTGCTCCTAAGAAAATGAGGATGTAACTGTTAAGTAGAGAGCTATAGTTCAGATTCACCGGAGCAGAACGTATAAACAAGTCCGATGCCTGAGCAAAGACATCCATGTAGGCGCGCGGGTCGGGGGGTTCCTGTTTAATGCATGAGGAGGGGGGCTTGGCGTAATTCACAATTAAGGCTTAGCCAACAAGCTTTCATGTTCCCTGTTGCGCTCCCTCAACTTTGTGGTGGCACGTCAACAGCTCCACCAGCTTTCCTAGGACGGCCTGTGGGGAAAGGCAGGATTTGTATATTAGTCAGGAGTTTATGAATTATGCAACCGCTGTTGGGAAACCAAACAGAGCTGGCTGCTGCGACCAGCCAGCCAGTTCCATAAACAGAAAGACGAAAATAAGGGGGGGAAAATCGCATCGTATTTATTTTGGTGTGTTATTAATTTGCTGGAAAAATGCACAAGCCTGTGCTTGTGTTTGAGGAGGAATGAGGAGGTAAAGCTGAAGATGAGGGTGAGATTATCCCATTCCCCAGCTCTTTTGGAAACTTTTCAAAATAATTGGAGATGTTGGGAGGTCTATGGAAGCAAGGGAGTGCTTAAAAGCACACACACACACACACACGCACACACACACACACACACACACACACAAATACATATATCCTTTCTGAACTGGCACTCAGGGGAACAAAATTCTAGAAAATTTTGGCTTGATAGAATATTTGGGTTAACACCAGAGCAAAAATCAAGAAGTAAACAACACTCCAATCAAGGAATTACCAACTCAGAGAAACAAACAATGAACAGCAGCCTAATCAAGGAACCAACTAGAACACTCCCACCAACATTGACAGGCAAGTCACTTACATATAAACAGAGTGTAAATCCCACTCCCTTCTAGTACTGATGATGTTACTTAGTTGGATCATGAAACGTCTGTAAGAGAACAGCCAAGCTCAGAGAGCACCAACGACCCCACAGCCCTCCTCCTCCTCCTCCTCCTCCTCCTCCTCCTCCTCCTCCTCCTCCTCCTCCTCGCATACCCCACTCTGTTCTAGCATTGATGATGTTATCTACTTTGGTCATGAAACATCTGAAAGAAAACAACAAAGCTCAGAGATCACCAAGGACCACAAAGTTTGGATTGAACAGCCAGAAGTTAATCTTTGGTCTTCTAACATGGTTTGGAGCTAAGAGTCATCCAGTGATATTACAAGGGGCGAGGAGAATGACTCATGTCTACTCAAAAGAGGAATGTCTTCTCCCAGCATGCAGTTAGTTGGTGGAATTCCTGCCACAGAATGTAGAGATGGTCCTCAGTTTGGATGGTTTTAAGACAAGAAGTATGGTTAGTGATGCCCAGGAGTCAGGATGGCCATACAACATCACCCAAAGCTGCCTTTTGGTTTATGGAATCATTGTTGACAAACAAATAAATGCACGACTAGGGATCATGGAGAGGTTTTGATCAGATCCAGCAATGCTGTTATCGTCTTAATTTTTACAGCTTTGCTTTGATCTCCTGAGGACTGAAACATGAAAACTTCAGGCACTTAGCTCCTCTCCTCCCGCCCTCCCTCCCTCCCTCCCTCCCTCTCTCTCTCTCTCTCTCTCTCCCTCCCTCCCTCTCTCTTTCATTCTCTCTCTTTCATTCTCTCTCTCTTTCATTCTCTGTCTCATTCTCTGTCTCATTCTCTCTTTCTCTCCCCTGTCTCTCTGTCTCCCTCCCCCCCCTCTCTCCTTTTAATATATTTTAGAGTTTTTCTCTACCATCACTCAAATCTGACTTTCTGTTCTCTCCAGAGATGCTGGTGGGCTGCAACCAGCTCCAGTCCCTTCCATCGGCAGGGCATCCTATCCTCTTGGCCACCATGTAGCTCAGCTTGAAAAGAAATCTCAGCCTTCCTTCTTCCTTTCTAGCCACCCTGCTTGGGCAATCTGGCAGCAGATGGCTATAGAACAGCTGGTCCTGAAAAAGGTCTTCCTGGGATCGGAAGGTCCAGCTGCGAGCCGGCTGGCTTCTCCCAGACTCATCTGTTCTCGTGCACAGCTGAGTCGAAGGCTGACAAGGCTGGAAATTTTAAAGCACAATTTGCTTCTCTGGGCCAAGGGGGATTCCTAAGGAGGAAAATCTTTTTTTTTTGTCAGGCAGCATCCATCTTGTGGGATCTCTGAAATATGGGGTTTCAGAAGAGAGAGGAGAAAAATGACGGAACCTTTTGCTGATGGAAAAGCCCCCCCCCCCTCTCTCTCTCTCTCTCTCACACACACACACACCTGAGGAAATTAGATTCAGGTAAATCTTCAATTTACGATCACAATTGAGCCCCAAATTTTTGTCAGTAAGTTGTAGAAAGTTAACACCCACCCCTCTCCTAGAAGAATGAAATATTTTAGGAAATATTAAAAAGGCAGAATATTATATTTCCCCTAAAAGAGAAATAAAAAAAAAATCTTAAGGGAGACAGAAACTCAGATCCCAGCTCCCTGCCCCCAGCAGATATTTTGTGCCCATTAAGAAAGACTGGGCCAGCCTATCTACAAAACAAAAGACCTTCAGATCCAGGGTTATGGGATTAAGACATGACCCTCCAGGACATAATAGGATTAACCCATCTAGCAGCAGAGCTCACTACATTGCACAATCTCCTAAGGACATTGCATCAGAGTCCAAGCTTCAACCAAACTTATCTCAGACAAACATGACCCCACATGGCCCCATGGGAGTCTGACAACAGCCAATAGAATACATGTTCTTGCACAGGAACAGGAAGTTCAAATTGAAAGCCCACGACTATATATAAAACCCCCTCACTCTCAACTCCATGTGGTCATCTGCACCAGAACCACCCATGCTTCATCATTAAACCATCTTTCCAATCAGCTTCCAGCCTCCATTTTGTCTCCAGTGCCTTTCTCCCGGCTTGGAACTGAACCAGATGGATATTTCTCCCAACAAAGTGAAACATTTAAAGCCCTATATGGCTCAGGGCCAGGTTATCTTCGAGACCGCCTTCTACCGCATAGCTCCCAGCGACCGGTAAGATCCCACAGAGTTGGTCTCCTCCAGGTCCCGTCAACTAAACAGTGCCGGCTGGCACGAAACGGTGTGTATGGGATTTTAGTTGTTGTTGAATGTTTTTTAATATGTTTCTTGTTAATAGTTTTTATATTTTATAATGTTTTTATTGTTGTAAGCCGCCCAGAGTCCTCTGGGAGTTGGGCGGCATAGAAATAAAAATAAATAATAATAAAAATAAAAATTAATAATAATAATAATAATAATAATAATAATAATAATAATAATAATAACAACAACAACAACAACAACAACAACAACAACAACAACAACAACAACAACATTTGTTAAGTGAATTTTGCCCCATTTTATGAACTTTTTGGCTACAGTTGTTAAGAGAATCACTGCACTGTTATATTAGTAACTGTTGTGACCCAGCGCGGCAAGCCCCCAGGAAACGACACACACACACTGTTGTCCAAAATAAAGAAGGCTTTATCACTAATAAATGCTTAGTAATAAGTTAATTTCAGGGTTTCTCCCTAAGTGCCTGTTGCAAATCACAGAACACTTTGGCCGGGATTTCAAATACAAAAAAACACAAACAGATCATTAAGTCCTTAAA
The DNA here is from genome assembly GCA_003457575.1 of Thermophis baileyi. Taxonomy (NCBI): domain Eukaryota; kingdom Metazoa; phylum Chordata; class Lepidosauria; order Squamata; family Dipsadidae; genus Thermophis; species Thermophis baileyi. The sequence continues at coordinate 102,227 of QLTV01000198.1, read as the reverse complement.
TTCCTCACTTGCTGGAATTGGCCGAGAGCCCAGACTGTCCAACTGATATCACCAAAGTTCAAACAGCAGCCAGGTAAAATACGTGCGTTGTTTCCAGCAAGAGTTTCCGTTGTGATTCAACCTTATATAGTCTTAGGGCGTGGCCCCTCTGCCTGCAGGTTTACAGGTGAGGAGACCTCCTCCTACAGAGCCACTCTTGCCGGCTAGCTGCCCTGCGTGCCTTAGCATCAATCAGAGGCTCCTCCTCTTCACTGGAGTCACTTAACTCCTGCTGGGGAGGTGCAGAAGGCCCTGGTTGAGTATCGTCCTCTGGCCCTGCGTCCTCCTCGGTCTCGGACTCAGGTGCTGGAGATACAGACTGCTCTTGCCACCCCATGTTCGGTTCTTGGTCTTCCAGATCCATGAGCAGCTGCGCGGGACTTGGGCAAGCCACAACAGTAACACAGTTTCCCATTGAGTTTATTTATAATAAGGTCACAAAAGGTGATCATGTGATCCCGGGACACTGCGACCGTCATAAATATGAACCAGTTGCCAAGCATCTGAATTTTGATCATGTGACCATGGGGATGCTGCAGCAGTCATAAGTTTGAAAAATGGTAATAAGTGACCCTTTTCAGGGCCGTTGTAACTTGGAACAGTCACCAAATGAACTGTTTTAAGTCAAGGACTACCTGTTTTACAAAGTATCTCTAATTTTAACAAATGGCCCTTCTCTTTTTGGGCCTTGCTAGCTGAACAGATTATCCCCGTGGGATAAAAATGGCACTTTAAAAAGGTCCATTTGGATCCAGCCAAATATTATTTCAACCGCTATTTTTCTCCTGGTTTCAGCAAAGGTTAGTCTCTAGTTGATCCTTTCTGGGCTTGGAGGCTGAGAGAGTTACCGTAACTCTGTTTCAGAGCTGGACAGGATTCTATCAGGGAATCTATTTATGACGCTTGCAGTGTCCTGGGTTCGGTTGACCCCCTTTTGCGACCTTCTGACAAGCAAAGTCAATGGGGAACCCAGATTCCTGTAACTGTTGTGGGAAGCTACCCTTCTCCTAGAAGAATGGAATATTTTGAGAAAAATTTAAAAAGGCAGGTTAAAATGTTTCCCCTAAAAGAGAAATAAAAATCTTAAGGGAGACAGAAACTCAGAGCCTCAGCTCCCTGCCCATCCAAGCAGATACTAAGTTGAGGCCAGCTGTTAGAAATGCAGATTTGGTAATCCATTACTCCCTGCAGCAAGGTCTGAACAAAGGTAGGGTTAGCCCTCAGCCACAATTGCCCAACGCCCTTTCAGAACACAAGCCCCTTCATTGCATCATCTCAGTTGCACCTCCCCCAGCAAACCTCAACCAAACTTAGCTCAGACAAACTCCTAGGATTTGTACATGGCCCCAGGGGAGTCTGACAACAGCCAATAGAATACATGTTCTTGCACAGGAAAAGGAAGCTCAAGTGCAAAGCCCAAGAGAAGGTATAAATACCCCGCACTCTCAACTCCATGTGTTCAGCTGCACCAGAGAACCATGTGCTTGGTGGTTCTGCTTCATCATTAAACCATCTTTCCAATCAGCCTCCATGTTTCCAGTGTCTTCCTCCCAGCTTGGAACTGAACCAGATGGATGTTTCTTCTAACACCGTGTTCCTAACTTAACAATTGCAGTGACTCGCTTAGCCCCTGTGGCAAGAAAGGTCCTAAAACGGGGCAAGACTTCCTTGACAAGCATCTTGCTTAGTGATGGAAATTTTGGACTCCATTGTGGTCGTAAGTCGAGGACTACCTGTGCTTTTCTTCCAGCTTCTTCTCTGCTGTTTGCTCAGGGCTTTGGAGCCTTTCTAGTTAACCACACAGCGAAAGACCTGGAGACAGCTGACATTTTTTTGGAGGGGGCAATCAGATTTCTTAAATTGAGGCTGATGAAGGCAACCTACACAGCTGCATCACACACAGCTCGTAATGTGCTTGTCGCGCAGAACTGCTGGAGGGGAGAGGCTTGTGACTCATCCAGAACCCCACCATCAGAGCACTGGTTCCGTTAGAGCAAAAATTCTTTTGCTGCTATCTGGGGTACCATCATCCTGCCTTTCTAATTGCTCTCGGGGACAAGAGAAGCAGACGGGGGTGGGGGGTGGGGAGGGGGAGCATAGCGACTGTTTTCAGCTTGCTAGCCACGACTGGGTGTGCACAGTGGTGGAACCGGCCGTTGACGAGAAATTGTCATGCCTGCTTGTTGAAATGAGCGAGGTGGCTGTCGCTGTTCTCAGTTAGCAGATGTTTGATCCACCGGAGAATTTCACAGACAAGAGCCTAGACTAGAATGAAAACAGAACCACGGCTGGCATTGGCAGAACACCCAGGTCTTGTGAAAAGATGCTCTCCGTTGGTCTGGAGAGATCCTAAAGTTGGGGAAAAGAGACTTGACGGAATCGGGAGAAGGTGTAATTACCTTCCCTGCAGCTTTAGCTCAGAGGACTGAGTTACAGCCCCTTTGGCAAGGTGTAATGGAAGCAGCTTTGCTAGATTTTAAGAAATGGGGACCGTTTTTCAAAAATATTCTGTAGCTTTATTCTGTCCTGCCTTGTAACGTGGTTCCAGTGTTCTGATGTCAGGCGAAGAGCTTAGGAAATTGTGCAGAATCCAATGATATGCGCTTCGCAGCTTTCTAATTTATCTCCGAAAATGTGGAGATCTCGGGGTTTGTACGAACGTTGCAAAGAAAGAGCCGTTCGTTTAGATGAAAATGATGTTTGTGGGTGGGTTTGACGGAGGCACAATCTGCTTCAGCGTGGCACAGAATAAAAGAACAGGAAGATAATTCCCCACCTGATCAAATCAAGGAGGCTTATTTTGCAGGATACAAACACACGCACGGGGGGGCCAGTGGCCTTCTTTGCCCCGCCGTATAAATGAGACGATAAACAAAGAATCGACTAAGAGAAAAGACGTCCCTGGATGAGGGGCAAGAAGCATTCGGTTTCTCTTTTCCCTTTTTTGGCTGCATTGCTTAGTTCGGTTGCAGCCGAAACCCTCCTTGCAAGTTGATTTGCATTTTGAATCAAAAGGGAATGGTTGCATTTTAGGTACCTGTAGACCTGAGACTCATTGTGCTTGGGAGAGTTTAAGCCCAGGTAATTATGGATAAGATGGGGGTCATGTCTTGGGAATTCCCCCCCCCTGTGTTATCCTAGAAGCATATCTTCTCATCAATAACAACAAAATAATAATTATTAGCAATAACAACCTCTTGAACACCATCGGCATTGACAAAATCACCATCAGTCAATCGCAAAAGGCAGCTTTACCTGGAACAGCTTAAATCCTGTGGCGAGATCTTTAACCCCATCAAACAACCCCAACTGGTTATCCCAGGTCCTTGGGAAGGGCTTGATAGCCAGCTTAAAATACCAAATCTAGACTAAACATCTGGCTGACTGTGCAACCAACCATAATAATAATATAACAATAACCTCACAAATAATCTGCTCTCCTTTCATGATATTCAAACTAAGTAGATAGTAATCTAAACTATTATTATCTCTCATTTCTTCTATCTATCTATCTATCTATCTATCTATCTATCTATCTATCTATCTATCTATCCATCCATCCATGCATCCATGCATCCATGCATCCATGCATCCATGCATNCACCTTTCTTCCATTCATCTATCTATCTATCTATCTATCTATCTATCTATCTATCTATCTATCTATCTATCTATCTATCTATCTATCTATCTATCCATGCATCCATGCATCCATGCATCCATGCATCCATGCATCCATGCATCCATCCATCCATCCATCCATCCATCCATCCATCCATCCATCCATCTAATCTTCTTTCTCCAATCTTCTGTCTTTATCTCCAATTTCCTGTCTGACTGTCTGTCTCGCCTATCTCCAATCTTCTGTCTGTCTGTCTATTTTCTCTCTCTCTCTCATCTGTCTGTCTGCCTGCCTGCCTGCCTGCCTGCCTGCCTGTCTGTCTATATCTATCTATCTATCTATCTATCTATCTATCTATCTATCTATCTATCTATCTATCTATCTATC
>QLTV01000198.1:83965-96697 GCA_003457575.1 Thermophis baileyi | reverse complement strand
AAATGCTTTGCATAAGTCTATGTAAATTGCATCTATTGCTTTGCCCTTGTCGAGTTGTGTAGTCCATATGTTTTTACAATGTAGAAGTTGTAGATTGCAGGATAATTTTTTTCTGAAACCAAATTGTTTGTGAGAGAGTAGGTTGTTTGTCTCTAAGTGGAGGGTAATGGATTGGTTAATGATTGATTCCATGACTTTGCAGGTGGCGCAACATAAAGAGATTGGTCTGTAATTTTCAACTAGGCTGGGGTCTCCCTTTTTGAAGATAGGGATGACCGTGGCTAGTGACCATAGGTTGGATAGGGAGCTGGTCCTGAAAGATATATCGAAAATTATGCTTAGAGGTTCTGATAGGGCAGTGGAAAGTTTTTTTAAGAAGTAAGCACATATATCCATCCATCCTTCATCACTGAACCCATGGAAGATATATTTTATACATAAATACGAACAGTCCTCCCAAGCGCAAAGCCAAATCATCATAAGAAGAATTCAGGGATCACTGTAGAGGTTTGTGGCTATTCTTTAACCGCATTGTCAGTTTCCCGTTTTCAGTCTTGGGTTCAGAGAGGATGGTGCTGCACCAGCTCCTTCAGGCTTTTTCTAGGGAAAGGCGTCCAACTTTGCAGAGGTATCAGGGAAAGCAAGACGAGAAAATACTGAGGCTCCATTTCAGCGATAGAGATATTAAGGTAAACAGCATCTCTGTATGTCTTGGAGTTTCCTCCTTCCTGGCGTTTACTTTCTCCCAGTAGAGACAAAGGTTAGCTGAGATCATACAACCAGTCGGATGCCCAGACTCCAACTCCCTGGGGCTAATTACGAAACAACATTAGATAAAAGTCAACATATGTTGTAAAAAGCTCCATGCTTCATCGCCTGACAGTTTGTAACAATGTGCTGTTGTAGCAGCTGCCAGGCAGCAATGCTGGAAAATGAGTAATATGCTGATTTATGGATATCGGCTCTGCCCTTGCGCTCAATTCAGCTACGGCAAGACAATAGCTGCCCCCTTCAGCTTTGGAGGATGGAGGGTGGGGGGTTTCTTGGGGGCTTTTATGTTGTTGATTGTTAATGCTGTGCACCACCTGGAGTCCCCGTGTATGAGTTGGGCAGCCATAGAAATCTATTTACTATGCATAAATAAATAAGAGAGACAGTTTGAACTGATGGTCAAGGTGTTGGCCTAGAAATCAGGAGACAGTGAATTCTAGTCCTACTTTAGGCATGAAAGCCATCTGGGTGACTTTGGGCCAATAACCAGGAGACTGTGAGTTCTAGTTCCGCCTTAGGCATGAAAACTGGCTGGGTGATTTTGGGCCAATTACCAGGAGACTGTGACTTCTAGTTCCATTTAGCCATGAAAACTAGCCTGGTGCCTGTGGATCAATCACCAGGAGACTGTGAGTTCTAGTTCCATTTAGCCATGAAAACTAGCTGGTTGATTTTGGGCCAATCACCAGGAGACTGGGAGTTCTAGTCTCACCTTAGCTATGAAAGCCAGCTGGGTGTCTGTGGATCAATCATCAGGAGACTGTGAGTTCTAGTTCCACCTTAGGCATGAAAACTGCCTGGCTGACTTTAAGCCAATTACCAGGAGAATGTGTGTTCTAGTTCCATTTAGCCATGAAAACCAGCTGGGTGACTGTGGATCAATCACCAGGAGACTGTGAGTTCTAGTCCCGCCTTAGTCATGAAAACCAGTTGGGTGATTTCTTTTCTTTTCTTTCCTTTTGGACCTTAAACATCCTCGTGTCATTGCTTCTATTCACCCATAAACGGTTTGCTAAACTACAAAGACAAGGATTGCAATCAAAATCATCCCAACTGCACCCACACAGAACAAGCAAACTGTGTGCATAATGGATAGTTTGTCACTCAAGAGTAAACCTTCCACCCCAAAAATTCAAAGAATGGAAAACTGTGATTGCAGTCAAGAGAAGGAAATTAGAATATTTAGGACACATCACACGTAACAAGAACAAAAAATCAATTATTTTAATTACAAGGAAAAGAATGGGGGTGGGGGGGAAGGTAGCACTGGAAAATGCAGCATATCCTGGCTGAACTAGACACGCTAAAAAAAAAAAAAAAAAAGAAGAACAGGAATGTCATAAAATTATGGGGACTTTGGACCAAGTAGTTCAATTATTGCGCAACTTTGTAAGTCCTTACATTCTTGCGCTGTTGCTGCGAGAAACCTTATCCTCCAAGCTGCCTGTCTCGAAGCAGTTGGGAATTTTCATTTATTAGAGCGCGAAGGGGGCTCTGCAACTTGTTCCCTGAAAAAGTTTCATATTCAGCTCGTTTTGCCTTTTCTTCCAGATTGAAAGAGACACAGCCTTACCGTTTTTTAACGTGCTATTTTTAAACCAGCCTTCTCTCTGTTGCACAGGCTGCTATAGGTTACTGAACTAAAATTTACCTAACCCATATGCTGCCGAAAGAAAGAAGAGAAAGCTTAATTGGCATTTGAGGGGGAGGGGAGGAGTGAATCTAAACTTACTCGCATCCTTTTGCCATTTAGTGCTTCTATTTTTATTTTTAAGCCTCGTGTTGTTGGAGAAGCAACTTTTAACGGAGTTGTCGCTGCAAATGATTTTAACTCAACGGGAAGGGGAGTTAAATGTGGCCAAGCTCAACTCTCTGAGCTTGGCCAAATGTCCCAAAGGTGCTCCCCCCCCCAAAAAAGGCAACTGGACTTTCTTGGGTTCTTTTCCTTTGAAAACATTTCACTTCTCAATCAAGAAGCTTCTTCAGTTCGGTTTTCAAAGGAAAAAAGCTAAGAAAATCCAGTTGCCTTTTGGAAAAAGCACCTTTGGGTCAACCATGACTTGAGAATCACTATAAACAGTATGACCACGTGATTTAGTGGAGACATCTGGGTGGGCTTCTTGGCCACAAACATGGAACCCATTTGGCATTGTCTTCTTCCAGATGTTTTTTTTTGAGGGGGGGGGAGGGGGGGGATTTTCTACTCTAGCCTCAACCCTTTGCTTTCTTAGTGGTCTCTTTGCTTTCTTTGTGGTCTCCCATCCAAGTATTAATTGTGACAGCCCATGCTTAGCTTTTTAAATCAGTGAAGGTTGGTTAATTGTTACTGCTTGCTTTTTAGCCAATTTTAACAGAGGGGCTAGCAGCTTGGCACAACTGACTACTTGACAATCATTAGCTGATCACCCAGATGCCAACCCAGAAGCCAGAGAAATGCATAGAAAAGGCAATAATTATAAAAACATATACTCTAGGCCAGGGGTCAGCAACCTTAAACACTCAAAGAGCCATTTGGACCTGTTTCCCACAGAAAAGAAACTGTGAAAAGAAATCTCCTCTCCTCTCCTCTTAACAACTCCTATCCTCTCCTCTCCTCTCCTCTCCTCTCCTCTCCTCTCCTCTCCTCTCCTCTCCTCTCCTCTCCTCTCCTCTCCTCTCCTCTCCTCTCCTCTCCTCTCCTCTCCTCTATCTTTTCGAATAAAACTAGACACTGCAGGGCTGGCCAGATTGACATCCCTGAAGGCAAAAAGGAAAATGAACAGAGTATAAGCCACATAGATGCTGTAATGCAGTTGAAAGTTTGGAGGACAACTGAATAGTCACAACAGAGTAACTGAGTTTACCAAACCAAAATCCAAAGAGTTAGAAAGAAAGACCATGCATTTGACGAATGGATAAAAGTCTGTGGTGTTTTCAAACTTGCTTTAAGGGGCACAATAAACCAAAGACATTCTAAAATCCAGGTGAGTTTCGTGGAAGAACATTTGAAAATCGCAACTAGGCAAGCCCAACAATTCACAATGAACTTCTCCACTGCGTGCTTATTGTTGCAACAGATGCCATTAAGGAACAGATAACAAAAATAGAATTTATAGCCTTGGGAATGTTGTCACTGGAAAAACAAATGATACAGCACATGAATGATTTTAATAAAAAGAAAGTGGAAATTTGCCCATTAGAAGAATGCTGGGCAACCTATCTGTATAAATGAAGATTGAGTTGCTGGGAGGTTTAGGAGCAGCAGTAAGGGGAAGTTGGAGGCTGAAGCAGACTCACAACTTCAAACTTTTTTTTCTTTTAACGACCCTGTAATCCTTTGCATCGGGGTGGAGTTGGGGCAACTGAATGGAGCTGAGGGTTTACTGACTGGATGCCCTTCCTGACACCTATGCAGGGTTCACAGCAGATATTTTCTCTCTGCACCCAGAGAGAGAAATATTTGCTGCTACCTTGGATCGAACTCACAGCCTCCTGATTTTGAGTCAAGAACACTAGCACGCTGCTCACTCACATCTTCAAAATATGCCCTCAGAAAAGCAAAATGGTGTATAATGATGCATTTACATTTGTGGGGTTTTTTTGTGGAGTCCCAAAGGTGCTTTTTTTCAAAGGGCAACTGGACTTTCTTGTTTGTTTGTTTTCTTTGAAAACATTTCACTTCTCATCTAAGAAGCTTCTTCCATTGTAACTGACTGGAGGGCAATGGAAGGATTTATATTCTTTGCAGTTATCTGGCCAGATAGCTATCTGAGAGTCATTGAGGCCCCCTGGGGGTTTATCCGTACCCTCAAAGTCACCTGAATCAGAGTGCAAATGGGTGTGGAGCCTTCTTGGAATTGCTGAAAGCATTGTCTTGTGGACAGGAGACAGGTGATAGCATATCCCTTCCCCTCTGTTGATGGAGTGCTGTTCAATTTTAACATAGATGGCCTCCTTGGCCTCTCTTTCAAACCAGTGGTCCTCTCTGTCCAAAATGTGGACCTTGCTGTCTTCAAAAGAGTGACCTTTGTCTTTCAAATGCAGATGGAATAGGCATTTATGTAGAGTATATCTTTGAGAAATATGGGAACCAGGGTTTAATATTGAAAATAGTATCCATATTGCATTTTGGGATATTAGAAGTTCTTTGTAATTCCAGTTTCATGAACCAATGAGAAACGTACTCTAAAAATAGGTGAATTGGGGCAGTGGACTCAAATGATAAGAGTCGGAGGTGTCCTACATTCATACGGATGTTACACTATTAGCTACTGAATCTTTAAGAGCTTCTCATTATCCAAAAGTGTGTGAACTGCCACAGGAAGCATCAGGGTGAAAGTGAAAAACATCTAGATTGGCCCCACCAACTTTAAATTTCAACAGCCAACCCTGCTCTTAAAATGGGTTATACAGTAGTTCAAGGAGAGTGGGGGGGAACTTCCCATAAAACAGTGTATGCTTTAGGAGATGGCACATTTTAATAACCTTGCAATAAGGCCAGAAGAGTATTTTAGACTCTTCTTCCATTCTATGGCTTTCCTTCCAAAGAGGATCTCTATTGCACAAAGAATAGCAAGCTTTTTTTCACCAAAAGACAAAGAGAAGAAGGCCATTTGGTCAGAAAAAGAATAAAATGAAAGAATTCCTGGATAATGGGGGGCATTTAAGCACACCGAGCTGGTCTTCACAATATTTGAGTTAAAGTTGATAATTGGGAATTGATTCAGTTATATAAGCTTCTTCCTGCAGCAATGGTAGAGTCGGTCATTAACCTACTTGCTACCTTACATTAGGCCAGGCTTTAATTATAAGTAAGCTACAGTTGGCTAGGTTTCTACAACACACTGAGATATAAACTATGGTTTACAACCATGGTGCTAAGCTTATGCACTGTGTTCAGCCTAAAGCAGTGTTCCCCAACCTCAGCCATTTTAAGATGTGTGGACTTCCACTCCTAGCATTGCTGGCTGGAGTATTCTGGGAGTTGAAGTCCACACATCTTAAAATGGCTGAGGTTGGGGAACACTAGCCTAAAGCAAACCACATGGCTTAAGGCAATATTGAAAACTGTCAGCATCTTAGACTTTGGTGAAACTGAGATTTGCTGAATGACCTTCTGTCTATCCATAGGATCGCTGTTTCTTTACAATCTACAAAATAATACCAGTCACCTTCAATTGTTAAACCAATGATTTTTGGTTTTTTTTAGACATGTATCTTTGAAAGCTTGGAATAAACCTAAACAATGGATTGATTGAGCCTTCAGGGTTTTTTTTCCATAGATACTGGAAAAAAGAAAAGGAAAAACACAAACAGAAGATATTCAAGTTGGAAGATGATTCATCTGTAATTTGTTTCGATAACAATGACGGTAATAATAAATGTTTGTCAATCCCTGGGCTTTCTTCCTTTTCTTACGACTATAATAACATTTCCGTATACATATTCATTATTTACTAACTTGCTTCCACAAATTCAGTTAACTTGGTGTCTTTGTCAGATTTTCCTTTTAATGTTGAGATTCTATGTAAATATTTAATCACATCGGTTTATCATGTTCTATTGTATTATTTTCTAAACATCGCTTCTCAATTCCCCAACTCAGAATATTCTATTCCCGGCTACGCTCTCTTCTCCTTTTCAATCTTCATGGCCGTTTTCCACTTGTAAAGATTTTCTATTTGTTTACAGGGAATTTTGGCTGAAAATAGCTTTTAAGTCTGAAGACAAGATTTTGGGGCCTAGCACTTTCTGATCATGCTACCATTAAGTGGACAAACCACAGGGAATCTGAATGTGATATGGGACTTTGGTATAACTCTCTTCATTTGCTATCTAGCTTTGATAGCCCTCATTGCAGAGGTGGGTTCCTCCCGGTTTGGACCGGTTCACCCGAACTGGTAGTGACCCGCTGGTGATGTCACGATGACATCACCGATCCGGTTTGGTCGGTGCTGGTCCATGGGCACTGCCATATTTTTTTGAATTTTTTTTGAATTCATTTTTATTTTATTTTTATTTATTTTTTCTTCTGTGCATGTGCAGAAGCCGAGTTTCTGGCACTGCGCATGTGTCGCCATCTTGTTTTTGGCTTTTTTTTTTTGCACACCCATGAGGCACGCACGTGGCCATGTGGCGCGGCCACGCGGTGCGGGAGGAAGCGAACCAGCAGTGAGGTAAATTAGAACCCACCCCTGCCTCATTGGCCCTTTTATTCCAAACCAAAGGCATTTGCATTACCTCTCTTTCTAAATGTGCTCCCTTGCTTGAAAGACCCTCTGTAAGTACGTATACAAGTGGACACAACTAAACAGCCCTCCTGCCTGCTGCTTCGGTGGTTGGTTTTGGCAGACTGTCTATTGCAGTTATAATTCAGTTGCCTAACAATATGCCACCTGTTCCCGCAAATGTGGAATTAAAATTAGTCAACAGATAAATATTCTTCCTGGTAAAGCACTCATTCCTGTCGATGAAACCAGGTTAATGGAATCTACAGTTATAAAGTGAGCGTGAGACTTGCAATGAGATGTTCAGACAAAGTGGAGTCTTTATTCATTGTTTGGGCTATTAATCTCACCTCGTCTCCATTCTCTTCTGTTCTCCGTTCTCACAATAATCTGCATGCCGTGGCCTTGATTAGTGTGTGTGCATGTATAGATTGCCACAAGATCCTTCCCTAACCTTTATTTTTTTTGTTTGCTTGTCTGCAAACTTCAAGTCTGTTGATAGAACCATCTAATTGTGACTAATGATGTTTCATCAACAATGCTCATACTCTAAAAGATTGAATTCGCAGAATGAAGAAACCATTCAGAGATAAGACGGCACAATGGCCTCATTCCAGAGGTGGGTTCCTCCCGGTTCGGACTGGTTCGCCTGAACCGGTAGCGACCCGCTGGTGACATCATGGTGACATCACAGATCCGGTTCTGTCGGTCCGTGGGCGCCACCATCTTTTTTGGGGCGTATTTTTTTTTTTTTGAAAAAAATTTTTTGGGGGGAATTTTTATTTTTTATTTTTTCTTCTGTGCATGCGCAGAAGCCGAGTTTCCAGCACTGCACATGCGTCACCATCTTGTTTTTGGCTTTTTTTGGCTTTTTTTATTTTTTGGCACTGCACATGCACGCGCGAAGCACGTGCGCAGCCACGTGGCGCGGGAGGAAGCGAACCGGCAGGGAGGTAAGTTAGAACCCACCCCTGCCTCATTCCCACAGTACATTTAACTGGTCAATGACAGGATAGTGTGTTCTGAGCAGATCCTTAAAATGAGTTAATGCATCCAGCCATTCAGATAATTAAACAACTCCATGCAGTCAATCAATAGCAATAGCAAAAGCACTTAGATTTATATACCACTTCATACTGCTTTACAGGCCTTTCTAAGAGGTTTACAGAGTCAGCATCTTGCCCTCAATAAACTGGGTCCCCATTTTACCCACCTCGGAAGGATGGAAGGCTGAAGAAGAGCCAGTGAGAATCGAACTGATGGCAGTCGGCAGAATAAGAGTGCAATACTGCATTCTAACCACTATGCCACCATGGCTTTTGTTGTGGGATCAATCAAGTTTGTGGGAACACCTGAATCCAAGCAATTGACTCATTGGATCATGCCAAATGCTTCAAGAAATAAAGATGGAGAAAGCAAGCAATAAGCAAAACACTTATTGTGAACATCTAGCAATAGAGACTACATGCAGGATGGTTATTTGCAATCTTAAACTAATTCCATCCAGATAAACACCTTGGGGGAACATCTAAACACTGACTAATTTGGCATACCGAATCTTCCAAGAAACAAAGCTGGAAGAAGAACACTTGCAAAGGGAAGCTAATTTGTGATCAAGACTGACTGGATGAAATAGAATTTCCTAACATTGATTGGCTCCATTTTTTTTCTTTTAATGACCCCGTAATCCCTTGCATCAGAGTGGAGTCGGGGCAACTGAATGGAGCTGAGTGTTTACTGGCCGGATGCCCTTCCTGTCGCCAATGCAGAGTTCGCAGCGGATAATTTCACATTGTGCCCAGAGAGAGAAATATCTGCCGCTACCTAGGATCGAACTCACAGCCTCCTGATTGTGAGGTGAGAACTCCACTTCTAGGCCACCGCACCACTCATTGATTGGCTCCAGTGATGAAGCCATATCTACTGCTGCTTATCTGACCGGCGGAGAAGAGGCTGGTGACTTCCGCCATGGAGACTTCCGTCACTCAAGTCTGAGAGATGATGAAATATGAGGAACAGCAGAAAGAAGCAAGCAGGACTATCTCCTTGAGATGGTGATTTTTTTGACTCAGTTAATGTGACACCGTGCAACCAGACTCGCTGGAAAGGAGGTTTGACTGTATTAATGGCTGAGTATGATAGGGTTATTTGCCCACTCATGAATGCAGTTCACAAGGACTGGATTTGGATGAGGAGAAAGAACACTAGGTTTGCACACTTGAGGTGAATAAAAACCCCAGCGAACGTGGACTTCTGCTCTACTCTTTGAGAATTTCTCTATTCCATAGAGCAGGGGTGTCAAACTCGATTTCATTGAGGGCTGCATCAGGGTTGTATTTGATCTTGGGGGGGGGGGCGGGGGGGCATAGCCAGCTTGACATCACTCGTGTCAGGGGGGCCTGTGGTGGCCCGAGTGCTCTGCCAGCAAAAACAGGCTCCCAAGCTCCGTTTTCGGCTGCGACGGCTTCCTGAAACCCTCTGCCAGCGAAAATGGAGCTTGGGAGGGCAACATGTGGTCCTCGTAAGCTCCGTTTTCGGCTGCGATGGCATCCGGCAACCCTCTGCCAGCGAAAACGAAGCTCGGAAGGGCCGCCTGCGGCCCTCGTGAGCTTCCTTTTCGCTGGCAGAGGCACTGCGAGCCAGTCCTTTGCTGTTTCCAGGGCGGCCCCGTGGGCCAGATCTAAGCACCCCACGGGCCAAATCCGGCCCCCGGGCCTTGAGTTTGACACCCCTGCCTTAGAGGAATGTAAACTAAATAATCCGGTCAATGAATCTGCCCCCAAACTTAAAATATCCTAGGTGTCTGAGCCCTTCTTCTTTTTTTTTACTTCTACAAAGCTTTTTGTGTTGCCCCGAGAGTTCATCATATGGACACACTGCACAATGTCATCAATAACCAACAGAAAGAAAGAAAAAGACCCCCGCTGCCACTGCCAGCTTATTTTCCTTTCCAATTTTCTCTTTCAAATGCCCTTCCAAGATTTAAACAGAGGCTCAAGATGGCAGAAATTAAATCACAACTTCAATTTGTGGCCTCCATTCTTATAAAGCCGCTGACAGAAATCTAAATAGTGTTCCAGCATCAATGTTTCCAATCAAATCTCTGCTCTAATCAATTCATTGTCAATTATGCCCTTCCCCAAAGCTATATTTAAACCTTAATGATCTCTTTATTTCTAGTTATTAAGGTACCGCCAGGGACATTTGCTGTGCAAACACCTTGCAGTTCATTTCTATTTTGTATTTTTCTGGCCCCTGAGAAGCACAAGGTTTGTGTCTGGTGCTCTTTTATTGTTTCTCTCATTACCATATTTTATCAGCCCTCGGCTCTGCAAAAGGCTCAATTGTTTTCCTTTCTCTGACCAGTAGCTAATATAGTATTTTCTGGATATTTTACTAAAAAAAGGCGGCTTATGAATCATTTAGCTAGTCTGTTGCTAAGGCAGGTCAATTCTTATCAGTGAAGTGTAGCCTGATGGCCGGTGTTCCTCTTTTGTTTTGAAGAATTACCATCCTTCTGACATTTGACAATGGCTAAACTTGACAATTGCCTCACGTGCCGCGCATGAAACAAGCAAACGGTTCATAGGCAAAACAAAAGACCTTCCATTTTTTTAAAATCCACTCTCCAAAATAGAGATGTTCCAAGCTGTGTTTAAGAAAAGCAGGTTGCTCACTGCTGATGTGCAATAGAATTTGGGGGAAATCTTTCCCTTCGAAAGGCAGATTTCCCCAAGAGACAGAAGAAAGATCTTTTTTGTGTCCTCTACCTTCAGATGCATGTTCACTGCTCATCCTTCCTTACCCTCTGCCAGCTCACAAAATCTAGTTCTGCGGTCCCATCACATATTAAGCCCTCCCATGACTCATTTAAGCATTTTGTGGGAACAGGGCAGGGGTGGGCTGCTGGGGGTTCGCAGGGGTTTGGGAGATCCTCTAGCTAAGATTCTGTGCAGTTTGGAGAACCCCCAAATCCCACTCCTGGCTGGCCCTGCCCACCCCTCCCCTCCCCTCCCAGGAGTCCCCACCTGGCCCATTTTGGATGCAGGTAAGTGCAGGGTGCGCGCGGAGGTTCGGGAGGGTGAAAAACGGGCCTACTGGAAGTTCGGGAAGGCCGGAAACGGGCCCATTTCCAGCCTCCAGAGGGCCTCTGGAGCCTGGGGAGGCTGTTTTCATCCTCCCGGAGGCTCGAGGAAAGCCTCCGGAGCCCGGGGAGGGCAAAAACGCCTCCCCCTCCACCATGGTGCAGGAGGCTGAATAGGCCACGCCCACCATGGCCACGCCCACCCAGCAACCGGGCAGAGAACCCCTTGCTAAAATGTTTGAAGCCCACCCCTGGAACAGGGCCAATGTCTGAGGGAAAAAGTTGTGAGTGAGCAAATCGCCTTCCTTTTTGTGAAAAGAGGGAAGTTTTCCTCAATTAGCCAGCAGATTTCAGCGTGGCTAAAACATCCCTTTTGCAAGAATTAAGTCCTCGGCATTCTGTCAATTATGTTCTCCGAATCTGGCGCTGTAATTAAATGCCAGCTGACAGTAAATATCAAACTGCTTGCGAGCTGTTGTGAAGTATAGACAAGTGGATTCTCTCTGATTGCTTTGGGTAATCTGCTCTTTAAACTTTAAGGCCAATTAAACACACAAAGGCGATGGCCGGAGACGGTTCCTCCTTGAACAAAACTGTCAAGGGGAAATGAACCCGCAGTTCTGCAAGTCCCTCG
Organism: Thermophis baileyi; assembly: GCA_003457575.1. Classification (NCBI taxonomy): domain Eukaryota; kingdom Metazoa; phylum Chordata; class Lepidosauria; order Squamata; family Dipsadidae; genus Thermophis; species Thermophis baileyi. Next base: position 85,002 of record QLTV01000198.1, on the reverse strand, counting down.
GGCAGCGGGAACTTCTTAGCAAAAGCAACAAAATGTTTTTCTTTGCCTGTTTCCCTTCAGACATTATTCCCATGCCTCTTAAGGTTCTTAATGGCCTATCCTTATGGTTTGCCTTGGCTTGTATATTCTCCAGGCAGTCCTCGACTTACAACAATTCATTTAGTGACCGTTCAAAGTTACAACTGCCCTGAAAAAAAAGTGGCTCGTGGCCGTTTCTCATACTTACGACTGTTGCAGTATCCCCATGATCACATGATCAAAATTCAGATGTTTGGCAACTGACTGATATTTATGATGGTTGCAGTGTCCCGGGGTCACGTGATCCCCTTTTACGATCTTCCTACAGGCAAAGGCAATGGATTCACTTAACAACCATTTTCCTGACTTAACAACTACAGTGATTCACTTAACAACTGTGGCACAAAAGGTTGTAACATGGAGCAAAATTCACTTAACAAATGGTTCACTTAGCAAAACAAAAACAAAAACTGGGGGCTCCGTTGGGGTCGTAAGTCAAGGACTACCTATAGTACTCACTTTTGTGGTTCTAAGTGATCAAAAAGAGGGCTGTGAAAATATTTACAGACCCCTCACATCCTGGACACAAACTGTTTCAATTCCTACCCTCAAAACGACTGTGCTGGCTTATCAAGGGTTTAGCCTAGAATTAAGAACTGTCTCTTTAAGACATAGCATTCTGGGGAATGTAGTCCATGCCATGTAGTCCATGGCATGTGATCATAACTGTGTACTCTTATTGGTCATTGAAGTATGCCTGGGGGGCAGGAGTAAAGGAAGTCACTTTCAAGCTCTCTACCGAGAAAGCATGCCTGAAGAAGGAGCTGGGAGCGTTAATCCTTTTTTAAAATATTCGTGATGGTTCCAGATTATGACTGTAGATTCAGAAGAACTTCTACATAACCATGAGTGTTGTCAGAGGATGCCTGAAGAATAAAATATAATCTGATTGAATGTACCATTGCCTTTTATTAAGCTGCCTGATGATAGCACAACCAATCTACGCTTGATTCAGAACA
>QLTV01000198.1:32776-53161 GCA_003457575.1 Thermophis baileyi | reverse complement strand
CTTCCGCCTCCTCCTCCTCCCCTCCTTCCTCTTCTTCCTCCGCCTCCTCCTCCTCCTCCTCCTCCCCTCCCCCTCATCATCATCTTCTTCCTCCTCCTCCTCCTCCTCCTCCTCCTCCTCCTCCTCCCTCTCCCTCTCCCTCTCCCTCTCCCTCTCCCTCTCCTCCTCTCTTTGTTCAGTTCATGGATATGGTAGGATTTGTTGGAAGAGAAATGTTATGCCAATTTCTGAGATGAGCCTTAGGGATTTGTCACCTGACAGTTTGTTAAGTTGCCTGAATTACAACTTGAGCATAAGTAACTGAAAAAAGTATGCAGTTCTTGTATACTCAGGAAGTCATCTAAACGGTAACATTAATCGGTTTCCCCTTTGGCTTTTAAACACAGATTTTGCATCTGTCCAGCTCCTTGACAAGGAAGCAGGGAATTAATTTTTATTTTTGGCAGGTATGTATAGCTTTCCAAAAAGTGAGCCAGGGATATCGTTGCTGCTGTAGGGACAGGCCTAAGTATCAATAGGCATTGAGATTTAATGTAGGTGGAGAATGGCCAATCATACAACTTCCCATCACTCTTTGGAGGAATATCAGTATGTTTATTTTTTCATCAATGGCACATAAGCTAAGATAACTTTATTGTCACTTTTTTAATACACACACACACACACACACACACACACACACACACACACACACACACACACACACATTAACTAACATGGAATCTATTTTAGGATGATGACCAGATCAAATGGGTCTCCAGGCTTTTGTAGGATTGGGAAACATGCCTTGCTAAAGAACCTCAGAAAACTCACCATTGAAATCATATGGTTTCTCTACAGATACAACCATGAAATCTTTCCTTATCACCAATTCAAAAATGTAAACAGCTTCCACTTTGTATTTAAAAATATCTGGCTGCAGGTGATAGATTTTTCTCAATCTAGATGTCAGCGTTCCAAGGAATACACCCATGGAAAACAGAACTCTGAGGCAGGCAAATTCCTCAAAGAACAATTTATTGGATACATCATATTGGCACAACTGGTGAAAGCCAACTCTGAAAGTTCCCACAGCTTTCCCCTAATTAAAAAGTAAAAGTTTCCCCTTTCCCCCAAGTCACTGATCACATTGTCCAATCCAGTTGCTGGCCGGTTGCTTGATTACTTCACTCCTCCTCTGGCCTGCCACCTGCGAGAATGTCCTTGGTTCCCACAGGAAAACTTTATTGTTTTGGCTACAAAACCAGGGGTGAAATCCAGAAGGTTCTGACAGGTTCTGGAGAACTGGTAGCGGAAATTTTGAGTAGTTCGGAGAACCGGTAGCGGAAATTTTGAGTAGTTAGGAGAACTGGCAAATACCACTTCTGGCTGGCCCCAGAGTGGGGTGGGAATGGAGATTTTGCAATATCCTTCCCCTGGAGTGGGGTGGGAATGGAGATTTTGCAATATCCTTCCCCCAGGAGTGGGGTGGGAATGGAGATTTTGCAGTATCCTTCCCCTGCCATGCCCACCAAGCCACACCCACCAAGCCACACCACGCCCACCAAACCACGCCCACAGAACCGGTAGTAAAAAATATTGGATTTTACCACTGTACAAAACCCCATCTAACTATTTCCCCCCTCCCTCTGTTGTGTGGCAACCGTGAAGTCACCATTATGGCCCCAGCCAGGGTTACTTCAGGGTTGACACTAGTGAGGAGTTGCAAGTTGAAATGCTTGATACTGAATCACGTGATATACAGATCAATGGTCTAACAATGGTACGAAGCCGCTTTCAAGAGGAGTCCTGATTTTTTTGGACGTGTGTGCGTTCTCTTCTAACTTTCCATCCATCCGGTCATTATTTTGCCATTATGAGACAGGCAGAAAGAAAATAATTCTCTACCCTTCCTCTTCATATCTTCCCAATCTTATGAACATCAGCCTTCACTCCTTCCTTCCATTTGTTCAAACCTTCTCTCCTGCGAAAGGGCCTCCTACTCTTGACCCATCCTTGAAAGGAAGATCTTCTTCACTTTAGATGTCCATGTTTGTGTACTTTCTCTGTAGAAATACATTCCTCAGAATAGGCTGCACAGATTATGAAATCCACACTGCTGGCTTTTCAGGCTGGTGTGTGTGTGTGTGTGTGTGTGTGCAATCCCAAATATTTGGAGGGAACCAGGTGGAAGAAGACCTCTTGGGTATTGGGTGCAAAAGTCATAATAAGACAAGGGCAATAAGAGAACATTTTCTAGCCAGGAAAGACGGTCTCTGCAAAGTTCTAATATAAAACCAGACTAGTTGTACTCCCCAGCTGCAAGCTTTCAGGAGGGCATAATTTAAAAACCAATCTTCCCTTTTAAAAGAGAACAGGAGGAAAAAAGCTTCCCATGAAATCAGTTGCTAGCTATGGAGACAGTCTAGTGGAACAGAAGAGAGCTTCTTCTAAGCTTGCAAAACAGCCAGTTCAGTGACCTTCAGGGGAGAGGAATCTAATGTTGCTAGCAACAGAAAATACATTTGCAAACTAATTAAAACTCTGCATGCCTTTAAGGGACTTTCTTCACCAGACTATTCCAGCACCTGATATAGCTAGCAGGGGAAAAGAGAAAGGGAGCAGGTGAAGTTTTTGATGGGAACAACTTTTTGACGCAGCGGCACAGGAAAATTATGGGTTCAATCACAAGCAAACCGTGTAATGAAATCTTCCTTCTGCCTGTAGTTATTTCCATCATGGAGGCTGGGACCCTGATCACGGGAGAAGATGCAGTTGCTTTAAAGAGTTGAAGACAGGTGACTATGGTGGACCACTTTCCAAAGAACAGCACAATGTTGTCTTTTAAGGACCCTGTAATCCCTTGCATCGGGGTGAAGTCGGGGCAACTGAAAGGAGCTGAGTGTTTACTGGCCAGATGCCCTTCCTGTTGCCAATGCAGAGTTCACAGTTGATATGTACTCATTGTGCCCAGAGAGAGAAATACCTATCGCTACCTAGGATCGAACTCACAGCCTCCTGATTGTGAGGCGAGAGCTCCACCTCTAGGCCACTGCACCACTCAGCCAAAGAACACCACAATGCCCTAGTTAAAACAACAACAACAACAACAACAACAACAACAACAACAACACAAACTAGCGGACTGGAGCACAAGAGTGACTTAGAGTATCTTTTATCCTCATCCAGATAAACTTGCGAGAATGTAAAGCCTGACTTTATTACTTCTATGTTGGCATAATGATGGTTGGATGATGGTGGAAAGGGCCATCAATCACTAGCAAAGAAATGATTACAAACAGAAGGAAAATTGCACCGGGTAAGATTGCTATACAGTAACTTAGATTTCAGCCGGATTTCCTCTCTTGTTATTAGTTTATAATCTCCATCCAAAAATGGATTGTTTACAGTGTAAAATGCAATAGTGATTGACAGGAGAAGGAAAAGGGTGTCCTTTGCCTTAAGTGCATTGAAATCCACCCATCTGGATTGCTCAGTTTGGAACGAAAATAAAGAAGGCAGGGCCGCATTAGGCTGCATCCTGACACTTTAGCAGATTACTGTAACCTGGACAAGAAGGGGTGCATTGATAGAGCACCTGGCCTGCCTGCTGAGAGTCGCATGCTTAAGCTCCACCATCTCCAGATATGGTGGAAAAATTCCTGGAAAACTCCCTTTGATGATCCCAAAGGTGCTTTTCAAAAGGCAACTGGGCCTTCTTGGTTCTTTCCCCCCCCTCTTTTGAAAACGTTTCACTTCTCATCCAAAAAGCTTCTTCAGTTCTTCTGAACTGAAGAAGCTTCTAGGATAAGAAGCAAAATGTTTTTTTAAAAAACCCCCAAGAAAGTCCAATTGCCTTTTGAAAAGTACCTTTGGGACAACCATGACCTGAGTGATTGAGAATCTCCATAGACCCGTGCTTATAAGATCCTGAAGTTTAGGCTAGATTACAGATTAACAGAGTTGGAAGGGACCTTGTAGGTCATCTAGTCCAACCCCCCACCCAAGCAGGAGACCCTTCACCATTTCTGACAGATGACAGTCCAGTCTCTTCTTCAAAGCTTCCAGTGATGAAGCTCCCACAACTTCTGAAGGCAACTTCTGTTCCATTGGTTGATTGTTCTTACTGTCAGAAAATTTATCCTTATTTCCAGGTTGAATCTTTCCTTGTTCAGTTTCCATCCATTATTCCTTGTCTGGCCTTCAGGTGCCTGGGAAAATAGCTTGACACGCTTCCTCTCTGTGGCAGCCCCTCAAATATTGGAAGACTGCTATCATGTCTCCCCTGGTCCTTCTCTTCACTAGACTAGCCAGGCCCAGTTCCTGCAACCGTTTATTGTATGTTTAAGCCTCCAGTCCCCTAATCATCTTGTTTGCTCTTCTCTGCACTCTTTAGATGCACTTTAGATTTAGATAGACTAAAGACCTATAGCCCAGTATATGGCAACTTCTTATGTTCCTGAGATGTAGCTTGTAAAATTAGAGCAAAGCTACGTATGATTCTACTCAGCACTGGAAGGGCACCCTGAGACACATGATATGGACACATGAGTCTCCTGCAGTTTATGCTGTGGAACTAAGAAACAGCATAATGGAAACCAGAGAGGAACAGATGTTCCCCAAGGACAGTAAACAAACAAGGGTTGCGAGCACGGAGGTTTTTGGGAGGAGCAGATGGGCTATGTGTCACCCTTCTCCTATAGACATCCAAGAGTGACTCAAAAGGCTAACGGTGGCCTCCAGACTCTAAGAAGGTTGCTCTGATACAGGCTTTTGCTTGAGACAATGTGGATGACTCTGAAAGGCAGAGTGGAGCAGATAAGTGGAATGCAGAAGACCAGTGGTGGGACTTGAATAACTTAACAACCGGTTCTGTGGCTGGGTAGGCGTGGCCGGTTGGTCATGTGACTGGGTGGGTGACGTCACTCATCACACCCAGCCCCGCCTCCCGGCCATTCGCCTCAAAGGCAGAGGTAGGATTCAGCCGATTGGGGCTAATCCCACCACTGGCTGGCCCTGCCCGTTTTTCGGCCTGTTTTTGGCCATTTTTTTGGCCGGTTTTTTTGGGCCAGTTTTGGCCATTTTTGGGGCCATTTTCAGGCCGTTTTTCGGGCCATTTTCAGGGTGGTTTTCGGGCCATTTTCAGACCGTTTTCAGGCCATTTTCAGGACGGAAAACAGGCTGGAAAACGAGCGGGGGCGTGGCCAGCCAGTGGTGGGATTTGTCGGTTCGCCTAACTGCACAGAATCTTAACTAGCGGCTCGCCTGAAGCGGTGCAAACCGGCAGCAGCCCACCTCTGCAGAAGACATAGGCCAGGATAGTGAAGCGGTACCCCCCCAAAAATGGCACAAATTACTTCTGTTTCAAGAAGTCAACTCGAGGAACTGCAGAGTTGAAAGCGAGCTAAAGGGTTTTCCTCCTGCCAAGTTGAAATGCTCCCCACACATTATTGAGTTGGCAGAAAACTAGACTGGCATGAAATTGGCTGTTCACGTTGCTGATCCTTATCCTGCCTCTATTGTCTCGGTTTCAAGTCACTGCGGTCCTTTGACTTCCCTCTGAGATAAAAAGGGAGAAAGCCAAACAGACTTTATGCACCTTGAGGCCACCCATGGCTGGTGTTGAAATGAGGGGAAAGGCATATTTTTTAAACACCACAAGAGCTAACGGTGACTTTAACTTGTTTTACTCACCAGCTGGAAATGAGAGGAAAATTTATTCATGGGGACCATGGCAGACAAAAAAATGGTCTGAGATGTGCTTAGAACATAGAATAATAGGGTTGGAAGGGACCTTGGAAGTCTTCTAGTCCAACCTGCTGCCCATGGTAGGAGATCCTAGACAAATGGCTGTCTAGTTTCTTGATACCCTCTGGTGATGGAGCACCCACAACTTCTGGAGGCAAGTCGTTCCACTGATTAATTGTTCTCATTGTCAGGAAATTTCTCCTTAGTTCTAGGTTAGTTCTCTCCTTGATTAGTTTCCATCCATCGCTTCTTGTCCTGCCCTCAGGTGCTTTGGAGAATAGCTTGACTCCCTCTTCTTTGTGGCAGCCCCTGAGATATTGGAACACTGCTATCATGTCACCCCTTGTCCTTCTTTTCACTAAACTAGACATACCCAATTCCTGCAACCAGTCTTCATATGTTTTAGCCTTCAGTCCCCTAATCATCTTTGTTGCTTCTCTGCACTCGTTCTAGAGGCTCAACATCTTTTTTATATTGTGGAAACCAAAACTGGATGTAGTATTCCAAATATGGTCTTACCAAGGCATTATAAAGTGGTATTAACTTTGGACACCATCCAGTGAGTTACATAGGACTGTTTTTCCTGCTGTTGTCCTCTTCTGCTGCTTCTGCTTCTGTGGCCTATGCAAAAAAAGCAACTTTGGTGTGTCCAGTGGATCTTCTACCTTCCCTTGAGTCTCTCAACCCAATCAAGCAAAGTTCCCCATCAGTTTTAACTGGAAATACCTGGAGAAGTTTTTAACTGATGAAAATTGTACGCACAACTTAGCTCATGAAAGCATTGCATGCAATGAAACAAATTATGTAGCCACCTAGGGAGACAAAGATAGTTGGAAAGAAAGGACAGCGAAGATAAGAAAAGATCAAAGAAGCTGGAGGGGAACAAAATTTGCTCAAGGACCAAAGCTTAGCATGGCATGAAAATAATTGTAGCTGATCGCCTGAAGACCCTTGTTTTTTTCCCATGCAATTTCTTCTATCCTTTAATTCCAAGGCTTCCAACCTTGGTTAGCTGCTGCAATATTTTATCTGCCAGCTCTGGGCTTTCTCACTAGAGGTTGAAGAAGACATGATTAATAAGAAGAGAGTCCTGTTCACAGATGGTCCCACTCAGTGAAGACAGCTGCAGACTCTTTAAAAGGATGAAGACGGAGCCTTGCAGTTTTAATTTTCTCATTCCTGTTTACTGATTTGGAAAGGAATTCATCCTCTCGCAGTAATTTACAACACCACTGCTCTTATTTAATCTTCCTATGAAATGTGCAACTGGGTTAAACATGTGCATTAGATTCCTTCTGACCCATATTTCTTTCGGCGATTGGCTGCAAGGATTGAAGAATTCATCTGGGAGGCTGCCATGAATATCGAGTGGACCTTGCGAGGTGTCCATGCTCTTACCACCAAAGCTATGCACAATATCCTTGTGCAAGTATCTTTTGGATGGGTTTTTGAAACAGACCTGTTTCAGATCACAACCTATTTCGCACAAAAACCTAAGACAGTGATTCTCAACTTTTTCTTCACCACGGGCCCCCTTTAAATACCTTTTGTGGCCCCAGACTATGGCTACGGACCCCCAAGACTTAACTCAACATTTAAAGCTGCTAGATTGCATCAAATATTTGTGGACATTGTGCCCCCCCCCAAGGGTCTGTGGACCACAGGTTGAGAACAACTGCCCTAAGACATCGGGTTGACTTTGACTTAGCATATCGTCTGAAACAACCCTTTGGCAGTTTGCACAATAAAGTTTAGGGCTTAAGCTGCGCTAACCTTGTGGTTTATTAACCAAGCTTTGGTTGAACAAATGTTGTGTGGCTTACTCTATCTTAAAGTTCTTCAGCAATGTCCTACAATGGCCAGTAAATCCACAAGAACCTTGGTGGCACAGTGGTTAGAGTGCAGTCCTGCAGGCTACTTCTGCTGACTGCCAGCTGACTGCAATTTGGCAGTTCGAATCTCACCAGGCTTAAGGATGACTCAGGCTTCCATCCTTCCGAGGTGGGTAAAATGAGGACCCAGATTGTTGGGGGCAATAGGCTGACTCTGTAAACTGCTAAGAGAAGGCTGTAAAGCACTGTGAAGCGGTATATACGTCTAAATGCTATTGCTATACACTGTATATTAAGAGATGAATTTGCTTTCAGTTTCTAAGCCCAATTTCTCAGCAAGGTTTCCTTTTGTGGGGAGCGAAGAGCAATAATTCAATCGTGCATACTAATGTAATCTTCTTATTGCAAATAAGCCAGTCTGACAGATACCTTTAAGAAGAGATGTGGGTTTTGAAAAGCTCTTGATGGCACTGTCAGTAATTAGAATGTAATTGATGTAATTGAGAGCCCAAAGCCTTTTTGTTAAACTTATCTGCATATTTTTAACACTTTATTAAATCTTTGTTTGTAGTAGTTTTCCCACTCCCTGCCATCATGTTCCTATTTGTGCATTATCTAGCTACTGTTTGCTCCCAGCTAGAGATAAATTCGAACTAATCATGGCTCTCTTTGCAGTTTGCCACATACCTTCTAAGAAAAATCACTAGGTGTCAAATATTTCATCGCTGCTGCTAAGAACAAGGACTGAAAAGGACAGTGAACAAATTTATATCCAAACTGAATTTCCATTTGGTTGAACTGTTGCTTATAATCACAGTCCTTCTGCTTTACTCCTTCTTCTGTGTACCACTTCCAAAGCCTTACCCAGGTACTGTTTAATGCTATTGCTATTTTACTGAGATGATCAATGTATTTAAAAAATGAAAATAAAGATAGGGAAAAGGGGGAGGGAAAGAAGGGGAAGAGAGAAACATGGAATAATGGGACAAAAAGAAAAAAAAAGCATCAACTTTCAACTCTTTTCAGCTCACTCAAATAAAGATAATAAAATTACCCCCTCGTGTTTTTTTTTTTTAATTTTTGCATAGTTGGTATATAGTAACCATTTTTATAACAAGAAGCTATTTAATCAGCAAATCCCAAAGTCAGAATTTTATTTTTAACTATCTTGAGTAAAAAAAATCTAGACATGGTTTTCAAGTAGAAACAAAATTAGATGTATTCTTTTCTTTGATTAAGGCAGATAATTTGGCCATCTCTGCTACGGGGAGTTCCATCTGTTTTTCCAGCCATTCTTCCATTGTTTTCCATACTGAGCCATGGGGGTGCAGTGGTTAGAATGCAGTATTGAAAACTAATTCTGCCGACTGCCAGCAGTTCGATCCTGACCGGCTCAAGGTTGACTCAGCCTTCCATCCTTCCGAGGTCAATAAAATGAAGACCTAGGTTGTTGGGGGCAAGAGGCTGACTCTGTAAACTGCTTAGAGATGGCTATAAAGCTCTATGAAGTGGTATATATGACTAAGTGCTATTGCTCTTGTGAAATTAGTGTATCTTTTCATTTTTGCCTGGAAAACATTCTCACTGTAGTCAACAACAAATACAACACATTTCTAGGTTTTTTTTTCAGGTCTCTTGTCCAATAAGCCTATCTTTAATGCTATTCCTCAGATATTTTTCAGTCTCTGGAGCGTCCTAAACTTCTCCTCACTATAAGTCACATAACACTATGGCTCAATTGCTATATTCTTCTGAACATTTAAGCTTCATTGATAATTTTCTGAACATTAACCACAACAATTTAACCATCATTGTGCCAAAAGTAACACTAAAACCAACACTGGATTTCTCTCACACTTGGGTGGTGGCTTTGTGATGCTATGGCTTCTTCTATTCACATTCCAACCCTGCTTTTCCTCCCATAATTATTCTTTTTTCTAATTTTTAAAAGACCACCTAATCAGTGAACATGCCGGGAAGGACCTGAGGTGATTTTTGAAAAGACGTAATTCCATCTCGCTGTCTTCTAAATACCAGGCTCTCTGTCATAGACTAACAAAATCATCTAATAGAGAAACATTTATAATATGAACCTGTCTCACTCGTTAGTCAAATTTGTATTTCTGTTCCCCAATGCCTTATTTTGGAATGGGGAGGTTGGGGGGGAATGATGTTTCTGTAGTTTAATTGCTTAGGCATTTGCATGATACTTTTTTGTTCCTTTGCTTAAATATGTCTTGGATTGGGAATCCAATATGAAACTTTAGAGCAAGGATGAAAAAAGCAAATAAAGCTTGTATTATATAATATATGCGATAGGGGATTATCATTTTACAACAGGGTCTGTTTGGCATATTAATAGCAACTGGAGTCCCTAATATCAGAAATGATATTATTTCAGCCACAAAAGGAAGGGCAGAGAATTGTGTTCTTCAATTGTGTGGTCTGTTTTGCTAATCTACATAGCACAGGCTGTTGCTGTGTCCTTTTTTTATTTTTACAATGAAAACAAAGCAGGAAGGTAACGAACATTTTTTACTTCTTCTTCTTCTTCTTCTTCTTTTTTTTTTTTTTGCAAATTTAGGACACTTGTAGAAAACCAATAGCCAATCGAAACTTTCCCTTCCTGGCCAATCAGCAAATTTTCTCTTCTCATATCCTCCCTTTCATGCTGAAACCCAAATCCCACTGTATCCCTCACTATTAACACTTAACCACAGACGTACTATTTCAGCTACGCTATTAAGAGCCGAGGTGGCGCAGTGGTTAGAGTGCAGTACTGCAGGCTACTTCAGCTGACTGTTCAGCAGTTCAGCGGTTCAAATCTCACCGGCTCAAGGTTGACTCAGCCTTCCATCCTTCCGAGGTGGGTAAAATGAGGACCCAGATTGTTGGGGGCAATATGCTGACTCTGTGAACCGCTTAGAGAGTGCTGTAAAGCACTGTAAAGCGGTATATAAGTCTAAGTGCTATTGCTATTGCTACAGACATGAGGTCATAATGACCACTCTAGCTGCTGGCTGATGTCAGAATTGATGGCGGCGGCGGGTTCCTCATTGTCCATTACAAAATTTTCATCACAATCCGATTCCACTTCACTCAGATCACTCTCTGCTTCTTCATACCATGTTAGAACAGTTTCTTCGAAGTTTGGATCACCAAATCACACTCTTTTTGGCAGAAAACGTGGCCCCGGCATTATAAAAAATATATACGCTAACAAAGATCTGCGGTCAAAATGACTGCAACTCAAATTCAAACGCCGCTACAGAAAACACCCAATAACTCATGCAAGCGTGATGCTGCATACACTCTTATTGGCGGGAAAACAAAAGCTATTTGCAACTGGAACGGTCCATTTCTAAAAATAGGGGTGTTCCAAACATTTTGGAAAACTGTTGCGGTCACCATGACCTCAGGTCTGTGGTTATGTGTTAAATCTGAAAGAGTTTAAGAATGTATTTTAGGTGCTTCTCAAAAGCCATTGAAGTCCGTATCCTTTGTAACGTGATTCCTTTGCTAATCTCAATTTCCTAAATTCAGGCCAGAACAGCAGATGTTGTGAGAAAATGTCCCTTCTAGAGATTCCTATGTTGTTGTTTTTTTTTTAAACTTCTTTGTATGTATATGACACTTGTGCGTAGAATGTAGAGAACCACAAAGATGATGGCTTTGGAGAAAGAATGAGGCAGTTAGCAAAAAACCATTTAATCTCAGGAAGAAAAGAGAACACGAGAAACAAACTTAAGCAGACGCTCCTTTACCTCTCCTTGGTATAGGGTGGGGGGGGGGAAGATTTCCAAGTTTCTGTTACTGTCATCTGCTATGTATCTCAATGTTTCTCCAACTGAGCAAGTTGAAGATGTGTAGATTTCAACTCCCAGAATTCCGCAGCTCAGTGCTTAAAAACAGAAGGGGACCGTTTGCAGGAAACCGTGGGAAGAAGTTGGGGGGAAAAGTGCAGAGATAAACATTCAATAACAGCATCCACTAATCAAAAGGCATTCAATCTGATTTAATAGTCTTTCTTCCACCTCTGTTTGGAAGAAAAACCTCTGTTTGGAAGAAATGGTATAGGGTTTCCTGCAATGGTAAATTTCAATTTTTTTTACTACCGGTTCTGTGGGTGTGGTTTGGTGGGCGTGGTGTGGCTTGGTGAACGTGGCTTGGTGGGCGTGGAAGGGGAAGGTTACTGCAAAATCCCCATTTCCTCCCCACTCCAGGGGAAGGTTACTACAAAATCTCCATTTCTTCCCCACTCCAGGGGAAGGTTACTGCAAAATCCCCATTTCCTCCCCACTCCAGGGGAAGGTTACTGCAAATCCCCATTCCCTCCCCACTCCAGGGGAAGGATACTGCAAAATCCCCATTTCCTCCGGATCAGCTGGGACTCGGGAGGTAGAGAATAGATGGGGGCGGGGCCAGTCAGAGGTGGTATTTACCGGTTCTCCGAACTACTCAAAATTTCCGCTACCGGTTCTCCAGAACTGGTCAGAACCTGCTGAAATCCACCTCTGGTTTCCTGCCTAAGCAGGGGGTTGGACTTGAAGACCTCCAACATCCCTTCCAACCAAAACAAAAATGATATCTTCAGCCTGCCCTTGTCATAACTTGGTGATAGGATTGCCCACTTTGGAATTTGAAATGGGAGGTAGGATTGGAAATTCAGAGACTGAAATCCTTGAGAAATCCTGAGTCCAAGACCTGGTTGAAGAAACAACCACTGAATTTTGAAGGATTCCTCCTTGCACTCAAATTCTTTCTCAAATGAAGTTCCTTATACAAAGGAACAGAATTTTAGAACAACAGCCAAACTGTAAATAGAAATATGTTTCTTATCACTAACAGTCAATCACATATTGTACCATCTGGTCTTTGTCTATTAAAAGTCCTTGCCTCTCCCCCCAACCCCCACAAAAAGAAACACCTCTAAAATTAATTATTGTTTCCACCAGTATCAACTGTTATTTCTGCCTTTGATCGCCATACCTTAGCAACTTTTTGGATCAGCCACATGTGATTATCCAGGTGTATTGGTGGAGAAAATGCCTAATAATTCCTTTGTTTTGAATCAGTTGGGAATTTGAGGAAAACATTATTTCACCACCATTTTGTGGGGGAGACTAATAGCCTGTTTGGATGTCTAATAATGTGTAATAATATATTATACACATTTTAATGAGCAATATACCATTTACTGGAATGATGTAACCCATGTTCAGCGTTGCGTCCAATTTGGATTTTATCCTTCTGGCTTTGTGTTGAATTTATATTTACCGACAAAGAAATAAAGGGAGACTGGTATAGATCTATTTCAAGCTGTTTAGCTCTCATCAGCTAGCCATACCCTTCTGGGATTCGAACCTGGGCTACTTGCATATTAGATAAATGTATTAACCTCTAAGCCACAGGCTCTCCTTGCTTTGTCAGCTATACCAGGGGAGAGAAATAGTTTGTCGCAAAAGCGACTGCCTACAAAGGCTCCTGGATTGGGGCTGAAAGGTGAAAGTGAAAGCAGTATGCTCCGTCCCATAATTGGGTAGTCCAGGTTGCCCTGATAGACGGGTCCCACCGGAAAAAAACACTTAATCTCTCCCCTGGTATAGCCGACAAAGCGAGGAGAGCCCGTGGCTTAGAGATTAATACATCTACCTAATATGCAAGTAGCCCGGGTTTGAATCCCAGAAGGTTATGGCTAGCTGATGAGAGCTAAACAGCTTGAAATAGATCTATACTAGTCTCCCTTTATTTCTTTGTCGGTAAACATAAATTCAACACAAAAAATAATTTGTCACGAAAGCGACTGCCTGCGAAAGCTCCTGGATTGGGGCTGAAAGGCGAAAGCGGAAGCACTATGCTCCGTCCCATAATTGGGTAGACCAGGTTGCCCTGATAGACCGGTCCCGCCGGAAAAAAACACTTCCCCTTCTGGTTTTGGTTGCATCTACAACAGCAATTTCACTACTACGTCTTCATTTAGCTAGCTCTTTGTCCTGGGTGGTTCTTTTTCATTGGCATGAATATGGAGTTAGAATACCTTCCTTTCCTTTCTCTTCTATTTTCACAGAATGAAGAAGAAGCTGAAGTGACTGGCTTAAAGAGACTGGAGTGTCTGCTCTTGGTTTCTTCTCTCTCTTTTTCTTCTAATGAAGTGATATGTTTCTCTAGGATTCAGATCTTGAAAGTGTTTTCATTCAAAGTGAAGTTCTGGCAGTGATTATCTGCAGGAGCAGAAGATGGGGCTTAGTCTTTCCCTCCCTTGACTGATAATCGCAATTGGGCAATTCTGAAAGAGTCCTCCATTATCCAAATCAACAAGGAGGTGCTCGTATAAATTTAATCTTAGAATTGTAAACTTGGAAGGGACCAGAAGGGCAATTTAAACCAATCTTTTACAATGTGTGGGATAATCAGTTAAACTATCCATCTGGGATGGCTGGCCAGCCTCTTCTTAAAACCCTCAAAGATGGAGAAGTTGCACTCTCTATGATCAGATGGTTCCACTGTTGGTCAGCTGCTACCATAAGGACATTTTTATATTTAAATGAATTTAAGGTTTTGTTTTATTTCCTATTGTTTTCTCACAAGTGCAGGGTCCACTTTTTGGGATTAACTGAATATTGATATATTGGTTGTGACTGCAATTAACCAACTGACTTGTCACTCAAACCTTACGTCATGAGCTGAGAGAGTGACTGGCCCAAAGTCAGGGGTGAAATGCTCCCGGTTCGCTCGTACCTGTCAGTCGCCGTAGAGCCGGTTGCCAAGGTAGTGCGAGGTGCCGCCCACCTGCCCGGACGCTGCCATTTGGGTTCTTTTACCCTCTGCGCATGTGCAAAGCGTTCTGTGCATTTGCAGAGGGTAAAAGAACCCAAATGGTGGTGTCTGGGCGGGTGGGCGGCACCCCACACTACCTTGGCGACCGGCTCTACGGCGACCGACAGGTACGAGCGAACCGGGAGCATTTCACCCCTGCCCAAAGTCACCCAGCTGCCTCTTATACCTAAGGTGGGACTAGAATTTCCAGTCTCCTGGTGATGGGTCCAAACTCACCCAACCAGCTTTCATGCCTTAAGGCGGGACTAAAACTCCCGGTCTCCCTGTTTCTAGCCCGGAACCTTAATTACGGGACCAAATTGGCTTTCACTTCAATAAACTCTAGATAGCTCCCACTCAGGTGTTAAGAGGCTGGGGAATTCTGGGAGTTGAAGTGCACACATCTTAAAGTTGCCAAGGTTGTTTTAGAACATCCTGGTAACAGATTAACCTTCTCTTTCCTTTGAAATTCAGATGACTTTATTTAAAAGAGGACACTGTCAGGCCTGGAAGCCATTTTGGGCCTTGGATCTTCAGGCCTGCCACATTTGGTGCTGTGGGAAACTGGGAGGGGGGGCTTGTGTGAGTAGTGATATAGTCAAAATAACATTCCTCTCTCCAAGAGTCAAGGTCACTCTGCCCTGCACCTGGAGGGGTGTAACTGGGAGGCATCTCCAGTTGGGACGGTGAATTGATTGGGCCATGTGATGGGCATGTGGGTACTGGGGAAGGGACTTGGGCTTTCTTTTGGGTGGGGAAAACCCGGAAGCTTTCAGATTCGGGTTTTCCCAGATGTGCCAATATGACATCTCTAATAAAGTGGAACTTTGAGGAAACTCAAGCCTCGGAGTTTTCTTTTGTTGGGGGTGTTACTTAGAACCCTGACAGACACAGCTTTGGCTGCTCCAGTAAATCAGGTCACCGAGCGTTCACTGCTTGTTACTTTAGCTGTTTTCTTTTCTACTCTTGTGGCGCAAATGGAACTAACACTACTGAAGAATGAAAACATCGGTGCCAATAATTTGCCTCCACCTGCACAAAACGATACCACTGTCAATCTAGCAAGGGTCTCTGTCACTCCTTAAGCTTTTCTCTTTCTTCCCAGCTGCCAGAAGGAAGGTAGAAACACTGTGTACAGGTAGTCCTCGACTTACAACAGTTCTTTTAGTGACCGTTCAAAATTACAACGGCAATGAAGAAAGTGACTTATGACCCTTTTTCACACTTATGACTGTAGCAGCAACCCTATGGTCACATGACCAAAATTCGGATGCTTGGCAATTGGTTCATATTTATGACAGTTGCATGCGATCCCTTTTTGCGACCTTCTGATAAGCAAGGTCAATGGGGAAGCCAGATTCACTTAACAACCGTGTTCCTAATTTAACAACGTCAGTGATTCACTTAACAAACGCGGCAACAACAGTCGTAAAATGGGTCAACATTCACATGTCAGATTTCTCACTTAACGACATTTTGGACTCGGTTCTGGTCGTAAGCTTAGGACTACCTGTTGTAACTCTAGAGGAATTTTTTTTTTTTTACTTCCAATAATAAAATACTCAAAAGATAGAGAAACCCGGATCTTTTAATGTCAGGCTTGTTTGGGTTATTATTAAAAATAAATTGGCTGTGTCAGTGTGGTTATTGAAGCCACACTATGGATGTGATGCGAGAAACACCTAAGCTTTAGAAATATTATAGATAAAATCTTTTTTTTTCTCCTTTAAGGAAAGGGAGGATAAGTGTATTCTTTGGTAAGTTGGAATCTTCAGGGGGCAGAAAGCTAAGAGGTGGCTTGAAAGCATTTAAACACTTTGCTTTTTTAAAAAAAGTTTTTTTGCACAATGCATTTTCAACCTAGAGTGATACTTTAAAGCGACGTTTTCCTTTTTTCTTTTCTTTCCCCATTTCCCCCCCCCCCCTATTTTTTTTCCTTGAAGAGTTAAAAGGCAGGTAGGGGAGCTCTCATCAAAAATAAAAAACTAATAATGTGGTATTGAACTGGTCCTTTGACAGCTAATCCTTCAAACATGATTCTGCTTAGAGGAAAGGCTGTGAAAGAAAAAAAAAAAGGAATTGCAGAGAATTCATATTTTTTCCTTCTGGTTTGGTGGCAAGAGGGAAGAAATTCTCAGTTTGTACTTTTCTTTTTTTTTTAATCCTTGGGATCAAATTGATTTTTTTTAAAGAAGCAACATGGGGAAGGAAGAAGATGGGGAAAAAACACCTCCAATGTGTCTTAGAAAGGAAATGGAAGAGTTCATAAACTGTGTGTTATAACCTTCCCTGCTTGTTTAATATAGAAGGCGGGGTATCCTGTGTCTTCCTCTTATCATAGTGCTTTGTTTTTCTGACCCCTCTTAAGCTGGTTTGGGGCAGTGGCTTAGAAACCAGGAGACTGTGAGTTCTAGTCACTCCTCAGGCATGAAAGCCCAGCTGGGTGACTTTGGTCCAATCACCAGGAGATGGTGAGTTCTAGTCCCATTTCCAGAGCCCACTGCAACAGCATAGCTAAGAAGGCATTAAGAGTGGTTAACCTAATCTTGCGTAGCTTCTTCTCTGGTAACATTGTCCTCTTAACCAGAGCATACAAAACATTTGCTAGACCAATTCTTGAATACAGCTCATCTGTCTGGAACCCACACTACATATTAGACATTAACACAATTGAGAATGTCCAGAGATATTTCACTAGAAGAGTATTACATTCTTCTGTTCGCAACAGAATACCTTATGCAACCAGACTAGAAATGTTGGGACTAAAAAACTTAGAACTACGCCGCCTTTGATCTGACCTAAGTGTAGCCCACAAAATTATCTGCTACAATGTCCTACCTGTCAATGACTACTTCAGCTTCAACCGCAACAACACACGAGCACACAATAGATACAAACTTAACGTAAACCGATCCAAACTAGATTGCNATATAATATAAGCGCATATAAGCGCACAATCGTGCCTACCGGCCCTGTCCTAATGTACCCATATATTCATACTTCTTGTACTCATAATCATGCTTGTACTATTATATATATATACAATCATGTTTATACTTTGTCTATACTTTGCTCATATATGCTTGACAAATAAATAAATTAAATTAAAATTAAATTCATGAAAGCTGGCTGCGTAACTGGGCCAATCACCAGGAGACTGTGAGTTCTAGTCTCTCAGGCATGAAAGCTGGCTGGGTGACTTTGGGCCAATCACCAGGATATGGTGAGTTCTAATTCTGCCTTAGGCATGAAAGCCAGCTGGTTGGCTTTTTTGGACCAATCACCAGGAGGCTAAGTTCTAGTCTCATCTTAAGCATGAAAGCCAGCTGGATAACTCTGGGCCAATCATCAGGAGGCTGTGAGTTCTAGTCCGTACTCAGGCACGAACACCAGCTAAGTGACTTTGGGTCAATCACCAGGGGACACTGCATTCTAATTCTGCCTTAGTCATGAAAGGCCAGTGCAGTGAACCTTTGCATCAATCTAACCACGGCGGGTGGGGTGGGGGGGTGGGGAAACAGCTTTTTATGCTGTGTTTCTCTCCAAGCATCTGGTAGCTCCACCCTCCCTTTCCCCTCTCTGTGATCCTTCCACCCTTCTTTTTAATGATCTCCTTCCTTCCAGCAAATGAGGCGTCTCTGCCACCCCCTCCTTCTCTCTTGCAAGCAGATTCTTAGCACTCCATTATCTTAATGAGGACTCTCTCAGGATCCCTCAACACTTCCTGACATCCTGCCAGCAGGTGGGGAGAGGTGGGCCAGGTAAATGTCAATTTCTATGGCTTTCATTACACCGGTCCCTTTCTTTTCCCAGGATGGTAATTGAAACATTTGCTCTTAATTCAGCCAGTCTTTTGAGTAGCTCTTATTCTTACTTTCTTAAGCTTGGAGGTCATTCTCTACATTTGAGTCAGGCTTTTTATTTATTTATTCAATAGCTATTTGGTTGTCCCCTAAATCCCAGTGACAGGTCATAAAGGCAATAAATCCCTAAGTGTTTAATAGCCCAGAAGTGGGAAAAACTTCATTCCGAGAACAGAGAACAGAACCTCAATTTGGAAGGTTGTTTCAGAAAGGGGATACAATTCAGGGATGGGATTGAATTGCCTCTGAATTAAATCTCCAAATTGAACCGGCGCATTGGCTTTGGCGGTTATTCATTTAGTCACTTGTAGACGATCCATTTTGTAGCTTACAGAGCAGCTCACAGCCAAGCAAATTACAGTAGCAAAGAGATAAAAAACACAACTAGAATGTAAGCACCATCAAGCTAATATAAGTCCTCCATCTGTAGCAAAACATCATCTGAAGACCCTGTTGTGGCCCGCCAGCGGCCAGCAGAGCTGGCAGCAGATTCGGACAATGAGGAGTTTAGAGAGGAACATGGGCCAGTCCTGGAGTCTGGGGAAGGCCCTGGCAAGTGCTCTGCGTTGGAGGCAGAGATGGGGCCAGGGCAGTCTGACAGTTATCAGCTGCCTTTGGAATCAGACATCAGTGAGGCAGACGAACAGCTGGAGCCTGTTCCCAGTGTGCGCATGCGCAGAGCTGCCAGACGAAGGGAACAGCTAAGGAACAAGGGTCGACTTGGGAGTAAGGCCACAGGTGGACGATGAATGGCCCCTCCCATAGGGAATAAAAGAGGAGCGAAAGGGGAGGGGAGTTTGCAGGAGACAATTAGTTCACTTAATTGGTTCATGACTCTCAGAGACTCCTTGCCAAGTTCTGAAGATATCGGCCTGGCAGCTCTCCAAGCCAGATAAGGTCTGTGACTGTAAATGCACCCTTGAAAGACTTTGCTGAATGTGAATGAGAGAAATTCACAGTAACTTAATAAAAAGGGATTTTTGTCAGGACAAGGAGTCTGCTTCGTGGTTTGGGAACGCCTAGGTCAGAACAGACCCCAACAGGTTCTCTTGAATGCCAGGAGACAATAACAGAATAACAGAATTGGAAGGGACCTGGGAGGTCTTCTAGTCCAGCCCCCTGCTCAAGCAGGAGGTCCTATACCAGTCCAAACAGATGGCTGTCCAATCTCTTCTTAAAACCTTCAGTGATGGAGCACCCACAACTTTTGCAGGCAAGCCGTTCTCACTGTCAAGAAATGTCTCCTGAGTTCTCGGTTGGATCTCTCTTTAATGATCTTCCACTTGCTACTTCATAATGTGGGGGCCAGAGTTGAGAAAACATGGTCCCCAATCATTTCTTCTCATGTAGGGTAGGGTCTTTAAGTACCTCTTTTCTCTGGAGACAATTTTGTAAGCATCAGGAGGTCAAGCCCCATAGAGTTTTATAGGGAATTTTACTTGTACATACTTTCCTAGATAGATAGATAGATAGATAGATAGATAGATAGATAGATAGATAGATAGATAGATAGATAGATAGATAGATAGATAGATAGATAGATAGATATAGATAGATAGATAGATAGATAGATAGATGATAGATAGATAGATATAGATGATGAAGGTAGATGAAAGATAGATAGATGATAGATAGATAGATAGATAGATAGATAGATAGATAGATAGATAGATAGATGATAGATAGATAGATAGATAGATAGATAGATGACATGCGCAGAAGCTATTTTTTTATTGCTGTGGGCGCGCACACGGACGCCTGGCGCAACCCTGAGCAAACCGGCAGCAAAAGGATCCAGAACCCACCCCTGAATAAACCTATATATTCATTTGAACTGCCTGGACTACTGATTTCCTGCGCTTGACATTCACTTTTTAACAATTGCTGTAATGCATTGAGTGTGGTGCCAACACTTAAGGCAAAATGATAGAGACTACTGCTCATTGGTTACTGGGTGTCATTCAGATTATGGACTGTGCTCAATATTCATATACTTTTGTGCAGAATTCAAGGTATTGCTGCTGATTTGTAACACACCGAACTCAGTCTTGGAGCTCATAGGGAGGGAGGGAGGGAGGGAGGGAGAGAGAGAGAGAGAGAGAGAGAGAGAGAGAGAGAGAGAGAGAGAGAGAGAGAGAGAGAGAGAG
>QLTV01000198.1:4235-18212 GCA_003457575.1 Thermophis baileyi | reverse complement strand
AATGAATTTTATATGGTGTGTGTTATGTTATGTTACAGTATTTTATGTCATGTTGTTTTTGTAAGTGTGGTTGTTTTTAATGTTGTTTTTAAAACTGTTTAATAAAAACTATTTTTTTTAAAAAAGAATTTCCATAGACATTCCCTCCTAGAAGTTTCAAACCCAGATAGTGCGGAATCTAAATTTGGTTTCGATGCTTTACCAGAGTGTTGCAACCGAGTGTAACTCTTTTGAAGCCTACAAACAGGCTTAAAGTCTGCTAGCTTCAGGGGTGGGTTCTAACTTACCTCGCTGCCGGTTCGCTTCCTCCCGCAGTGCAAAATTTTTTTAAAAAATCCCCCCCCCCAAAAAAAACCAAAAACAAGAGGGCGACACATGCGCAGTGCCGGAACCTCGGCTTCTGCGCATGCGAAGAAAAAAAAAAAAAACCGGAAAAAAAAATCCAAAAAAAGATGGCGGTGTCCACGGACTGGCACCAACCAAACCAGATCCGTGATGTCATCGTGATATCACCAGTGGGACGCTATCGGTTTGGGCGAACTGGTCCAAACCAGGAGGAACCCACCTCTGGCTAGCTTCCTGGGCCAAGCTTCGCATGCTAGTTTTTTTTCTGCTTTCAGCGTTATGCCAACAATACCATCCACAATGTTGTATTACTCAGTTGTTATGATTTGTTTGGGAACATATGCTTCAGTTAACTGCTATCCAAAACTGGCAATTGGCTTTATCATTGTCATATTATTTATCATTTCCACAGCATTTTTTTTTCCTCCAATGCTGAGACATTCTTTACAGTTCCTCTGTCATTTATCCTTCCAATGACAACTGCGTTCGGTTGAAAGATGATTATTTCCTTTAGGCTACCCGATAAGTTTTCGGGCTGATTGAGAATTTTGTTCACCAGAACAGGCAAGCATAACCAGACCTACCACTCCAGCAAACTACCCTTCGCCACTGACCTTGTAGGGTGGCCATAAATAATAATAGTCTTCTCTTTTTACTGCCTACTTAAGAATGCAAAAGAAGGAGAGATGCTTTTGTATAACATATGGCAAGCTACCAGACATGGGTGATAGATGATGCTTCACTTAATGGATCAAAAGTTGAGCCAGATTTTCCTGAAAGAAGAAAGATATTTTTTAGGGGCACTATATTATACTACATACTGTATATCTAATTAAAAATTATGGGATTATAGACGATAAAGATGAAGAAAATTTATCATTGGATACTTTTTCCCCCCTTGGTTTTATTCCATGCTAAAAAAAAGTAACCAGCATTCGCTTTGATGGCGCCACAATAATTTGTATCTGAATGTTACAAGTTACTTCTACAGGTAGTCCTTGACTTACAACCACAATGGAATCCAAAAGTTCTGTTGCTAAGCAAGACAGTGGTAAATTGAGTATTGCTCCATTTTACGACCTTTCTTGCCACCGTTGTTAAGAGAATCCCTGCTGTTGTTAAGCTTGTAACACAGTTGTTAAGTGAATCCGGTTTCCCCATGGACTTGGCTTGTCAGAAGGTCGTAAAAGGGGATCACGTGACTCTGGGACACTGCAACGGTCATAAATATGAGTCAGTTGCCAAGCATGCGGATTTTGATCACGTGACTCCAGGGATGCTGTAACAGTTGTGTGCAAAATGGTCACAAGTCGTTCTTTTCCAGTGGTGTTGTAACTTTGAACAGTCACTAAACGAATGATTGTATGTCGAGGACTCCCTGTATTGAAAAATATCGGATGGGAAAAGACTCAGAGAGCTAAAAAGTGCTGCTAGGGTGATTCCATCTCTTTTGTAAATCCTAGGCTCCTTTTTCAAGCAACCACACTTCTTAGTTCTATCTATCATTGGACAGTTGTGGGTCAAAACTCCTTGCTGAGCAACACAAGGCATACCCAGATGAGAGCTGACTCCCTGCATTTTGGGTTTTCCAACCAGGATGTTAGTAAAGAATCCTGGCAATTATTATTTGGAGAAGTGTCAAGATGATGAGTTACAGATTTCAGATTCCTTTGTGTTCCTTTCCCTTTTCAACAATGCCTTCCTATGTTTCCTGGAAAGAGGTTTACTTATTATGTTAGATTAAATCTGCAACCTATGGAAAATATACTCCGAGCTGAGTTGCTGATCAATTGTTGAGCCTTCAGTATTTTAAGATCCTTATCTGGAAGGTGCTTTGAAAGATAGTTACTTTTAGCTCCTCAGCAGAGGAAGTGCCAAGACACTCTTCTTTCCCCCTAGAAGGTACCCAATAAAATGTAAACAAACTTATAGATTTCATCCGATTCACTTTAGTCTCTTCATCCTCTCCCATTAATAAACTTCACTGACAAGTGAGGAAGGGAAGGGAAGTACGTATCTCTCTTATTTAAAAAATAACAACTTGCTCTGGTTGTGTCTTTTTTGTTAATATCAAATGCTTTCTCACTGGTAGACCAAGTCATTAAAATGCCAGGATGACTATTTAGCAAATCCTTTGCCACCATGCTGTAAGAGACCTGTCTATTGGCAGCCTCTTCATGCAAACTTTGGCTCCCCTTACAGAGTTTCAATGCCAACTTGGAGAAGTTAATAGAAAACTATGATCTGTCAGGAACAAGAAACCAGGAACTGGGATAGAATTCAAAAGTACTACGAGTTTATTTCATGCTACCACAAACATCTGATCTACTAATGGTCAAGGCAAATTGACACTAGATAAGATAAGAGTCAACAGAATTTACAGGGGGCTGGATTTAGGTCTCTTGTGGGAGTGTAGTGATTCTAAACTGATGACGTGCTTGACCTCTCCCTCTGGCTCAACCTGGTCATCTCCTACATGATCAAACTATTGGTTCTCTTGGCATGCTTTCAAAGATGTGGACAGCGAGAGCATTCAGTTTGATCAGACATGAATCTAGGCTAGGGTGGAAGTTAATCCTGTTAATATTATTTCACTTGTTCAACAACAGTTACTCTTTTTGGAAGTACAAAGAAAGTGTTTCTTCTGCCTGACACTCATTTGAATACCAAATTGGGTGTCTGACAAATCAAATGAAATGGGCAAATAAAATCTGCAAATCTTTAGGCTACTTTTAGAATCAACCATCAACAATAAAAGAAGAAACAGTCAAGAAATACACCACAGAATAGCACTTGGTAGAGTAGCCATGAAGCTTGGAAAAGGTATTCAAATGCCATGTTATGTGTCTACCTACAAAAATCAGAATTGTGCAAGCCGTTTTATTCCCTGTGACACTCTATAGAAGAGTATTGACACCTTGAAATTTGACATTGGAGAAGACTCCTGTTCTGACCCAGCTCCCCAAACACAACAATCCCTCTGAAGTTAACTCAAAGATTCCTTTATTAGGAGTGCTAGCAGCCCCGGCAAAAAGTTTCTCTCTCACTGCAGGCTAACAAGTCCATCCGGGTGGAAGATGAATAGTTGTCTGCCACATCTATTCATCTCCACCCCTTGCCTTTTATTCCCAGAGCTAAGGTGGGGCTTTGCTAGCAGTGGTGGCTATTCCTTCCCAAGGACCGGCCCATGGATTTCCACTGCTCTCCTCTCCTCTGACTTCTGCGCAGCTGCACGTCAGGCACTGGACCCAGCTGTTCCTCCTCTTCTTCATCAGCCACCTCCAGACCTGGGGGCTGTTGACTCTCCATCTGAGGGCTGATGGATGGCCCAGGCTCTGCCTCTGTCTCTCTCTCTGCCAGCTCCATTCCCTCTTCCCCCTCGGAGCTCTCAGGTTGCCTTGATGCTGACCCTGACTCCCACGCCTCCTCCTCCTCCTCTGATTCAGCTGCTGGAGGGGCTGGTGGGTGACAGGCCACAACAACTCCTGAGAAGATGACCATGGACAGCCAAGACAACGAACCAATGGATCATCAAACAAATCAACCCAGAGTTTTCTTTAGAGACACAAATTACCAGGCTTAAATTATCCTACTTCACACAAATTATATGAAGAGTCACATATGGGAAATGCTCTAATGCTGGGAAAGTTGGAAGGCAAGAGTAGAAGAGAACAATCAACAGCAAGAAAGACAGACTCAATTACAATATTGATGACATGATTGGTAGACTTGAAAAAATAGGTTAGGGCTAGATCAGGATGGAAAAAAATCTATGTGGCCGCTAGGAGTCGAAATTGACTTGATGGCACATAATCAATCAATCAATCAATCAATCAATCCATCCATCCATCAATTATGTTACTTGAGTTAAAAATAATTAGAACATTGAAAACCTATCTTAGATAGGATGAATTGGTTCCAAGAAATGCAGATTTCTTGCAAATGCTGATGCCTTCAAAATAGCTCCACCATTTTCATACCAGTGGTAAACTGAGGAAATCTTATTGATATAATAAGGTTGCTCTTCATCCACAGATGCTTTATGGAGGCTAATTTTATGCCTACGGTAGCTTTGGTCATTGTTCTTTCCGCTTGCCATATTTTCATCATGCCATTCTTCCTAAGTCATTCACCCAATGCTACTGCAATTCCCTTTCCAATAATCCTCATTTGTATCTTTTCTGCATTACTTCATCTTCTTCAACTTTCTAACCTTATTGGAAAGGATGGCTGAATTGCAAAAAATAGTTGGAATGGTTGGTTCCACAATAACCTTGGATTGATGGTTCTATGTACCTTTCGTTTGGAAACACTCCTGAAGTCCAACCTCATATTTATAACAACCAATATAGAGGCAGGATAAATATTCACTTGTATCAATATTTTTCTGGTCATTAAGATCTTTATTTGAAGTCCTACTAACTATCCATAATAACATTGGTAGAAATAGAATTTGGGACTTCATAATAAGATACCCTAATTTGAGAATGCCCACCTTGGGGAAATTCACTGGAACTTATATTAATCTAATTTCTTTGCCAGATGAGTACGTTCTTGTTTTTAATTCTGCCAGACATTCCCAGTCCCTTAAAATTTTATGGTTTTCCCAGTTGCAATGTATGGCTGTGAAAGTTGGACCATAAGAAAGGCTGAGTGCCAAAGAATTGAGGCCTTTGAACTATGAGAAGGAAGGACTCACTGGAGAAGAGCCTAATGCTGGGAAAGATTGAGGGCAAAAGAAGAAGGGGACGACAGAGAATGAAGTGGCTGGATGGAGTCACTGAAGCAGTCAGCGTGAGCTTAAATGGACTCCAGAGGATGGTAGAGGACAGGAAAGCCTGGAGGAACGTTGTCCATGGGGTCGCGATGGGTCGGACACATCTTCGCAACTAACAACAACAACGTTTTATTTGCTGCTGTTGTCTTATTTTTATGAATTGTTTTTAATTTTCTGGGTGATTTTTTTTTAAAAGAACTTTGATGCTTGCTTTAAAAGCAGCCTGAAGGAAAAAAATGGGAGAAGAATATAATAAATCTGCGAAATAACATATTCATGATTTTCTAGAATAAAATCCAAGATAAAGGCATAAATTCAGAGGCAGAGTCCATCAGATGAGTGACCCTCCATTCTGAAGGGGGCAGAGATGTAAATATATATATTCCTTGATAAACACTCTTATTGGTTGGAAGAGAATTCAAGCCCAGTGCATTGAAATCTGTTGATGCTTCACTCTTGGTGAAAAGAAGAAGAAAAAGGAGAAGGAGAACACAGAGAAGGAGTAGAGTAGACAAGGAGAAGGAGAAAAAAAGGAGAAGATGAAGGAGGAGGAGGAGGTAGAAGGAGAAGAAGGGGAAAATAGACAAGGGGAGGAGATGATAGAGAAGGAGAAGGCAAAAAAAGGAGGAGGAGGAGGAGAAAGAGAAGGAGGAGGAGAAGATAGACAAGGAGAAGGAGGGGAGGAGGAGAAGGAGAAGAAGAAGGGGAAAATAGACAAGGGGAAGGAGTTGATAGAGAAGGAGAAGGCAAAAGGAGGAGGAGGAGGAGGAGGAGGAGAGAAAGAGAAGGAGGATGAGAAGATGGAGAAGGAGAAGGAGAAGAAGGGGAAAATAGACAAGAGGAAGGAGATGATAGAGAAGGAGGAGGTGAAAAAAGGAGGAAGAGGAGGAGAAAGAGAAAGAGAAGGAGGAGGAGAAGATGGACAAAGAGAACGAGGAGGAGGAGGAGGAAAAGGAGGAGGCGAAGAAAAGTTGCAGGAGGAGAAGGAGGAAATCACCTTTTCACATCCTGAAGCAGCCTCTCCTTGACAAGAGAGAAATGCTCAAATTAGACCTTACATGATGTTGCACTGGAGTGAGAAACATCACAGCCCCATCATTTTCTTCATTTGGGGATTATGTATGGATTCAGGGAGGGGCTCCTAAGCAACGCATAATGTGCACGATTTATGGTACATTATTCAGAGATTAGCTATTTCATGACTACTTGTATGACAAATGACTCAGAAGCATTGGACAGATTCCATAGGGGAATATTCATTCATGTGTGTGTCTAAAATATATCCGTGTGTGTTGTGTGTATGTACGGTATGTATGTGTATACACATACACACACACACACACGTGTGTGTGTGTGTGTGTGTGCGCGCGCACATATTGAACTGAATGAGTACTAAATAATATTCTCAGCATAGTCAGTGGAGGATAGGGAAAACAAAAGACAATCTTTAGCGGCAACAACAACAAACTCCAGCTACTATGAGTAATAAGCTACAGTTGACTGAATAATGATAACTTTACAGCAAGTACAGCAATATGTAGTTTAGTCAGCTCCTGCTGTTCTGCCTATGACTGGGAAATATTAATTGGCAGCTGCAGTTTATTTCATAAGCTACTGATAATAAATCTCAACAGCAAATAAAAGGAAGGAAAGCAAAATCAGGAACAACAGTGGGTTCAAACACTCTTTGCAATGTTCCCTCTTAGCATTGAATTCTGTACAGGTAGTTCTTGACTTACAACAGAGGTGGGTTGCTGCCGGTTCGGACCGGTTCTTTAGAACCGGTAGCAGAAATTTACCGTCGCTCGCCGAACTGGC
The DNA here is from genome assembly GCA_003457575.1 of Thermophis baileyi. Taxonomy (NCBI): domain Eukaryota; kingdom Metazoa; phylum Chordata; class Lepidosauria; order Squamata; family Dipsadidae; genus Thermophis; species Thermophis baileyi. The sequence goes on along the minus strand of QLTV01000198.1, from coordinate 11,272 downwards.
AGCAAAAACTGGCGGTCCACGCTCCCAAACTGGTCCTCCGGTTGCCGCGGCTTGAAAAATAACCCTCTGCGCATGTGCAAAGGCTTCTGCGCATGCGCAGAGGGTCATTTCCAGGTGTTTTGCATGATGCGATGGGGGTGCGTGCGCGAGCCAAACGAGCGCGTGCGTGCAAAACACGCACTTCCATCGCGATCAGAACTGGTAGGGAAGGTAAGTAAAACCCACCCCTGACTTACAACAGTTGGTTTAATGGCTGTTTGAAGTTACAATGTCACTGAAAAAATTGACTTATGACCATTTTCACACTTATGACCATTGCAGCATCCCCACGTTCATGTGATTTACATTCAGATGCTGGACAACTGGTTCATATTTATGACACTCGCAAGTGTCCCGGGGCCATGCGATCTCCTTTTGTGACCTTTTGACAAGCAAAGTCAATGGGAAAGCCAGATTCACTTAACAACGGGGTTACTAATTTAACAACTGCAGCGGTTCACTTAACAAATGTGGCAAGAAAAGTCGTAAAATGGGGCGAAATTCATTTAATAAATTTCTCACTTAGCAACATAAATTTTGGACTCAATTGTGGTCAAGGACTGCCTGTAGTTATTTTTCAGGAGGTGGGTAGGAATTCTCAAAAAAAAAAAAAAAAAAGAGAGAGAGAGAGAGAGGAGATAATGGGAAGCAAGTAAAAATGATTTTTTGTTTTGTTTTTGTTTTAATATCTTCTCTGGAATAAGATGTTCAGCTTAATTTCTCTTCAGCCTTCCTCAAGATACTGTAGGGTCTGGTGGAATTTTAGCACAGAATTATATAGCACTAAGCTTAACTGAACACAGTGAGATTTGCTTGTGATGCATTAGGGCTGCAGGATCAAAGTCAACCCTCATCCCAAGCCTTAGTGAAACCAGGCTGATCAAAGGAAAGACCTGTTCTGTATAAAAAAAGGCAGTGATTTTTAAAAATGTACTTTTAAAAAGTAAATGACAAAGACAAGATGTTATACCAATAAAAGAGAATCTTTGTAGATCGGGTTGAACTGTGGGGTCCTCTCTCAGCTGGTTTTTTTTTTCCTTGCAGACATTTCATTACCCAAGCAGGTAATAACATCAGTGTTAGTGATGTTACTGATTACTGTACTGTTACTACAAGCATTGATGAGGCACCTAGTTGGGTAATGAAATGTCTGCTAGAAAACAACCCAGCCCAGAGAGCACAAGGACCCACACAAAGAAGTGTTTTTGTGAGTATTGTCAGCCTAGATTATGTGTTACTTTGGATTCCTTGCTGTGAACACTAGCAGTGTTCCAATATTTGAGGGGCTGAAGGAGCTGAAGAAGAGGGTGACAACCTATTTTCCAGAGCACCAGAAGGCAGAACAAGAAGCGATGGATGTAAACTAATCAAGGAGAGAACACAGTTAGAATTAAGGAGAAATTTCCTGACAGTGAAAACATTTAACATGTGAAATGGTTACCTTCAGAAGTTGTGGGTGCTCCATCATTGGAGGCTATTAAAAAGTATGACTGGACAGTCATTTATCTGAAATGGTATAGAGTCTCCTGCTTGAGCAGAGGGTTGGATTGGAAGACCTCCAAGGTCCCTTCCAGTTCTTTTATTCTGTTAATTCTGAATGTTGGTTCGCAACTGTTATGTATTGAATATATATATATATATAGTTGTGTTAACTCCAAATGTTTTGTGCTAAAGTGAAACTAAGCTTTAGATGACCCTAACTGTTAACTCCAACTGTTTTGGAGGGAAACTTAGAACATTCATATTTGGGGGGGCTTTTTCAAGGATTATGATTAGTTAAGGCCCTGTGGGCCTAGAGTATAAACTACAGGCATTTGCCTGCTGTTCCTCAGTTCCAGTTTTGAGTCAATAAATGCTGTTGTAGCTATGCTGGTCTGCTTCTTGCCTACTGAAGCCCACTACACAATAGCAACATATAACACAACACACCACAACACAACATAACATAAATAACACAGGAACCTATATCTGGAGAAGCAAGGTATCTGATCTGGTCAATTTTGCATATATAGCGTGACCGAACTATTTGGGAAGGATTTTACAAATGCTAAGCCAATCTGAATGTCTCTAACCACAAAGAAAATTAGATTGCCATGAGCTCGGGAGTAGAGATAATTGAAGAGTTAGGATTTTATGGGTTTCAGTGAAAGAGTTATGATATGAAACTTGTAGAAGACTCATGAAGATAGGGTTGTCTGACTCTGAATTTTGTAATATAATTCCCAAAAGGGTTAGATCACCATGGAGATAAGTTATCTATGTGTCCAGTAGGAGTTAAAAAAGACTTGCTGGCTAATGCCTTTTCTTTTCCAGGAATGCAAATTAATATGAACATCCAATAAATTAATCTAATATTAAATTATTATTCAATTAAAAAGACAAGAGGGACATTTGTGAAATCGACATGCAAGAAAAATATAGTCATAGACTTTCCTACCCAGAAGTTCTTCCTTTTCCCCAACCTCATCGCGATTTCAAGGTCCAAATGAAGACCTTCATCACTACTGAACTTCATTATAATCCAGTGAGGAAAGCTATTATACAAGGAGAGTTAAAGCTTAGCTTTCATCTCAATTCCATTTCCAGAGATGAATTAATTAAATGCAGGGGAGTCTGCTGTTTGAAACCAGGTGAAATGGATTTCGTTCCAAAATGTTAAGTTTGGGATAATAGAGTTGTATGTTCTTTCATGATGTTTCAGATTCAAACTTCAGAATATCCAATCCTCTATATACCAGGGGTGTCCAACCTTGGCAACTTTAAGACTTGTGGACTTCAACTCCCAGAATTCTCCAGCCAGCATGGGGAATTCTGGGAGTTGAAGTCCACAAGTCTTAAAGTTGCCAAGGTTGGGCATCCCTGCTCTATAGTCTAGGACTGTTTATAAATTGGACTACACATTATGTAAAATCCAGGTAATTTTCTATTCTTCTCTCTCTCCAGCAATCTCAGGACATTACTGAGTTTATTAATACCATTCTTGGCGTTTAAGGGACAAAAAAATATGGCATTCATGCTTCGACATTAGAAATTTAAAAAAATATGCTTATAACGGGGAAAGTTTATGCAGATCACCATGCAAGATGCAACTTTGATTCTACTTTCAGTCTTCTTACCATCTGACAGTTTCAGGAAGCAGATGCTTCAGAGGAAGGTACAATTAAAAAAAGACATACTACACCCAAGCTGGCAATGCTATACTATATCTTAGCACAATTAATTACTACATGTGATAGCGCAGTATGTAGTCTGGATTGAAGAGAAATAAAAGGATAAAGGGAGAAAGCCATCTGGGCGACTTCACTAGGCAATTGACTTCCTAGCCAATCACTAGGAGACAATGAGTTCTAGTCCCACGTTAGGCATGAAAGCCAGCTGGGTGACTTTGGGCCAATCACAGGAGATGGTGAGTTCTAGTCCTGCCTTAAGCATGAAAGCCAGCTGGGTGACTTTGGGCCAATCACAGGAGATGGTGAGTTCTAGTCCCGCCTTAGGCATGAAAGCCGGCTGGGTGACTTTGGGCCAATCACAGGAGATGGCGAGTTCTAGTCCCGCCTTAGGCATGAAAGCTGGCTGGATGACTTTGAATCAATCACCAGGAGATGGTGAGTTCTAGTCCTGCCTTAGGCATGAAAGCCGGCTGGGTGACCTTGGGCCGGTCCCTCTCTCTCAGCCCAAACCGCTTGACAGGGTTGTTGTGTGGAAAATAGAAGGAGAAAGGAATATCAGGTATGTTCACCACCTCGAGTTACTTAGAAAGTAATAAAAGTGGGATTAAGAAAAACTCTAATAAAGCATCTAATAAAATAATCATTTAAGAAAGCCAACAAAATTACCAAATTATTCTTTCTCCATACGAATTTAGGAGGTGCAGAGCATGTTAATTTAAATTGAATTCGGGAATACTTAATTTCTTAAGAAGTACTATCTTCCTGTAAACTCGGTACCCAAACTGCTGATTGGAGAGACAGGCGCAGATATGTTGTTTTATGAATTAAAAAGAAATCGAGGAAATAGTTCATGTTGTTCCCGACTATCCTTCTCTTTTCATCCTGAAAATATTATAGTCAAAGATTTAGTGTAACCTTAATATATTTACATACCCAGAGTTATTCTTGCTTCAGCACAATGACTTCCTAACGATCTGTTACCTATTTAAGACAGATTGCCTTTCATGGTTCAGTTGTCCTGATGCAGGCATTCATTTTAATCAATACAGCAGTCAATGGAGAGAATAGATTTACTTGTCTCCGAGATTCTGTTTGTTTTTCTGTACCTTTAATTGAAAAAATTCAAGTGATTACCATCGTATACATCGTATGGATTCCCGTTTCTTTTTTTCTTTTTCTTTTTTTAAAAAAACCCAGCAATTATGGTTAAGGGGGAAAAAAAAGAACAATACCGTAAAGAATTTTAATAACCAAAGTAAAAGATTACGAGAAAAACAAGCCTTCATATGCATTGGCTAAGTCAATAGTTAGTGAACAACTTTGTAATGTGATATATGGCTTTCCTCATGCCTGGCTTTGTAATAACTCTCTTCAGAATTAATAGGCACACAAGGGGGAAAAAAAACAATATACACATATTGTCTATAATTAACATTGTTAGATTTTATTATCCAGAGCAGAAGACCCCCATCCATTTTGATAACTCACTGCCACTTCGACATTAAACCTTGAAGACTCACTTACATGTCCTTCCTGATCTTGCTGGATCTCTTCTGGCCGGAGAACATCTTGGGTCAGTGATCACCAATTGAGACGGATGTTCTAATGAACCTCTGAAGCATGTTCAGAACTAGGTGGAAATGTGGGTCACTGACTTTGACTGGTATAAGATGCTCTGAACACAATCTATGTAGGCTTATTTCAGAGAAGAGCAGCGGGCCATCTCCGTTTAATCTAAATGCACAGGTTTAATCAATGAGTCTAACCAGGAAAATCTGGCCATTGTCTGTAGGAACACATCTATTTTGCTGCAGAGGTCATCTAGATTCAATACTTCGCAGTCATTTGCTTCTGTTTTTAATCCTTATAAACGTGTAACAATTTACTCTGTTTTCATGGACTTCAGGAAGTCAATTTCAACTTTCTTTATTTGCATCCAAAAATGAAGAATGTGTCCTAAGCCAAGGTAGACATATTCTTTTCTCTTGAAAATGCGTACCACATTTTTACCCATAATTGTGGTTCAAACATCTGGAAGCAGAGGTGGGTTCCTCCCGGTTCGGACCGGTTCGCCCGAACCGGTAGCGATCTGCTGGTGACATCACGGTGACGTCACGGTGACGTCACGGATCCGGTTCGGTCGGTGCCGGTCTGTGGGCACCGCCATCTTTTTTTTGAAATTTTATATTATTTTTTTTTAAAAAAACTTTTTTGGGGGGATTTTTTTTTAAAATTTTTTCTTCTGCGCATGCGCAGAAGCCGAGTTTCCAGCACTGTGCATGCATCGCCATCTTGTTTTTGGCTTTTTATTTTTATTTTTTGGCACTGTGCATGCGTGTGCGTGCGAAGCGCGCGCGTGCCCACGAGGCGCAGCCACACGGTGTGGGAGGAAGCGAACCGGCAGCAAGGTAAGTTAGAACCCACCCCTGTCTGGAAGTCACCAGTTTCATATTCTCATCCGAGAGACCTAGAACTGTTTATTTGTAGATAGACCTTTTTCCAGATTCCCCATCTTCTATGCCAGAGTTTCTCAATTTGGAGCACTAGAAAATGTGTGGACTTCAACGCCCAGAAATCCCAAGCCAGTTGGCTGGGGAATTTTGGGAGTTGAAATCCACCCATCTTCAAGGGTGAGAAAGACAATTCCACCCCTTTCTCTGGAACGTACACCCTACAAAACCCGAGGTTTTATCCTCCTAACCGAAAAACATCACTGCAAAACTTTCCAACAGATCGTTAGAAAAATAAATACTTTGCATCACTTGGAGGCTGTAATATCACAGATCTATAAATCCAGGGGTTGTTTTCCCAGGTGATTTGTCAGGAATGTTAAATGCCAACACGTGGAATATTTATTTTCTATTTTCTTTATCCCCCCCCCCACTTTCATGAGAACCTCTAATGAAGACAGACGTTCAAATGAAGCAGTTGTGTTCATGACTTTAATAAAATCTGGGACTCTCTAAATCTTATTTTGGATGAAAAGCTTTGAAGTCAAACAAATGCACTGAAGGGAGGGGGGGAAAATGGCTTTTAAAAATAGTCAGTGAGAGTCCTGTGCTTGCAGCGAAATGAATGTGGATTTCTTTTAAAGCTGTTTTTAATAGTGGGAATTATGGAAGATTGGTGCGTACCATTTATTAGACAGAACTGCAGTCTGGCTGGTGCTCACATAATAGCATTCAGGCAGATATTCTGGCAATAACCTTTAGAATGTGCTGGTCTTTTAACACATTAATCTGGCACTTGACATATGCAAGTAGTCCTCAACTTACGACAGTTTGTTTAGTGACCGTTCAAAGTTACGACATCACTGATGAAAGTGACTTCTGACCATGTTTCACACTTATGACCATTGCAGTGTCTCTATGGTCATGTGATCCAAATTCAGATGCTTGGCAACTGACTCATATTTATGTCCATTGTGGTGTTGTAGGATCATGTGATCACCTTCTGCAAACTTCTGACAAGCAAAGTCTAAAGAAAAGAAGAATTAGGGGTGACAGGATAGCAGTACTCCAGTATTTGATAGGCTGTCACAAAGAAGAGAGGGGGGGGGCAAATTATTCTCCAAAGCACCGGAGGGCAGGACAAGAAACAATGGATTGAAACTAACCAAAGAGAGAAGCAGCCTGGAATTAAGGAGAAACTTCCTAACAGGGAGGACAATTAACCAGTGGAACAGCTTGCCTTCAGAAATCGTGGGCGCTCCATCACTGAAGGTTTTTAAGAAGATTCTAGACAGTCACTTATCTGAAATGGTATAGGGTCTCCTGCTTGAGCCGGGGGGGGGGGGGGGACGAGAAGGCCTCCACGGTCCCGTCCAGC
>QLTV01000197.1:286182-299374 GCA_003457575.1 Thermophis baileyi | reverse complement strand
TATAGAAAATAGGTTTTTCCTAAAAATTATTATTTATACATTTTTTCTTCAATAAACATAAAAACTCATTGTCTACATAAACAGTGTGTTGTCTGGGTACAGTTAATTTTGAATAATCATAATCATAATCATAATATTCATAACATTAATAATGATCACATATTTGCTTATCCATTTTAATAAACCTTCCTTATATAATCAATCATTCTCTTATGCTTTTAAATTTCTAACTTCTGTTTCTGTTAGTTACCTATTGATAAAACAAATCCCATGTTAAAAAATATTCGGTTTCTTCCTTCTCCTTAATTTTAAGTGTTAATCTATCCATTTCTGCACACTCTAATAATTTTTATTACATTTTCATCTGTAGGGATCTCTTCAATTTTCCACTGTTGTGCAAACACAATTCTAGCCGCTGTTAACACGTGTAAAATTAAATATGTATTCCCTTTATTGTATTTTTCTGGTAAGATACTCCCGTAAGCAAGGTATTTTGACTGGGTTGGTTGACTAGGGAATGAGGGTACCGAATATCAGCTTGTTTTTGGAGCTGGATTGATATTAACTACACTTCCTGTGTAAACACACTTATTGTAAAATTCAATCTTCCTCCTCATAAGTTGTGGTTGTTGTTGTTGCTCCTCTGTACCTTGATTGTTAGTACTCCCCTGATTTTGATCTGAGATTCGCCTTTCTACTGATGAACGAAGACTCTGACCCTCCTTCTCATTGTCTAATTGTTCTACTGGATGGTTAATTTGGACTTGTACTGTTATATCCTGCCGAGTATCCTTTTCCTTTACTTTTTGCTTTGGGCTGACATGCCTTCTCTTTTTATTTGTTGGGGATTTGATGCTTTCAGAAACCAAGCTTGGTAACAATTCCTCAGTGGAGCAGCGAGAGGGAAGCAGAGTGTTCAGGCTTTCTGTTGCATTAGTTACCAATTTCAACATTGCACTAATTATTCCAATTTTTTTTAGGATCAGCTGTTGGTCTTCTGGGCAAAGGGTGGCAAACTGTTGGATTAATTCTTCCTCATCAGCCAACTGTAACTGACTACGGTATTAAGTAGACAGTCTGAGTTCTCTTTTTTTATTATCCTTATTGTGTTCTATCCTTGTTAATAGAGGGGTTCTTTGCTTAGTCGTTAATATTTTGGAATCTTCAGGGTTGAAGTCAGCCTCTCTCGCTGTCTTGGCTCTCTGCCCAGACTTTAGCAGAGGCTGGATTTTGGTGGTATAGAACACCCTTATTGGCTGAATAGAATATTTCCTTAAAAAGGTTTCAAGCCTGAATAACATCGAAGGAAGAACAATCTGCCCAAAGGTTAACAATATTCTTTTGCAACCATGTCTGCTGGGGAGCCAAGAAATCTCTGTTAATTTGTTAGAATATACCCTACAGCAGCGGTTCTCAACCTGTGGGTCGCGACCCCTTTGGGGGTCGAACGACCATTTCACAGGGGTCGCCGCGCGCGTTAGCCCGCCATTTTGGTGCCACCGTCACTGCAGGGGTGAAAAGGTCCCGGTTCGGCCGTGCTGCGGGTCGCCGGACAGCTGGTAGCCCGGACGCCGCCATTTGAGTTCTTCTACCCTCTGCGCATGCGCAGAATTTCGCTATCAGCTGGCCGGCGACCCGCAGGCAAGCCCGAACTCGGAGTATTTCGCCCCTGGTGCCACACCCCCTTTGTCACCTCATCCCACGTGGGGAGGGGGCGGGGAGGGGGGTCGCAGTGGCAGGGGGGGTCGCCGCGGTGGCAGGGGGGTCATGGCATTAGAAAGGTTGAGAACCACTGCCCTACAGTGTAAGAGCTGGGAAAGAGAGTTCAGTATTACTTGTCTGTTGTGCCACCTGCCCGTTCAAAGAAATACCAGCAACTTGGAGTAAAATCCTATGTCTCTGTAGGACTAACCTCTCCTCCATGTCTTCTCCATCTTGAAGCCCCCAATCCACGTGAGCTATCCTTGAATTAAGAGGTTGTTTTGAAGCATGGGCGTTGCTATTTGCTTCCTTATCTAATTTAGAGATGTAGTTTCCCATTAGAGACTTTAATTCTTCAATATTTTTGTTTGCTTCCAAGAGCTGGTCAAATATAGCAATAACTGTTTTTGCTGTCAGGAGGCAATTCTTGGCAACCAAATCCAAGTCTCCTTTAAAATTGCTCTTATTATTATCCTTGTTCTCCCCTCTGTCTCTTAATGGAGCCTCAGTTTCCAGTGAAAAAGTCATTCTCCTCCCACTCCAGCAAGGAACAGGGCGTATTTACTGAGGTTATGAGGGGGGAAGAGCAAAAAAAAAAAAGACTTACTTGCAGAGTCCATTATTTGAAATAAGTCCTTTATCTTTGGTTGTCTGGGTGTCATTACCGCCATGTTGTGTTTGGGGTTTCCTCCCGACTGTAATTCCAATTTATGTCTCCTTTTAAGTTTTCTTTTCAAGACCCTTTTTGTTTTTGCTGCTGGCCTTTGTTTCTGCAACATTGGGTGGTTTAAAAAAAAAAATTTTTTTTTAAACATACTCCCACAGCATCGACAAGTGCTGATAAGTTCCAGAGCTTGTAATTTAAAACCTAAATCCTATGTAATCCTAAACCTAAAAACCTAAAATTACTGCTCCTAATAAAAAAAACCTAACTTAACTAATTTATAGATAATATTAAATAAAATAAATTATTTTACAGCCATATAAAAGTAGCTATAACAGGAGGAGAAGGAGCTCACTAAAAAGGCTGTCACATGTTAGCCATCTTCCCCGATCTTCGGAAGGGGTTTATCTGGCCTTCGACCTCCCCCATTAACCGCGCCGGTACTCTTCATAAAGAAGGTGGAGGAGCTAAAACTGTGCTGCGACTATCGCAAGCTAAATGCAATCACGGTACAGAACTGGTACCCGTTCCCACTCATTCCTGAACTTATTGAGCAGCTCCGCCAGGCCAAGATCTTTACCAAGTTGGATTTGTGGGGACCCTATAACTTTGTCTGAGTTCGAGACGGAGACGAGTGGAAGACCGTCTTCCAGACATGCTATGGTCACTTCAAATACACCGTCATGCCATTCGGGTTGACCAATGTGCCCGGAGTGTTCATGCACTTTATGCATGATGTCTTCCAGGACCTATTGGATCAGTTTGTGGTCGTCTACTTTGATGATATCCTGATCTACTCATCCTCCCCGCGTGACCACTGGAACCATGTCTGGCAGGTCTTGCGAGCGAACCACCTCTTCGCCAAGTGGGATAAGTGCCAGTTTGCGCAGACCACAATTGACTTCTTGGGTCACCATATGTGATGACCCAGGGCACGGCACAGAGATAACACAAACAGCTGGCAGCTCAAACTGGCCCTTTTAGTGCTCCAAATCTCCCCCAAACAAACCTCAGTCTCGTTGCAATTAGTCCAACCCAGTGCTGTCTGCACCAAGGCTGCACGGCAATAAATCCCAAATTTATTTAGCAAAACAAGAACAAAGCAAGGAGTTCAGGGAGCAAAAGATCCAGATAATCAGTCCAGAACGCCACACAGGAATGCAAGGATTCTTGGCAAGTTCAAACGTCGGCACACAACACTCCAGGAACTCAGCGTTTGTTCCCGACAAATGCCCCTCCCCACAGCATCTCCTTAAGTCTCATTCCCCAGGTGTGCCTGGTGAAGTTGGGCGGGGCACTCTCCTCATGAGTGGCCTCCTCCGTCTGAGCTGATCCCGCCTCCTTTGCACTATCCAAGCCCTTGCATCAGAAGGGGGCGATTCATGCTCCTCGGCTGAGCTCTGCTCCTCCCTGCCTGCAGGCCTTGCTAATGCCGAACAGCCTTGCCTGGACTGACTCTGCCCTTCCCCAGTTTCCTCCAAGGCCAATGGAGCTGCCCTCTCACTCGCTGTCAGTTCTTGTTCCAGCTCATCTTCCACCGCAGAGTCAGACTCCGACAGGGGCATGACACTATCCCCCCCCTCGCAGGGCCCCCTCCCCCGGGACCATGCAGACTGGGATGTTGCGGGAATCGGGCATGGAAGTCGCGGACCAGATGAGGGGCGTGGACGTCTGCGGCATTGACCCAGGTAAAGTCCTCCGGTCCATAACCTTTCCATGCCACAAGGTACTGAAACCGGTCCTGCAATTGGCGTGAATCTCGGATGCTGTCCACTTCATACTCTGCCTCTCCCTGAGGGGCTACTGGTCCCAGCGGCGGTGGAGCCGGCCTATGCGGACTGTCGGCCGATACTGGGACTAACAAGGACCGATGAAAGACCGGGTGAATCCGCATGGTCCGTGGCAGGGATAGGCGAAGCGCCACAGGATTTATCACCGCCTCGACCGGAAACGGTCCCAAGTAGCAGTGATCAAGATTTTTCGATGGCCGTGTCGTCGGCAGGTACCGTGTGGAGAGCCAAATTCGATCGCCTACAGCTAACGGCGGGACGTCACAAAGATGCCAGTCTGCGAAGTGTTTGTAGTCCTCCTTGGCTTTCTCCAGCTGGTGTCAGACCATTTGGTGCACGGCTTTTAGCTCTTGAAGAAATGTGTTCATGGCCGGAACCGGGGAGTCAGACGGAGCCAACGGGAAGAGCCGTGGATGGAAGCCGTAACTGGCAAAGAATGGGGACACGTGGGTGGATACATGCTGAGCATTGTTGTAGGTGAACTCCGCCACAGCCAGCACCTCCGCCCAATTGTCCTGTTGGGTGTTGCTGAAACAGCGGAGGTACTGTTCCAAGATGGCGTTCAGTCTCTCTGTGCCCCCATCAGTCTCGGGGTGATGGGCGGACGACAGACACGCCTGTACCTGCAGTTCCGTGAGTAAGGTCTGCCAAAAGTGTGCCGTAGATTGCACCCCCCTGGTCTGACACTACTCGGTCCGGTAACCCATGCAACCGAAACACATGGGCAATGAATAACTGGGCTGTCGCCTGTGCGGTAGGAAGACCCGCACACGGAATAAAATGAGCCATCTTCGTGAGCATGTCCACCACCACCAAGATGGTTGTGGCGCCCTTCGATGGGGGTAACTCGTTTATGAAATCCAATGAGACTGCCCCCCCCAGGGTCTTTCCGGAGTGGGTAGCAGCTGCAAGAGACCAGGGGGTGCACCGGTAGCGTACTTGGCCTGCCAACAGATCCCACACGACGCCACATATCCCGACACATCATGTCGGGGTTGCAGCCACCAAAACGTCCTGGATACGAGGTGCAACATTTTGAAGACCCCAAAGTGACCCACCGTTGGGCTGTCATGACACTGGCGCAGAATGAGGCCACAAAGGGGTCCTCCCGGCACGTAGATGCGGTCACGGAACCGCAACAAGTCCTCTGTATACGCCCAAGGGGTCTTCCGTCACCGTCCAACTCTTGACGACGAGCCACCACGAATGGATCCTGACGCTGCGTCTCCCTAATCCTACCCTGGAGGTCCACGGGCTCCTCAGTGGCCAACCGCTCCAATGGAATCACAGTTTGAGGCGGGGTTTTGTCCTCTCTTCAGGTATACTCGGGCTTCCGGGACAGCGGGTCAGCACGCTGATTCTGCCCGCTCGGAACATAGGTCACCCAAAAGTCAAATTGGGCAAAAAACAGCGACCATCGCACCTGGCGCTGGTTCAACGTCCGGGCCGTCCGTAAATGTTCCAGGTTGCGATGGTCCATCCGAACCGCAACCTGGTGGCGGGCCCCTTCCAGATGGTGCTGCCATGTCTCGAAGGCGACCTTAACTGCCAGCAGCTCCTTGTCCCATATAGTATAATTGCGTTCCGGAGCCGACAGCTTCCGGGAATAATAAGCACATGGGAACAAGGTGCCTGCGGGGGCATAGGCCTGTAGGAGCACCGCCCCAACGGCCACATCCGATGCGTCCGTCTCCACCACAAATGGCCGGAACAGATCAGGATGCTTGAGGATGGGCTCGGAGGCAAAAGAGGCCTTCAGGGCCTTGAAGGCTCCCTGCTCCTCAGCACCCTAATGGAACTTTTCCCCTTTCTTGAGCAGATTAGAAAGGGGAGCAGTCAAGGCAGCGAAGTGGGGAACAAACGTGCGGTAATAGTTTGCGAACCCAACAGTCGCTGCACGTCTTTGACCCGCCGTGGAGGTTGCCACGCCTGCAACGACTCGATCTTCTCCGGGTCCATCTCCACCCTGGCAGGCGAGATACGATGACCCAGAAAATCGATCGTGGTTTGTGGGAACTGGCACTTCTCTCGCTTTGCAAATAGGTGGTTGTCCTGCAAGCGTTGTAATACCAGCCGCACATGTCTCCAGTGCTCCTGCGGGGACGATGAGTAGACCAAGATGTCGTCAAGGTAGACAACCATGAACTGATCCAGCAAATCCCAGAAGACGTCATGCATAAAATGCATGAACACGCCAGGCGCATTGGTCAATCCGAACGGCATCACAATGTATTCAAAGTGACCGTAACGCATCCAGAAGGCTGACTTCCACTCATCGCCGGCACGAACCCGGACCAAGTTGTAGCCCCCCCGCAGGTCCAGCTTCGTGAAGATCTTGGCCTGACGAAGGTGCTCGATCAGTTCATGGATGAGGGGAAGTGGGTACCAGTTCCGTACTGTGATCACATTCAACTTGCGATAATCACAGCACAGGCGCAGCTCCCCCGACTTCTTCTTGACGAAGAGCACTGGCGCAGCCAATGGAGAAATAGAAGGCCGGATAAACCCCTTCCGGAGATTCTTCTCGATAAAGTCCCGTAACGCCGCCAACTCCGGTTCTGACAGAGAGTAAATCTGACCCACTGACAATTTGGCATCGGGCACCAACTCAATCGGGCAGTCATAAGACCGATGTGGGGGAACTGATCCACCTCCTTTTCCTCAAACACATCAACATAATCTACCAACTCCGCGGGTAGGTCCAGGTCTACATGCATAGCCACACCCCCTGCGCAGGCCTGCAGATGATGGGTGGCACACTTGCTGCTAGCACGAGATGCTTCACAAAAGCTGTCTGTGGTGGAGATTGTTGGCCTGTTGTCCCTTGAGCCCGACCTATGGAACCCTCTAGGCCGGGCCATGCCCGTTTCCCGCCGCTGCTCCCACCACAGCTTTGGGTGCCTCAGCAGGACAGTTGGCCACCATATGGCCTTGGCTGCCACAATACAGGCAAAGGCCTTCCCGGCGGCGATCCTTCTTGGCTTGGGTCAGGCGAGGTCGTGCAGCCCCCAATTGCATTGGCTCATCAGGCAGCGGTACCGACGGCAGCATTGCCTTAACGGGTGCAGGTGCGGCCTCCGTCCATTGTCGCGCCTGTCGCTGCTGGAGCCTTGCGTTGATGCGAAGGCACAGGTACATGAGCTCCTGCAGGGTGTGAGGGCATTCAGTGCGCGCCAGCTCATCCAGGAGCTCCGACGAAAGACCTTCCTGGAACTGGTCCATAAGTGCCGCCTCGTTCCATTGCAGGTCCTGACAGACCACCCGGAAGTCAGCGATATAATCAGCGAGCGAGCCACACCCCTGCCGCAACTCTCTCAACCGCCTGTTAGCTGTTTGGGCCCTAACAGGGTCCTCAAACATGGCCCTTAGCTGTCGGCAAAACTCGGCATAATTATCCAACAGCGGGTTGGGCTGGGTCAGCTGGGTCAACAAAAGGCTTATCAGAAACCCCACCTTATCCCGGTCACTGGGGAAGTCCTCGGGCCAAAGGCTCATATAAAGCTGGCACTGCCCAAAAAACGCTGGAAATTGGGCCAGCGAGCCATTAAACTTATCTGGCACAGCTACTGGGCATTTGCGGCGTGGCCTGCCTGCTTGTATCTGCGCAACCTGCACAGTCAGGAGGGACACCTGCTGGGCTAACTGTTCGTTGTCTGCTCGGAACTGATCCATGGTCACCCAACGTGCTATGGAGGAGCAAGTTGGAGTTGGGTCGGGAACAAAATGTGATGACCCAGGGCACGGCACAGAGATAACACAAACAGCTGGCAGTTCCAACCGGCCCTTTTAGTGCTCCACATCTGCCCCAAACAAACCTCAAACAGTCTCTGGTCGCAATTAGTCCAGCCCAGTGCTGTCTGCACCAAGGCTGCATGGCAATAAATCCCAAATTTATTTAGCAAAACAAGAACAAAGCAAGGAGTTCAGGGAGCAAAAGATCCAGATAATCAGTCCAGAACGCCATACAGGAATGCAAGGATTCTTGGCAAGTTCAAACGTCGGCACACAACACTACAGGAACTCAGCGTTTGTTCCCGACAAATGCCCCTCCCCACAGCGTCTCCTTAAGTCTCATTCCCCAGGTGTGCCTGGTGAAGCTGGGCGGGGCACTCTCCTTGTGAGTGGCCTCCTCCGTCTGAGCTAATCCCGCCTCCTCTGCACTCTCCAAGCCCTTGCATCAGAAGGGGGCGATTCATGCTCCTTGGCTGAGCTCTGTTCCTCCCTGCCTGCAGGCCTTGCTAATGCCGAACAGCCTTGCCTGGACTGACTCTGCCCTTCCCCAGTTTCCTCCAAGGCCAACGGAGCTGCCCTCTCACTCGCTGTCAGTTCTTGTTCCAGCTCATCTTCCGCCGCAGAGTTTGACTCCGACAGGGGCATGACACCATATCTCGCCTGAGGGGGTGGAGATGGATCGGGAGAAAGTGGAGACACTGCAGCAACGTCTGTTGGGGTTCACAAACTACTATCAGACCTTCATTCCCCACTTTGCCACCTTGACGGCCCCCCTGTCCGCGTTACTCAAGAAAGGGGTAAAGTTTCGGTGGGGTGCGGAGGAGCAAGGGGCCTTCGAAGGCATCAAGGCCTTCGCCTCCGAGCCCATTCTCAAGCATCCTGATACATTGCGGCCATTTGTCGTAGAGATGGATGCATTGGATGTAGCCATCAGGGCCGTGCTCCTCCAGGCCTACACTCCCCATGGAACTTTGTTCCCATGTGCCTACTATTCCAGGAAGCTGTCGGCGGCAGAGAGGAATTATATGATATGGGACAAAGAGCTGTTGGTGGTCAAAGTCGCCTTTGAGACATGGTGACAACACTTGGAGGGGTACCGCCATCAAGCAAAGGTCCGAACCAACCATTGAAACCTGGAGCACCTAAGGACCGCCAGGACGTTGAACCAGCAACAGGTGCGGTGGTTGTTCTTTACCCGGTTTGACTTCAGGGTGATGTACGTCCCAAGAGGGTGGAACCAGCGTGCAGATGCGCTGTCTCGTAAGCCCAAGTTCAGCCTGAAGGATAAGATACCGCCCAGGACGGTGATCCCCCTGGAACGGTTCGTGTCTACAGAGGAGCCTGTGGAGCTATGGGCCAGGATTCGCGAGGCGCAATGGCAGGATCCATTTGTGGAGGCTCGTCATCGCGAGTTGACCGGTGACAGGGGGAGGGCAACCCCGTGGACGTATACGGAGGACCTGTTACGCTTTTGCGCCTGCCTCTACATTCCTGGGGGACCCCTCTGTGGCCTTGTCCTGCATCAATGCCACAACAGTACCTCGTGGCATGGAAGGGTTATGGTCCAGAGGACTTCACCTGGGTGGTCACCTCCGATGTCGATGCCCCTTGCCTGGTCTGGGACTTCCACGCCCGGTTCCCACAACACCCTCATCTGCCATGCGGGAGGGGGGGGGATACTGTCATGGCCCCGTCAAAGCCCGGTTCCGAGGAGGAGATGGAGCTGGGGCTGACGGAGGAAGAGGATGCAGCCTCTCTGGCCCAGGAGGAATGACCAGAGGAGCAGGATGAGGCAGTCCCAGGTCCCTCGGGCTTCGAAAGGGTCGCTAGAGAGGAAGAGAGGGTGCAGGATGACCGAGTAAGGGGGGAGGAGATGGAAAGGGCAGGCAGCGGAGCAGAGGACCATCAGAGCTCCGGAGACAAGTAACTGCCTCCCCCGCCCGATCCACAAGCGTGGAGAATGGAGAGGAGGCAGAGTCAGTGCAGGGCAATCCAACTACTTGGGAGGAGGGTGCCCCGCCCCTCTTCATAAGACTCACCTGGAGAATAGGATTTAAGGAGATGCCAGGGGGAGAGGATTTTGTCGGGAAGAAGTGTGGTACTTGCCAGCAACACTTGCCATGATTCAAGAAGCCTTGCTGTTACCGATGACTCACTGCCTTGTTTTGCGTTGTCTTGCTGCCTTGTTTTGCATTGCCTTGTTTGCTTTGCCTTGCCTTGCCTTATCTAGCCTTGCCGTGTGTGGGTTGCAGTGACCTAGCTCGGCTCTGGTTTGTGCCGCGGCCCCGGCGAACTCTTTTGTGTGACGATGCACATGACCAGGTGTCCTGAACTGTTTTTGGTCTCTGAACTGTGCTGCTCTCTCTGTCTCACTTCTCGCTTCGAGGAACTGCTTGAGTTGTGGGTACATGTTAGAGCCTTGCTTTTGGGCTTACAGTGAGCTGTGGGGATTTGGGGGAAGGTTGGTTCAATAAAAGGAGATTCCATCCTTCACTTTGCCAGTGTTGCTTACATGCCCCGCTCTGGGTCATAACAGAAGGAATCTCACTGCGTGTAACAGGAATAAGGGTCAGAGTCATGCCTGAAAATATGGGAAGCTCTGATTCCAAGGTCCTGCCGGTGTCTCCTTTAGGTAGACTGCAAAAAGCCTGGGATCAAAAGAGGTTACCTGTCCAGGTGGGAATGAAAAAGATGCATGCATGCCAGTGGTGGGATTCAGCCAGTTCGCACCAGTTCGGCTGAACTGGTAGCTTTTTGAGATCGGTGAATAGCACCATGCCCGGCCAAGCCTTGCCCCTCCTACCCACTCGCCTCAGATGAGGCTAATATGTCCGACAACGGCTTTGGTCAAGGCCGAGGGGGTGGTGCCCCATTGGCCCCGGAAAGAAGGGCTTGCTTGGGAATCGGAGGAAACTGCTGCAGCAGTTTTGGGACTCCAGAGCAGCTCCTCAAGCAGGGTGTTGTGACCCAGCGCGGCAAACCCCCAGAAAGCGACACACACACACTGTTATTTAAACAAAAAGGCTTTAATACTAATAATTGCTTAGTATTAAAGTGAATACTAATTCTTTGCCAAAGTGTTTGTTTTCAAGCACAGAACACTTTGGCCGGGATTCCAAATATGAAAGACACAAGCAGGTCATTAAGTCCATCAAATATAATTACTTGCTGAAGTTGAAATGGCAGCCAAGGTGAATACCAACAATTGTCTCCAGCATGAGTGTGCGGTGTGATCCAACCTTATATAGTCTTAGGGCGTGGCCCCTCTGCCTGCAAGTTTACCTTCGAGGAGTCCTCCTTCTACACAGCCACTCTTGCCGGCTAGCTGCCCTGCGTGCTCTGGCATCAATCAGAGGCCCCTCCTCTTCACTGGAGTCACTGAACTCCTGCTGAGGAGGTGCAGAAGGCCCTGATTGCGCATCGTCCTCTGGCCCTGCTTCCTCTTCGATCTCGGACTCCGGTGCCGGCGCTACAGACCGCTCTTGCCACCCTATGGACTGTTCCTGTTCGTCCGGATCCATGAGCAGCTGCACGGGACGGGGGCAAGCCACAACACAGGGCTTCGCGCGTCCTCAGGAGCCTCTCCAGCCGCCCAAGACAGCACCTCCGGGCACCAATGCCGCCTCAGGTACTGCACTCCGTCACTTCATTGCTGTCACCCCCCCCCCGGGTCCCCTTCGCTTCCAGCATCCAGTTTGTGGTTTGGTGGAGGAAAGGGCGGCGGCTTAGCCCGGTCTCATCTCCAGGCTGATGAGGCTGGGCCGCTGGGAACCGTTTCCCGCTTGCCTCTCTCCCCGGGAGGCCGCACACCCGCGCTGTCCGGGAGGCCGCTTGCCCGCCTGGCCAGTGTTAAAGGAAAGGATTCCCTGTGGGACAGAAGTTTTGTCTAGAAGGAAAAGAAACCAGTAATCCAAATGTTATGTCCCATATTTCCCACAACTAGAAAAGTTTAAATTGCACACTTGTAGCATAAGTACATAAGTAGACTTCTTTTATTATTTAGTAGAAACAAATTCTATTAACAAAGGAATAAGTAGAGGGTGGGAAATTTTAAAATGAAAAGGCTTAAAGTTGCAAAAATAAGAGTTCTATACTAAAGGGGCATTTCTCAGGATTCTGCATTGTCTATTTAATGCAACCACATGGGATGATCACAGAACACAAACTATAAATTGGTAACTTCCCATGTTGTACTTTTCAGCCCTAGACAATCATAGTATTTGCAGAGTCCTTGGGGGAAAGGTATTTGGGGGGGGGGGAATAAGCATTTTTCTTTATTGGCATCACTCATAAGAAAAAGCAGAACAAAAAAAGCTATCTGGTCCCCATACAGTGGATTCAAAGCATCCCTAACCTTGTCTTTTCCTGCAAGAAACAGGCCATGTACCAATAGCTTTGCCCTCCCCACTTTCTTGTTTTGAATTTCCTGTCCAAAGGTAATTGGATTTTTTGGCTTGGAACAAAAGGCATCTAGGCTCAGACTGTCCCTTCTTCTGTCCCAGACAGGACATTTTATGGTGATACAGTTTTCTTCCAGATAAATAATTGATGGGTATTTAGTTATGAGGAAGGCGATGTCTCTTTCAATAATAGAAATTAAAACTATTTTATTTTAACAAGAAAAGAAGTAAAAATATACAGAGACAATTGGGATAAGAAAATGAAGAGAAAAACCAAGAAATTATATTACAAAAGTTTTTCTTTTGTATTGTTGCTAAACTTAGTATTTCAAAAGCAGAAAAAAAATGAAGAAGGCATAAGAGTGCATTTATCACGTTTTTCTTAGAACAATTAGCTGAACTCTGCCTTGTTTATCATTATTTTAGGTAGTAATTTATCAAATCAAAAACACAACATGCAAAATTTGCAACAATCTTTGTGTTTTGATCAACTGTAGGTTCAAAAAACAGAGGTGAATTTGTGGTATAGAATCATTTCTCAAATGAAGCCGCTCAGTGAAACAGAATTTTTATACTTGGCATTATATCTTTGGAAAATACAGCTGATGTGAAAATGCTAAATTTATATAATGTACTCTGTATGTATGGTGTTTGCAATTCATAGCACTTATTTCTTAATCAAGCTAATAATTAACATTTCATAATTGGAAATAGTTCTTGAAATCCACTGTATTTATTAATAAACCCTTATTAATTTTGTTAATCAATGTGCTCATTGGACAATAGGGGGTTATAAAAATTGACTTTATATCCAAGGTGCTCCCATATCTACAAAACATATGAAAAGAAAAATCTTTTTTTTTGTTAATTAACTGTTAAGTAACTATATACAGTATGGTTGAAAA